>JAODJU010000007.1:9593053-9620971 GCA_026776725.1 Gnathonemus echidnorhynchus
GGAAACAACCTTTGTACAAAGACAGACTGGGTTATTAAAAATTGCTGGAAATCAAATTGTTTTTTGCCCCCCCCCCATCCGATTAATCGATTAATCGAAAAAGTAATCGACAGATTAATCGATTATCAAAATAATCGTTAGTTGCAGCCCTACCTTATTTACTTAACTGATTGTCATCTTGATAAACTGTATATGTTTTCCATGGACCCTCTTTGGGTTTGAACCAGTTACTTTGGCGTTAGTAACCGTTTTATTGCAGCTGACTGCCCTCTTATCCCCACCCCCCCATGTGTATTGCCTGTTCCTATAGGAACGTCGGGTTCCGATTCACCTGGTCAGGCAGTGGAAGCGGAGGAGATCGTGAAGCAGCTGGACATGGAGCAGGTGGAGGAGACGCCTACCAGCACAGCCACATCCACAGAGAGAGCCTGCATCCCTTTCTACCCCAGCAGCCAGCCACCCAGCTCTGAGGCCCCCACAGAGGATGGGGAGATCGTCACAGATGCTGATCTGCCTCCTCTCACAGGTACCTTCCGGCGGATCCTCTTGGTTTTAATATTTTTAGCCGCTTAGGAGCTGCCCCAATCCCACTGCCTCTCTGCTGTCACACTCAGCCCCAGGTGCTACTCCAGACTCCAGCTACTCTGCGGTCCTTCCCACCATGCCAGCAGAGGGCGCCTACGAGGAAGACTGGGAGGTTTTTGACCCGTAAGTATGACTTGCACTCCCAAGTTAAACAAGCGCTGAAACGCTCGGCAAGCTAGTCTTGACCTATGACCTTTTGTGCATCTTTTGTGTCTTATGTTACAGTCCTTCGGATTGTACCACTTGATTTGATAATCATGGGGGCAAGCGACCCTGCCAAAGCACATGACCTAGAGATACCAACAAATATTGATAGGAGAAATGAGGCTTCAGAACCCACGGTGGGTGGGATTATTTTGCACCCTCAATTACCTGTCAAACCAGCTGGTTTAACCCACTTCCCCCTGGTTACTTTGTTCTGATTGCGTTAAACCAGTCTGATTGACAGCTCTCCGAATCCCCAATTACTGGGAGCGTCCGCGCCCAGTTTTTTCCACCCCTGCTAACTGTGGTGTCTGTGTGTTACCTACTGACTAATGTGCTCTCATTGGCCCTGCAGGTATTTCTTTATCAAACACGTACCCCCGCTGACGGAGGAGCAGATGACCCGCAAGCCGGCACTCCCGCTGAAAACCCGCAGCACGCCGGAGTTCTCCCTCGTCCTGGACCTGGTGAGCTCTTGGTTCCCTTACTAAGGCTCTGCATTGGATTTGAAAGGATGGAGTTGATCCTGTTGTGGAACCCTTGACTCTCTTAAGCATTATTTGTAAAGTTCAAACTCACTTACCGGATGAGCTGTTTTTGGTAATAGTTTTTTTTTTTTTGTATTAAATTAGCATTATGCCCCTCAGATAACATCCTTTGGTTTAATTAGTAATGTTGCAGCTGTTTTAGAAAATTGAAGTGGTGCACTCAAAGGAGCAAATGTGCTCAGAGTACTGAAATGTCAAACCGCGTGACATGGAGATACTGCAGAACAGCGTTTAAATGATTATCGAGTAGCTCAATCTCTCTGTGATTGACACTGGACCGTTAAGTTTGACTCACCTGGCATGTGTAGCCACATCTTCTGCAGTCCCCCCCGCCCCCCCAGCACCATCACAGCCCCCCCAGCACCATCACAGCTGTGGCCTGACGCTTACATTCACATTGAAACTCCTGTGTCTGATGTAGCTTACCACCTTGGTTGGTGATTTGGGTCCAAGTAAAGACTGAGCGTAATCTGTGTATTTATTGCCTCTATCTAAATGCTGATGTAGAGCAGTCTCGATAAATTTGTCATTTGATCCCCTCACTAAATCTTGGTCTTCTCCATAGCAGAACAATAGTCTCTTTGTGATAATGCTTTGTTCCCTTGTATATCTGCAATATCTTCTTTGCCAGGACGAAACACTGGTTCATTGCAGTTTGAATGAGCTTGAAGATGCAGCACTTACATTTCCTGTTCTCTTTCAAGACGTCATATATCAGGTAAGAGACACTTTCCCAACAGTTACAACTTGACTGGTGTAGCTGTCATCAAGCACCACTAGAGGTCCTACTTTTGCCACTGTTTGTAAAGTGCTTGGAGCAATGAGTCATCCAACCCTGGAATGGCAGGACTATCATGCACTATTAAACAGCAGTAACTCATTGGTTAAAACTTGATTCCTGTTAGGTTGAACTAGTTCTACCTGCCATCAGTTTTTTTTTTTTTTTGTATCTCTGTTCTTTTTAGTCTGTTTTTCATGTTTCTGCGGTCACCCTTGTTAACTCTGCACAGATCAGCTAGTTGCCAGCATGTGTAATAGACACAAAACTGCTTGACTGGGGTAGTTGCTCCTCCCCTAACAGCAGAGCCAATTTGTCTTCATTTTTGCAGGTCTATGTTCGACTGAGGCCATTCTTTCGAGAGTTCCTTGAGCGCATGTCTCAGATTTATGAGGTATGGGATCCCTGTCTTTTGCCGAAGTTGGTGTGTCTGATCACATTGGCCAATGTGTATCTGAACAGTGCTCTAAGGGCACTAATGTGTGTTATTGGGACATTTGGTGTGTCCACAGATTATCCTTTTTACTGCCTCCAAGAAAGTTTATGCAGATAAACTGCTCAATATCCTGGATCCCAAAAAACAGCTTGTCAGGTAGGTTAAAGTGCTTCCACCAGTTTTGTGTTTGTCTAGTTACTATCTCGTAACACGGCGACGTGGTTCGCAACCATGTCATTTGTTGGATTTTTTCCTGCTTGGATCAGTAGGTTTTACATTTGTATGAGGACACTGTGATGGCAGTTTTATTGCATGATTAGGTTCCGGGGTACAGTCCTAATTAGTAATTATATCCTTCAGCCTGCATGCGTGTCTGTGGAGAGGGATATAGTTACAGTAAAGACTTTGATTGGTAGTAGAGTGTGTGTTAAGTCTTCAGGAGTGTCTGGTTCTCTGTTATGGATGCCTTGTGTTATTGATCAGGTTCTCTAGATTTAGGAATACTCAATGTTTGTTTTTTTTCAGGCACAGGTTATTTCGTGAACATTGTGTATGTGTACAAGGGAACTACATAAAGGACCTGAATATTCTTGGGAGAGATCTGTCAAAGACCATCATAATTGACAATTCACCACAAGCCTTCGCTTATCAGGTTAGATGTTCCGTCTAGTTCTCATGCTGAAGCTCAGATGTTTAGTATTTGTCCAGCATAATAATCTTGGTTACTCCCTGTACTTCCATGCCATAAACAGCTCTCCAACGGGATACCCATCGAAAGCTGGTTTATGGATAAGAATGACAACGAGCTTTTGAAGCTGGTTCCTTTCTTGGAAAAACTTGTGGAACTGGTACGTGTGAACTCCCGATTTTATTTGGGCGCATGGCTGCAGTACAGCCATTAAGAATCCTCTGCCTAATCCATAGATTCAGAGTGAGCTCAATTGTCAGGGCAGACAGTTGTTTCAAAAGCACATCAGAAGGGGCCTGCTTTAGGTGAAACTCCTACAGTCCTGGTCATTAATCCGCTCTTCCTGTCTCGCAGAACGAGGACGTGCGGCCCCACGTACGCGAGCGGTTTCGCTTGCATGACCTGCTGCCTCCAGACTGAGCTCTGAACCAAGGAAACTATGGAAACGACCAAACATCTCCATACACAGACTCTACTGCTCCTCAGATTACAACATTCAGCGTTGCCATTACTGTTGACATTTTTAGTTTTTTTTCCTTTTTTTCCTTTTAAAGCCCCTCATTGCTTTTAAAATGGTTATTGTAAAAATAAATTTAAAGTTTTTGAAGTGACATCTATGGTAAAGTTTAAGTATACATACAGTACAGATATACATATATACATACCTATTTTATATATAATATATATTCTCACACACATTCTATATGTAGGCAAGGAGGGTCCTTTTTCTTTAGAGTGGTTCTTCTCGCTTGGGGGCCGCTAGGGTTTGAGCAGAGCAGCACTCGCATGCTGCTCTGGCCCCCATATGGAGGAAACCTGACATGCTGCACAGGAGATGAACTGCCTCCACTGACTGGTGCCCCCGCCCTGGGACCATCATTTATCTCACGGACTCCTTTTAGCTATGTTGGCCAGTAAGGCAAGATGTGCATCCTTTACTCTGAGGGTTAACAAGACGAAGACTTTCATGAAGCATTTCCCTCCGTTTTGTGTGTCTTGGTCCCCCGTTCTCCACCCCACCTATGTGCATCTGCCCCTGCTGGGGGTGGGGTGTTCATGGCTTAATGCATGCATCTCTTGTAATGTTTTGTTCATTTTGCTTTTCTTGGGGCTTCTCCTCCTTGTTCCTGCAGATTTTATGCCCCTTTTTATTTTTACCTGTTTTTGTCATCCCCCCCCCCAGTTCATCTTCAATTTGAACAAGATGGAAATGTCAAAAACGGAACAGGTCTGCACTTTTGGGGCCAAGGGCAGTTTGAGTTTATGCAGCTGAGAGCTGTGATGTCATTATGCATGTAACATTTTCTGTACAACCCCCAATCCCCAGTGCTTCTTATGAAATGTAATGTGATGTGGTGCTGATACTGCCTCCCACTGGCTAGCTGGCGTACTGCAGAGGAGTGGGGTGTAAGGTTTGGAGTGGTTTAGCAGCTGTAAGCAGGACCAAGCACTTAGAATGTGTGGCCTGCCTTGTTCTTTCTGCTGGCTGTGACCAGGCAAGGCAGAGTGTTTCACTGAGCTGTCAGCAGCAGGTTTCCATCTGAGGTCCATGTGTTCCTGTACCCCCCCCCCCCCCCCAAAACGCAGGGGAGGGGGGTCTGTTATTGTCCCTGCATTGGTGTGAGCGTGGGGCTTGGGCCTTGGTTGAATGCCGGCCTGCAATGCCCAGTCAGCCAGGTTTCCAGGAGCCCAACCTCCCATATCTGCTTGTACGTTGGACTCACTCCCAGCGAATCCTTTGGGGAGATCCACGGAGACAATCGAGTCCCCAGACAGCTGAGTTAGGTTAGAGGCGCTGTGCTGAGCCGAAGGGTTGCACAAGTTGGCCCTTTTTGATTTACTCTCCTTTAGTTTGCTTTGGGAACCTTGTTCTGGGGGCAGGGTGAGCAGTTTGTACCTGTCCTGGTGATGGCTGTTGGGAGGCATTATGGAGGAAATGAGAACAGCTTGTCTTTTTTTTTTTCTTTTTTCCCCCCTCCATCCTTCAAAACCTAAGAATGTATGTTTGTCTTTTTGGGGGACCTTGTGAAAACTGCTCACTTTTGGGCTGAAAGAAGAAATTGGCACCAGCAATTCTTTGTGTTTTAAATTGTGTAAATCCAAACAATTGTAATACTTGGGTATGGGAAGGTTTTCTTTAATGCATTTAAATGCTCCTTGGACGCTTATCTTCAAGTGCAGCACACCAAAATGTCCAGTGAAACCAACATCCTAAATGTCTTTCTGAAAGAGTTTGCCCACTT
Source organism: Gnathonemus echidnorhynchus (assembly GCA_026776725.1). Lineage (NCBI taxonomy): Eukaryota > Metazoa > Chordata > Actinopteri > Osteoglossiformes > Mormyridae > Gnathonemus > Gnathonemus echidnorhynchus. The sequence goes on from JAODJU010000007.1 coordinate 9,598,536, forward strand.
TGATGGTTTTCCCTGGAGAAGAGGGAGACCGGTGGGCCGAGATGCTTCTCTAATGAGGAGAGAGTCTTTTGTATGATTATCAAAAAGCAGTGTGTAATCAGTGTGGCAGAACTGAAAAAACGGCGCAGTGTCAGATGTACAGCCAGTGACTTATATATGTATACTAGTTCTCTTGTATAAAGACATGCAACTTCATTTTTAAGAGTCCTTAAAGGAAGATCTTTAAGAAACATTTTAATTTTTGTATTTTTTGATTTCAAGAGGCATGTTATGTCTACTTTTAAAGTGTATTAATGAAGATTTTAACTTTACATCAGGTCAAGTGTTTTTCTTACTATATTATCTGTGTATGTAGGTATAGTTAGGACTGTGTCACTCAACTGTAAAAATACAGCATGTAGAAAATGAGCCTGTTTTATGGGAAGATTCTTCATTAAATTTATCATGGCAGTTTTTCTGCAGGAATACTGTGTCAGAAGTTAATTTTCTGTGTGCATTTGTGTCTATCAAGCCACCACCCCCCCAGCTCACCCTTATTCTGCATCTCCCTCCAACTAATTCCTCAAAGTTGGCAGCCTTGTCGATAAGCAGTTCTAGTCTAAAAAAATGTATGGAACGAAATGTTACCGTTTTTCATGTTTTAACTTTGAATCTACCGTAAACAATTGTGCTGGTTCCGTAGCAGGAGTTTCGTCTACCTTTGATGTCCTTTGCTGTGTCGCTTGGATACATCCTGTTTTCATAACTTGTAGTTTTCTGCTGTGGGGTTATGGCTTATTTGACATGGAGAAAGCGTAACATTTGCATCTATTTCTTTGCACCTGAGGCTTTTATGATTATTGGTACTTTTCTGACTGATTTATATTTGCGATTGTAGGGTGCTAACGATTGCTGTTTGTAAGTAAAACACACAGGCAGCAATACGACTTCTGTTTTGTATGTATTTTCTGCACACAATTTCTCGTGACATGCATTACCTTTCTGAAAAATATGTATCCCTTAATGCCTACAAATTAAAGATCACAAAGTGATTCTACAGTTTCGCATAGTGTTACGAAACTAATAGTGTATAGAGCAGTGGTTCCTGGGCCACTACATGGTAACCCCCAAATCCATATTTTTATTTCTTCGTTACACTTAGCTCAAGTAATTGCCCGTATGGTCAGGTCAGGTTGGGGAGCTGCAGCCACCACACAGCTAAACACCTTGGGATCCCAGTTGGCGATCTCCTAGGCAGATGTACGGTCCAGTCCCACCCTCCGGAAATGGCCATTCATCTGCTGCAGCCAGGTGTTACGTGTGTGTCCCCTCGGCCTGGTCCAGCCGCTTTGGTCCCCAGCAATGAGGATCCTGCGAGCCGGATCACCCTCAGGGAAACGCGCCACATGGCCGTAGTGCCATACCTGCATTGTGAGGGAGTGTCAGTTAATGTGCCTCGTTCGGGCTCCTCTGGCAACCGCTCATTCCACACAAAGTCAAACCAGTGGTACCCAAGGATTCTCCGAAGAGAGACGGAACCGAAGGAGCCCAGTCTTCATCTCGGCTCACTGGATAATGTCCATGTCTCACAGCAAGACAGGGAGCACCAGGACTCTGAAGACTTGGACCTTAGTCCCCTTACAAAGATATTGGAACCATCACACACCCCTTTCCAGTGACCTCATAACCCCCCATACTCTCCCAATCTTCTACTGACTTCATAGGAACAGTCACCAGAGGCATGAATGTTGCTGCCGGGGTAAGTGAACCTGTTGTTAAGGTCGACATTCTCTCTGCAAACAAACACAACTGCTGAACCATTAAGACTGGATAAAATATTTGGAATTAATGTGATAAATCAAAATGTATTTTCATATAGAATTAAAAATAAGCAGCAGGCCTTCAAAATAAGCGTCATCTGAGTCAGATACCTACATCATTAAAGAAAAGTAACTGCATTAGTTTTTTCCATTTCTAGAACCAGCTGTGGGGGTAGGTCTAGACGTAGACCTAGGCAGCTGGTGCCTTACTGTGGTAAAGCCCCTCTCACGTAGGAGATCTGAACCATTGGCCATCTGGCTGCAAGGGTCCATCATACTCCTTTACCTGCTTTCTGTCCCCCTACTAGGCAAAATTTTTGGCCTGAATTTTATCTTTAATTTTTTTTAATAATCATTCTAGGAATTGAAAAACTATGTGAAGCAGAATTTAGTTTGCGGACTATTGCTGCAAATAAAATAACTTTTTATTGCCGGCTGGATCACGGTAGGCCTGCACCTGTTTAATTGGCTTTAGGAACTCAGCCGCCCGGGAAGCGGCCGCATCTGGCTCAGGGTCCCGTTTTGGCGCAACCCCGCGCTCCCGTTAGTGTTTCTGATTAGCGGGGTGTAAGTTACCGTCAGGACACCGAGGAACCAGCGCGACGCATGAATTTTTCAGCGCCGGCGGCCGTGTTTGTTGGCGAAATCCGTTCTGTGTATTTCACAGCTCCTCATTCGTACCCATTTTCTGCTGCTGCTCTTAATTAGGTTGTTGCCATGGGATAGAGTGGCCAGCGGACACTTTAGCCGCGGCGGATACGATGCGCAGGCGGGCTGGCGGAGATGCTCTGGCCGCTTAACGCTGTTTGTCAGTGGGGTCGCCGCTTTAGCGTCAGGAATGGTTACCGAAGGAGAATTCCAGCATTTAGTGTTCTTTTGTTTTAATGCATATTTTGAATGACTGGCTCGGTTAGGTTATATTACACCGCATAAATTCATATCTAAATAGAAGTATAGTTTGACATTTATCGTACATTTTTTTTGTTTAGAGGGTAGAATATGCCACAAAGAATATTTTCTGTACTTTTTACGCTGAACACTCTTTTTGGTAAGTATATTTTTCCTCAGTTATAAATTTCACCCGTCAGCAACTAAATAATGTAACGTTAAAGCTTTCATAATTTTTACGATTTTATTCTTGGTATCATGTCCATCATTTGATGTTTTATCACAACCCTAGTATTTGATAGTGTTTTTATTTTTATATTAGCTTATGTTTCTTACGTGGTGCGTGGCTTTATGCTTCCTGGAAATAAATGCTCTTTCCGATTGTCTGTCTGCCTTCGTCCAGGAATCGTGTGCAGTCAGTCCGAGTCCCGCAGCGCTTCCAGCCCCGTTACAGTGACTAGGGACGGCAACACGAGCAGCCCGGATAAAAGTGACTATGAAGGAAGTCTCCAAGAGTGTGTAAAGAAAATGCTACTTTTATCCGATAGTGGCGGAGGAGGGACGCCATCAGACGCTAACCACAAAGATCAAACGGCATCCCGGCTGCGGTCGGATAACGTGCTGGACATCACCGATCTGTCCGTTTATTACAGTGCCTTGAACGGCCTATTAGCCTTTTATGGAGGGTTTTTAACAAAAGATTTCCTGGATGAGTTACCGAAAACGCTGGTGTGCATTTTGTCAGGTGGAGAGGACTGCGGCGTGGAAGCGGAGTCCACGAAAAGTTTCATGACTCAGATGGAGACCCATGTGCGCTCGATCCTCTCGTCGCTGAAAAGACACACATGTCTGTCCTCGTCTTCCAGCGACAGGAATTCATATACATCAGCCTTTCAAAGTGTCTTTCAGATCGGAGCTTCAGCAATGACACAGTTAGTCTCTATTCAGGAATTCTTCATGTCCTCTTTGGTTTACATGCCCAAATACTTGTCTGAGTACCTGCTGGCCGGCTGGCGTGTCTTCACTGACCTGACCTTCCCCCCTTTAGTCAAATACCTTTCCGGCGTTGTCGTCAAATATGTCCAAACCCCTATAGACTATGTAAAAATCGGATTACAGTTCTTCATTAAAATCCCCGTTTTAAACCAAAGTGGGCAATGTTATCAAGGTACGTTAATCGTGTCTTATGTATGCAAAGCATATTAACAGTGAAATACTTAACATTGGTACTTTGTCATATTGTGATTATATGTTTTTGTTACCTAGTTAGGTCAGCTGCGGCCTTTCAATTTCAGTGATGCTTATTTTATTCTTTTTGTATTCAGGGGATTTGAAGCAGCTAATAATGTGGTGAGTGCTTGCTTATATCTAGGCTACTGCGTGCATTTATAACGTTACAAACCTTGTAAACCTTGTAATTTATTGTGACATTCTGCGGTGGATTCCTAGCATTTATAGTGTAATATAGAAAACACCTACCGTGTTCTCAAAACATTACATTGTGTATCAAAATTTTCTATAACTGGAAATTATGATATAGCTAACTTTATGATTAAATATTCCAAACAGCAATTTGAGTATATGTTTTTTATATATATATATATATCATTTCAAAATAATATGTTGCTACTATGTGTTAGAAACAAATTCTCTTTTGATTGCTTTTCTGCTTAATCACTTGGTCATTGAGTGAACTGTATGTTTTATTCAGGGGAATGAATCACAACGTGAGCTGGTCCTTTGGCGAGTCACTCATGGATATTTTCCTGACACCGGAACCAGCACCTTGCAGCTACATGAGCTTTGGATGCCATGGTGCACCTAGCGCTCCTTCAGCCCGGACGCTGGCTGCAGAGATCCCCGCTCCCCTACTGGACTGTGACCAGCATCACATCTCCAGCCTCAATGAGACTTTCTGCTCGGAGTTCCTCTCCCTGGGGCTACAGAAGCCGGCTGTGCTCTTCTCCTTCTGTAAGGCGATGAGTGTCCTCAACGCCACCCAGATGGACTGGACCTGGAGGAATGGGTGTCGTTTAATTCGCTCGCTGCTGTCACCTTTTCTGAATGAGTCTGGTTGTGCTGGGGCTGCCCCCTTCCAGTCACAAGGAGTCAGGTCACCCCTCAGCCTGAGCCAGCTATTATGTGATTACAAGAACTGGACCAGTATGAATCGTGTGGACCCAGCCTTGGTAACCTTGTGCAGTGACAATGACAGGACAGAATTTATCCGTGTGGTGTGCCACACTGTCAGCCTGATGCATCTTCTGGTTGTAGACACTAACAATGCCTGGGTATGGAATTTTTGTTCCAACTTTTCAGATGCCAATGTCATAAACCTTTATTGTACCTATGAGACCTGGCGGCTAAATATGGTGGACGTCTCCCTTGTTTCGTTCTGCTGGAACATGGACCAGCATCGCCTGGAGAGACTGCTCTGCGATGACGTGGATTTTTACATGCGTTTTTTCTCCGAGACACAGAACGCCTGGCTGTCCCTCAGCTGTGAAAATCTGGAGCCACCCATATCAATGGACATCGCCGCCCTAGTGGCTGGGACCTGTCGCTACTCAGATTGGAGAACACCAGCCCTGGTACCTGGAGATGTGCTCCAGTTGTGTGTCCAACACGACGAGCTTGGCTTTGTCCAGGCCATTTGCTCAAATTCCACTTTCCTGACAACGTTGCTGCAAAATAAGATGAACTCATGGGTGGGTGATCTCTGCAAGGTGGCCCTTAGCTCCGTGATCATGAGTTCCCCCACTGTCCTGGGCATCAAAGACTGGTGCAACTACCGAGAGTGGACAGTGAAAGCGGTGGATCCCTCAGTGGTCGGCTTCTGCTGGCAGTATGACCAGATCAGCTTCCACAAAAACGTGTGCTGCATCATGCCCATTTATGAGAAGCTCATTCTTGTGTCGGGGAATGAGTGGCTGACATCGGTGTGCTCTGACCTTGAGATGGTGGATGTGTTGCCGCAGGTTTGCCGCTATGATGACTGGGGCACCCCGACGATAGTAGACATGACTGACCTGGCCCTCTGCGCGGAACTTGATTCCCAGAACTTCACTCAGAGAGTTTGTGCCAACGCCACCGTACTGAGGAACCTGCTGACCAACCTGGATAATACTTGGCTGCTGCAGCACTGCAGCAACCACTCGGGTGGGAACAGTCCGGCTGGTGCCGGGGAAGACCTGCTAGGGTTCCGTCCCACTGAACAATGTCAGTACCACAGCTGGACCGTGGCTCTCCCAGATGCGGCCCTACTGGCCCTGTGCTGGGATTACGACCAGGCCAACTTTGTGTCCACCATCTGCAGTGACACCCTGCTGCTCTCCCAGCTGAGCCAGGAGCCATACAGTGTGTGGGTTGCCACAATCTGCCCCACTTACACGAATAACACCCACGGTAACGGCACAGCCTCCAGCTCCTGCCTGGCCAGGGACTTTGTCAAGCGGCTGAACTGGTCCTGCAGCACAGACTTCACTGCGGCCTGTCGCCCGGGGGCAGCCCAGGCTCTGGGCCTGCAGCTGGTGCTGCGCTGCGGCGTGGAGGCCCTGCAGCCGCAGCTGAACAAGCTCTTGACCGGGGAGGTTTCCTCTCTGGTGGCTCAGGCCACCACACAGCTGGTTCTCCTGCTGCTGGCCCTGGAGGAGAGGCAGATGACCTCACTGCACGTCACCGAAAACATCCGGCTCAGTGTGCTGCAGTCTGTCGTCCGCTACCTGGACCGCGAGATGGACTTTAACAACAAGAGAGTGCTGCTTCAGTGTTTCGGGGTGACGGGCCATTCAATTGCATCAACTCATTCACTCCTTCACTCAAAATTATTGCACATCAGATGAATTTATTGAGAGTTTAGAAACTGAGCACACATTTTTGAGCCAGCATATATATATTTTTGAAGCATACGAAACAAACTAAATGAATTATAATTACCATTGACTGCATACAGAGCTGATTGATGCCAGTTTCAGTCATTATAAGCATATAATCCCATTGCCTTTATGATTTCAGGATTACAGTGGTGCAGCCCCCAGCAGGGCATGTCATTAGTCATGATGCATTTGATGCCTCTGTATTATTTAAATTTGTATCGTCGCTTTGCTGGTTATAATGATTTGGTGTGTTTATGGTGTGTGTGTGTGACACAGAGGGTGCTGACCAGCCTCATACAGACCGGCAGAGATGTGACTACTGATGACTACTTTCATATCAAGGTCAGAAAAGCTGCCAGTTTCTTCCCACACCGAAAGGTTCCTGTTCTGGTTCCTGTGCTTAGTGTTCATCAGTGCTTAGTGTCACACCTGTGGTTGCTGGTTTTACCTTCTATTTCCTCTATGTGTGATATAGTGTGTTTATTTTCAGGAGTATTTCCGCATCCCCCCGGCCAGTCTGAGAGCCGTGCTCAGCGCTGTGGACGTCATGACAGTCAGGCAGATCCTGCTGTACTACAGTAGGAACCAAGACACTCTGCAGGCGAGCTGGATGTTCATTCAAAATCCTCCCAGGTTTCCTGCCATACAGAAAGTGTCTCACGGTTTTCTCTCCCCGGCTGCCTCTCACTCCACCCCAGGCCTCCACGGACTACCTGCAGAGCATGGTCTCCATCTTCTTCCAGACTCATCTGGCCGGAGACCCAAGCCTTTTCCCTGACCTGGTGCCCCTGCTGGACGCAGCCAGACCTGCGGACATCCTCGCTCTGCCGGCGCTGCAGGACAAGGCGAACGTGTGAGTTCAGTAACTCCCAAGCAGGACCCAGGCATGTTAGACAAAAAAAATGCCGGGCTGAGTTAAGTATTAATTAATGATACTGACGTCTGCAGTAAAGCAACACCTAATTAATTTTGGTGTTGCTTACTAGATAAATAATTGGCAACTGATATTGCCTACTGGTTATCAAAGCTAGTGATGGTTTAATTAACCATTACAGCACAACTCATGACTTTGCAAATGATTATAAAAGACCACAAAAGCTAAATCATTTTGTTGTTCTCATGAGCTCAAGCTATTTTTGGCTCTCCTGGTGAAAATGTCCAGGCTGCAGACGATCAACACCCAGATCGGCAGCCTCTCCCTGGAGCAGCGCCGAGCATTCGGAAAGTGGTTTAGTCAATCTCTCAGCTTCCTGAACATGACAGCCGCGGGCCCGTCTCTCATCACGGACATCGGTAACCTGATAACCTATCTGCCATTCTCCAGCTTCCAGCACCTCTCACCTGCTCAGGTAACAGCTACAACACCTCCTGGGGAAACTGAACACTCTCCGAACGACCGAGAGCAAAGGCTCTCAGCAGTCAAACGGATCTATTGTTAAGGCTGCATCCTCGCCACATGTTCAATAAACAAACAGCAACAAAGCCCAGTTCTTTCATCAGAAATTGAAACTATATATAAAAACATCACCCTGTCAGTGCACAGTACAGCAGTTGCATAAAAGCATGCAACATGCAAAGGATGTACAGTGAATACACTGTAGATTTTCATTAACACAGTGTCCCTCTCTCTTGGAGTTAATGACTAATGGATTTGCTGGGGTGTGGTTCTGGGTCCAATATTCAGCTGCTGGACGGGTTGGACGTCTTACTGATAAACCCACTGAGCCCCCTTCAGGAGCAATTTGTGGCTCAGACCATTTTAGGAATGTTCACAAACCTAACAGCAGACGACTTCCGAAGGTTGGTGTGTCGTCCTGCTTAGTCCAAAATGGGTTTGATTGGGTTTTTTTTTTACGTGTTTTCTCTGTAGTGACTTGTGTGTTTCTCTGAAGTAACATGCGTGTTTTCTCTGTAGTGACACGTGCGTATTCTCTGTAGTGACACGTGTGTTTTCTCTGTAGTGACTCGTGTGTATTCTCTGTAGTGACTCATGTGTATTCTCTGTAGTGACTCGTGTGTATTCTCTGTAGTGACTCGTGTGTATTCTCTATAGTGACTCGTGTATTCTCTGTAGTGACTCGTGTGTATTCTCTATAGTGACTCGTGTGTATTCTCTATAGTGACTCGTGTGTATTCTCTGTAGTGACTCGTGTGTATTCTCTGTAGTGACTCGTGTGTATTCTCTGTAGTGACACGTGTGTATTCTCTGTAGTGACACGTGTGTATTCTCTGTAGTGACTCTTGTGTTTTCTCTGTAGTGACTCTTGTGTTTTCTCTGTAGTGACTCTTGTGTTTTCTCTGTAGTGACTCGTGGCATCTCCAGGCTGTGAAATATTTAATGAACTAAGCTGGGTGTTCAGAGCATCTGTCTTCACTGCGAGTTACACCGATTTGTTTCATAATGTGTTTCCCAGGTTGGGGGACCTGACGTGTCTCGCACGCCCAAGGGACCTGCTGGCGTACAGGAACTCAGAGGCCTTCGGGGTGATCCAGGAGAACGTGCGGAGATGCGTGAGCCAGGGACTCAAAGTGCCGAGTGACATGGTGAGCTTTGGAGTAACCAGGCGTTAAGCATGAGGCTTTTGGGACATGTCATCTTTTATCGTGTGGTTTGCCTAACATTGCTGCTGTGGGTCAGTTTTGTAGCTTCAATATTAATATGTTAATTAATTAATATGCTAATGTTGTGCTTTATTAAAACATAAATGGACTGGGGCTGTAAAGTACAAGCAGAGTGCTTCAGAAAAGTCTAGAATTCTTGAAATCCAAAAGCAGAATTTTTGCAGAGGAGGCTATTCGAGACATTGTAGTTTTACTTTATTTTATAATCTAAATAACCTTAAGTATCATCACTGCTGAAGTTCCAGATTTTACAAAAAGCAAAATAACAATGTGAGCAGCGCTCAGAACACATACAGGCACACAAATACAGAATCTTTTTCTAGATTTCAGTCATTTTGCTGTATGTCTCCACATTTTACAGGTGGTGTGCTGTTGCTTTTACTCACGTATGTGTAATGGCACCTGTGCTTGTGCGTTTCTTTCTCTGTAGGTCTCTGGCTTATTCCTGAACAGCACTGAGCTGCAGGAGCCGGCTTCCCTGAGCCCTGAGCGCATCAGGCAGCTGGCTGTCTTCCTGCCCTGGCTGGGCGCCGGCTTCCTCAGGCAGCTCAGCCCCTCGCAGCTCTACCCTGTGCTGCCTGAGCTGGCTGCTGTGCCCTTCACGCCTGTACAGGTGCCCAGCATTGGCTCCATACCTGTATGCGCAGTCCACATGCGCAGTTATGCTTAGTGGTGCGGTTCAGCTGTCCGGCTTCCTGGCAGCATGAGAGGATGGGGGTCGGGGTTCGTGAGACAGATGTTATATGGCTGGGGGGGGTCTTCGGGCCATGTCAGGTGCAAGGCTTGTGTGATGGAGGGGAAACATGACACAGAGGGCTGCAGTGAGAGTGAAAGCTGCAGGACCCCTTTGATTAAAGCAGCATGACTGACCCCAGCTCCTGCTGTCTCCTGGCTCAGCTGAGTGCCCCATATGCCATCAGGGAATATCGTCTTTTTATTGATAGCCCAGGGTCTGACTGCACCCCGGCCTCATTAAGCTTACAGATAGCTAGAGCGTCCTCACCGTTTATTCCAGACTCATACAATCGATTCTCTCTCTTCCTCCTAGGCGCGAGAAATCGTGGACAAGGTGCTGTCTAATAGGAGTGTAAGTCTTGTCGTATAGAGCATGTTAGTTCTGAAATATCAGGTCACAGTTTGACAGCAGGAAACTGGTAACTGCTGGAAAACACGCTGGTGTGCCGCAAGCTCCCAGATGGACTCCAGCCCAGCTCACGCGTGCACAGCAGGCCGCACGAGGAAGATTTATGGCTGTGCCTGACATTGTGTAGCAAAGAGCCAAGTACAACATGGAGTATTGCTAACACTTAATGAGGACATCAAGTTTCAGTGTGCTTGAAAGATATATCATTTTTTACACGTAAGCGAAAGGTATTTCATTACAATATTGCATGATGAATAGGCCAGAAAGTCTCTTTTGCTTTGGTCCTACTCTTGCAATTTCTCTGTCTCTTGGCACTTTTCCACTGGCATACAGGAACTGAGCCGTACCCGAGCTGTACTGCAAAGAGAGACTAGTTACAGTATGGTTCCAGCTGGCTTCAGTTTTCCACTGCAGAAGGGTTGGATCAGTAAAAGGTGTTACAGGGTTTGGAGAGAGCCAGTAACGTAAAACAGAAGAGATGCTTATTTACTGTTCACATGGTGTATGTCGGTGTAATTTACTATGTGTTAATATCCATGAGCAAGCCTGTGAAAATCGCCGTATTATGTTAGCATCAAACGCTAGCGGAATTGGCATTCGCTTGCATAAATTTGCATTATGAACCCATTCCATTTATCTGTTCTGTGGTACTGTTTTAAGTTCCACAAGTTAAGTTTTCAGGAATGCATTGATACATTGCGATGTGCAGTACTACTAATAATGATTAATATATAGAATATACCCTTTTTCCCTTCAGAAAATCCATGTGCAGAACACTGGTATCTCGATGCATTTCGACCAATCGGATGGTGACACAACCAGCTCAGTTTGGTCACGCTTTTGGGGCAGTTAGTAAGCAGGGCTGTGTCAGTGCAGGTATGGCTCAGGTACGACTTGGGCGGCTCGGGTATGGTGTGGGTATGGCTCAGGTACGACTTGGGCGGCTCGGGTATGGTGTGGGTATGGCTCAGGTACGGCACAGGTACAGCTCGGTTTTTGGTGGCAGTGGAAAAGCGCCATTCAACAAACCCTCATTCCCTGTGTCTTTTTTCATTTCTCCTTCACGTCTCTCCTTTTTCCTTTTACTTCCATTTATATCCTCCATCCCCCACCTCCTCTTCCTCCTCCTCTGTCCCAGTGGGAGATACCAGGGCAGCTGCTGAGCCTTGGTGGGCTGGTCAGTGGCCTGAAGGTAGAGACCATCTGGGCCCTGCCCTCCGACTCCCTGCTCGCCACTCTGCCCGACATTGCCCTTCGCCACCTCAGCGACCCGCAGGCCAATGCTATCGCCACCAAGCTCTGGGTATGAATCCACACTGACGTCGCACTGCATACTGTGGCAGTGGTGGCCTAATGGCTAGGGATGTGCACTTGTAATTGAAAGATTACTGGTTTGAGGTGCCGTCCCCAAGAACTGGGCGCTGAATTACCTGCCCCCTGCTATGTCAGATGCGGGGAGGACACATTTTGTTGTTGTGCTATGATATGTCAGCAATGACAACTAATCACTTTCCATTTCCCATTCAGGTAAACTAAACACCGTCTGCTTTGCTCAAGGTTGACCCTTTAGATGCACTGGGACGTTCATTTTGCATAGATGCTTGCCTAGTGTAGGGTGCCAGCAAATGTGCAGCTCATCCCAACACGGGGAACAAGGCAGGAGACGTCATGCATCACGGGTGCCATTCCAGTCTATCACAGGGCACACACAGATCTGGGGCCCCATGCCAGCATTTCATATTGGGCCCCCAACTCAGACCAGTCCAATAATGTTCCCAGTTCTTAAGGCCCCTGTCACTCAAGGGCCCTCAGAATAACTGTAACTCCTCCCACCTCTACTCTGCCCCTGAGCAGCTTAAAGGTACTAATTCAGCAAAATTGTTTCTGGACTATGAGAGAAACGGACTCCCTCAGGGGAAATCCACACAACCGCAGGGAGAACCTGCATAGTCCACACGTACGGAACCAGGGTGGCAGCTGGACCCACCATGGCCAAGTCCACTCTGCCTGTGTGACGCCTCAAGATTTTGTTTCAACCAACCAGTTAATTGTAAATAGTCACAATCACAGAGTACTGAACTTGTTGGTTGAAATAAAATCTTGTTCTGGACTTTTCCTCTCTGGACCTGGACTACCCACTTCTGATGGTGCTGCCCCGTGTGTGTGAGGCCAGGGCTCCTTGGAGGTGCCCAGGTGGCTGGACCAAGTGGAGCCTCTGCTGTCCAGGACACCACTGCTCTGCGTCATTCCCAGGGTGACTCTGCTGCTCAGCAACCAGACCTTGGCACAGAGGCGTCCCTGGAACACGCAGCAGGTAGGACCTGATACCGGCTGCCCCCAGGCTCCCTCCCACCATCCCCTCCTGCAGACATGCAGCCTTTCCGTGGAAATTTCTCTCAATCAATTCAGAGATGAACAGTTTGGCTGATCTTACGGTGACGTAATCATACATGTGCCTGTAAAATGGGGACACTGGAAAGAGGTGGAGCGTTTGCGCATTTCAGGGCGAAGCTTATAAAATAAATACTGAAATCAGTACGAGTTTGTGATCTGCATGGATACGTTAAGAGGAAAGACTAAACAGCGTGGGGTTAGTTATAGCTGCCAGTTCATAAATAGGGGGGGTCTCATATTTCAAAATCTAGGCGTGCAGAGGGATCAGGAATATGGAGAAAAAATGGAACAAAATCTGGACCAATAAACAAATAACATTTTACTGCTGTTCCCATGTCTCCCATCCCAACTCCTACCAGAGATTTTCCCTGGAGGGGGTCCTTCATCCAGCAGCTCTGACAGGGCTGATGGTCACATGACACGTTCCAACGGGCTGCCGTGTCTTTGGGGTGTGGCTACATCTGCGTTTCTGCCTGTCTTTCTTTCCTTCGGGGAGTGTGCGGCATCTTCTTAATTAAATGATCAATTATTTAGCGTTCCTTTGTTGTGTAACGTCCAAGCCGAACTCCAGGCGAGTGCGAAGCCAGTAGGCCGGTTCTAGGTAGCGAGGGAACACTGTAGGACTGTGTCAGGTGGCTTCTTACTGCTCCCACAAGCCGAGCCGCCCCCTGGGGCACTGAAGCAGCTAACTGCCCCCCTTCAGCCTGATGGGGCAGTTCATGCCTCTTACTCTGGTTGCCCACTCAAACAGCAGTTAGCGGGAAAACGGCAGTGCAGTGTAGTGCCGATGACCCCAAAGCAGAACCTACACAATCATTCCACACAGAACCTCAGCTCCTGCCCAGAGTGCATCTCTGCTGTGAAACAGGACCAGGATCAGTTGCCTTATTTTCTATTTCAGGCTAAAGTTCTGTTCAAGGAAGCAGCGCAGAGCACGGCTAAGCTTTCCACAGCGTACTTTCTGTAAGTATGTAACTTACTGGTCAGTTATGAGCACAGACAGGACAAGTGCACTCCCATTTTCACCCTATGACAATACATTTAACAGATGGCGAATCCAGCCCCTTTCCTAGAATGAACCGTTTTTGCAAAATGGAAATGAACTGTGGGGCTGGCATGTTCCACTGAGCCACCTCTGCTTGTGTGATTAAGCTGAACACACTAATGCCTGTGTGGACGACTTGAGCTTCTTGCGCACTGTATATAATTTATGTTATTTGTACATATTGTCTGTGTGATCAGTTGACGTCATTGTCATGGTGACCATTTGGGATTTGTGTGTTTTTGTGTGGTTATAAGGATTACACTGTGGGATCAAGATTTTCCCACAATGTGATTAAAACCTGTAACTTTTTATCTTGTGGGGAAATTTTCCCCACAAGAATAACTTCTACTATAACTAAAATAACTAATTTTACAGATATCAGTGACTGCAGACAAAAAAGTAAAAATGCCAAAAGTCTTGTATTTTGTTTGGTTACTTTTGGTTGAGTTTAGGGCTGGGTAGGGGTTAAGGGTGTCATGTTGTAAAAAGAATTGAATGGAGAGTCCCTACAAATATATGAGTACAGGTGTGTGTGTGTGTGTGTGCATGTTTGTAACAGTATCAGTCATTATAACCGTGGAGATTCTAGGATTTGACCCTTAGGGTTTTGCTCCCCAGGGTCCTCTATGATAAAATTTGGGGAGTTGGGAGGGTTAGAAAATTAATTTTTCAGGGGGACTGAGATAAAAAATAGTGTGGCTAAGTGGGGGCTATGCATTAGAGAGAGTATTAGCACTGTGTGACCTGTGAATACGCCTGTGCCTTTCAGAGCCCTGGGGACGGTGGCTCAGGGGGTGGACTGTAGGACCCTGCGGCAGCTTGTCCTGGCCCAGCCATCGTCCTCCGCCATGCGCAGTGTCCTCGCCTTCCTGCGACAGCAACCGATCCTGCTCCACACCTCCCTGGTGCCTAACGCCACGCTGCTCCTTCCTCACTCCCCCCCACACTGCTCCCTCATTCCCCTGCTGTTCCTCTTGTGCTAATGGCCTTCTGCTCTTTCCTCATTCTCCATCCCCTCAGCCGTCTCTCCATTTCTGTACTGAACAGTCTCTGAACAGGGAGCAGTAGGTTGCGGTCAGATATAGTGTCCAGAGGTTATTAATGCAGGACCCATTGGTGCTGTTCCCCTCTTCTCTGCTTATCTAGAACTGCTTTGGTCAAAGTATCCAGGTGTATAAGTGGGTGAATCTTTATCGTAATAAGCTGCTGCATGTCGTGTTAAAATTCCTTCTAAGGACTCATAAAAAATCTGTGTAGTACTGTGTGTGAAAACGCTGGTGCTGCTGATGTGGTCTAACTCGGAGGTCAAAGAGGGTGACGGAGGTCAAAGAGGATGGTTTGCTGATGTCCTGCGTCTTCCCCTCGACAGAAAAAGTGCATCATTGAGGAGCTCTATCAGTTTGACTTCTTCTCTGAGCTCCTGGGAGAGCTTGGCTCTCAGATCGCACTTGAGCTCTCGTGAGTAGCTGTCTTTTAACCAATGTTATCAGCTACTCAGTACAAACTCACACCTTAGTCTCACTGGCAGTTTTCTAATAGTATTTGGATGTGTTTTTGTGCAGGATGAGCACCATTAAGAAGTTTTCAGTGGACATGATGGACACTTTGAGAGAAATGGTTGTACGGGACCCATATCCCTTCCTCCGCCTTCCCAGTATCAAACAGGCGCTGCTGGTGGACAAGATGACACAGAGACTGGTGGGTCTCCATCTTCCTTTACGTCTCTTTCATTATTCAGTTCTGCATCACTGTCTGCATCCCCATTCACTGTTACTACAAGACTAAAATAGTGACCCTCCTGCATCACGACTTTCCTTTTTGCTCAATATATGGCATTAGAAATTAAATGGGATTTTTTTTCTGGAGTTTTACGAAAAACTGCAGACGGACAAAAAGTTGAGTAACTCGGAAATGCATTAAATATTTGTACAGTGTTGGTTTGGAGGACACCAAGCGTGTTTAGAGCAGCCTTTCATGCGATATCTCATGGTGATCTCGCAGTGATCTCGCAGTGATCTTTGTATCTCGCATTTCTCGTATCTTTTCGCATTGCTCCACTCCACTTCCCATGGGAACCAAAAGTCTTTGCACAGCTTTTCCAGATTGTGTGTGTGGGGGGGGGGGGGCGGTGCCCCTAACCCCCATGATGTTGGGTCGACAGTTGAAGGCTCCACTGTATGATCCATTTGTCTCCTCCCCCCCCCCCCATTCACTTAGCGTATGTATACGGGCCAGTACTCGGAGGAGGAGTTCCGTTCGCTGGGCATCATGGCGACATTTGTGGTGGATGAGGTCTTTGCACAGCTGGACCGCAGCTTCTTCGTTGAGAACCTGGAGTTCCTCAGAGGGTTCTGCTACAGCAGGAGCAAGCGGGACATGGTGGCGCGGTTCCTGCAGGAGCCCAGCACCTTCGGGTAGGAGGTCTCAGCCCTGTCAAACTGCAAATAATCACCAAAGCGCGGCTTAGCATCCTCAAAGCATACCTCTGTGTTTAGGTGTGTGCTGTAATGGAAATTCTCAAATTGCCAGTGTCTAGGAAGATCTTAGCTTTACGTAATGAAGCCTAATAATGCACAGTCATACCTGGATGCATGTCTTACAACGTATAAACTTGTTAATGCATGTCCTTTTCTCCTCCCAGGTCAGTGAGGGACTGGAAGTCTCAGACCTTGGACCAGGTTGACACGTTCATCTTCTTCCTGCCCAAAGAGGTCATCCAGCTCATCCCCTCGGTATTTGCTCTCTGCTGCTTTCAGTCGATCTCCACCCCAGATACCCCCCCTTTCCTTCGGGATCAATAAAGTATCTTTCTGTCTGCCTGCCTGCCTGCAGGGGCTGGTGACCCTGGAGCGCATAGAGCGCCTCTTCCTGCACCAGCAGCAGTGGGAGACGGGGGCGGTGGGCCGCCTCTGTAGGCAGGCCAGTGATCAGACCGAGCTGCAGAGGATGTTCGAGAGGCAGCAGTTTGTGCTCCAGTTCTTCCTGGGCTTCCTGAGGGCAGGCCGCGCGTGTGAGTGCCGTGCTCCAGCACACGCCACCAGAACGTTCCCTCCTTGTCTACACTGCAACGTAACCTTACAGGCGTATTTACAACATTGGACTCCCGAAGGCCTGATGCTTAGAACAATGGCTGTGTGAGCTTCGTGGATAAATCACACTTAAATTTACTTAAGTTTGGTATTTATTTATTTATTTTCAATACAGTTGCCTCATTAAGATGTTGCAATCAAGACAGCAGTAGATATCCATAAACAGGAGCTGACTATTAAACATCTAATTGATGAAGAAACAAAACAGAAGACAATGGAGGAAAAGAAATTAACACTCATTTCGGAGGGAAGGCAGCTGCCCTACCCATGTGGGCATCTTAATGTCACATTTCCGGAGCCAGTATGTGGCAGTATGCCCCTTGGCCCCATTACCTGAATTTAGCGTGTCCTTCTCGCTCTCTCGTCATGCTCTACAGCGGCGATGCTCATTCCCAGCTGCGAGAACCTGCACGCGGTGCCGCCCTCAGCCTGGAGCCTTCACAGCCTGCTGAGCATGTCTGCAGGAGCCTTCAGCAGCTGCCTGGAGCTGATTGGCCAGGACCCTTTCCTCGGGCCCTATGAACTGACGCAGCTCCTAAGCAAAGTCAAAAAGGTGCAACCGTTTTTATAGAAAGTTAGAACTTCCTGAAAGGTATAAAACAAAAGATGTACTTGGTCGTTATAACTACATTTTTAATGTTGTAACTTGCGTTTTTGAGCTTTTCTTGCATGATGACTGAGAGAGATGTGAGTTTTAACTTCTCTTCATGGTGTTTGTAAGCTGCTCCTTCCTCTGTACTCATCTTGTGCAGACCTACGGACCAGCGTCCTCCTTCTCTACCTCGGTGGTTTCCCAGCTTGGGCGCTTGGCTTTGCGGCTGACAGAGGAGGAGCTTGGTTTGCTCAGCCTGACGGAGCTGAGCTCCATCTCTGCGCTTGGGGCCATCGGTGACTGGAGCACCAGACAGGTTGGAGTCTATGTGAACTCCAGAATTGGGTGTTTCTGTTCCAGCTGCAGAGTCGCTGCCTGAACTACTCATCTTGTTTGAGTTTATTCTAATCCTAAGATTATACATCCACTAAACTAGCTGGCAGTTTATTGGAAACATCCACAAAACCTGGTGTGAAATAATATTTTTTTTTCTGATCTAAACTAGCATCCAGCTAGATCCAATATGCAGCCTCATTTTAAAATAACCCACTTGTTTTGAATATTTGGGATACTTTGTATAATGGTTCTCCTTAGTCATCTTTCCCTGAGACTAAAGAGATCTTCTTACCCAACTAATAGGGAACGTTCCCAGGACTTTATATAAAGGTGAACTAGCTGTAACACTGCATTTTGATTAAAGTGACTGAAGTTATCCATGGTGACCTGTCGTCTTGCAGCTGTCTGTCCTCTTCTCATCGGTGCTGAACTCGACCAGACTGACCCCCAGCCAGCTGGACTCCAGTACCCTGGTGGCCCTGGGCCACATAGTGTGTGGGATCAAGACCTCGGACATGCGGAACCTGAACGCGGTGGAGTTTGGGTAGAGAGCCGTGCCGGGAGAGCATCCCTGCTTCTATCCAGCCTTACACGTCCTCACACATGTTCCGATGTGTTGGTTTTATATGGCTTTTGTAAAATAAAAAACATCTGAAATAATGTGATTAGTTAGCATAGGAACTGGCCTAAAGGACATCCTTAGGTAGCCAGCTAATCATGCAGTCCACCATAAAGTTACTTGTTTCTCATTATACGGCGGTATCTGTACAGTAAATATGAATAGCTGCTAAAGATGATGATGTAAGGACAGCAAAATGGCTCAGTGGTTAGCATTTTAGCCTCACACTTCCATGGTTGTGGGTCTGGTTCCTATCTCTTTGTCTGCATGTGTGGACCTTGCATGTTCTCCTTGTGTTTATGTGGGTTTCTTCCATGCATGCAGTCAGGTGGCCTGATCTCCTGAGCTTGCTGGGATGTGGTCTAGGCTCTGAGGGACCCTGTATTGTTATGCAACATGGGAAGACGGATAATGTCATTTTCTGTTTTTTTTTTTTAACCCGCTAATGTTCCATCCCTTGTTTTCTTCTTCTGCTTCACCCTTAGTAAGGCGGCGCTGTGGTTGGGGAGTCTCAGGCTGTCCTGCTCAGAGGAGCAGCTCCAGGTCCTGGTGGCACTCTTGAGCCACAGTCTGGCCTTTGGGCCAATCAGCTCTTGGGGTCCTGAAGTGTTCATTGAGATTGGAGCTTTGGCAGGTACAAGGCCTGGGTGTCCTAGTTGTCATTCTGCCATAACCCTTTTGCAGTTCTCCGTCTGTGAGTGTGTGTGTGATCACCCATGTCTGTTTTCTCTTTTCCACCAATTCCTGTCCTGCTCACCCCAGCCGGGCTCCCAGACATGGCCATGTCAGCACTGGTGAAGGACCAGATAGAGGGCATCACCCCATTGGCTGTCTCTCTCATTCCTGACCAAAAATTTGCTGTGAGAATGTCTTTTTACGTTTCATAAGATTGATTTCACTCATAAACTCATTTGTTTGTCATCTGTAAAAGATTACCTAAGCATCTCCTTCAAACACAGTATTAGACAGTTAGGCCTCACCTCAGCATAGCAGACAGTGGTACAGTAATATAAACAGCCGTTTGATTAGTTATTTATATCTGTGTGCGGCGAGATGGATTGCTTGGGTGAGAAATGATTTACTGAATTAAATTGAGGTAATTTGCAAAAGATAGTAATACAAACATTTCTTTGTGTGGGTATGAGACAGAGAACCCCTCATCGTATAAATGTCACTATCCACCCCCCTCCCCCCCCAGGTGGTGTTTGACCAGGCCCAGATCCGCATGTTCTCCTACGAACAGGCCATCGCGGTGACCGAGGCTCAGCGGTCCGCCCTGACCACAGTGCAGCAGACCGCATTGGCCATGGTTCTGACCCCCTGGGAGGACAAACCAGTTGACTTCCGTGGTAATTTCATTCATAACCTCTGTCAGATTTACAGTCCCCTTCTTCTAAACATAGGTAACACCTGCATTCTCACTTGGAGTAACCCTCTTTAGTTCTGCAGTGTATTCGTTGTTTCTCTGTTAATGAGAGAAATAATGCGTCACAAAGTCTTGTTTGGTGTTAAGGCAGTTTCTCGTGATGGATCCTCCTTGTAACACAGCTGTTTGTCTCCGCAGGCAGGTCATCCACCGCCACGCTACGCCCTTGTCATTGCTCCCTCTTTCTTGAACTGCTGATGCTCCTAATGTTCTGGCCTCCGTTCTGAAGGACACCATGCGTCTGCTGTGTTACTGCCCCACCCGCTCCACACAACATAGCCTCTGTATGGAAATCCAAGGGCTGCTGAGCAATCGCTATATCACTGGTTTTTATTAGATACTATATAATTGCATCAATAGGACTTGCGTTATTATCACGAATTAGTATTGATTATGTGAACCACAATATTAAATGGATTCTGCGAAGAAGATGACGTCAAAATGAATAAGCTAAGCAGCTATCTGAGTAGTTATTGATGCAAAACATGGCATATATCATTTCCAAAATACATTTATTTAGGTCTAAGTTGTTTTGTATATAGATTTTAAAAAGTACTAAGTAAACATGATGCAATGACGTTTGGATTTAAAATCCTCTGATGCAATGCAACCTACTGAAGCACTCATTAAAAAATCATTAGCTGTTACCAAGATATGACCACTGCCCCCCCAATTTGTGTTTCCTAATTCCTAAGAGTTAGAGAACACTCTCTCACAAAAATACTTTTATTTTCGCTAAACTCATTAACTAACGCCTTAAATGCATTACTTACATTTCAGTGTGAAAATGATCCCTAGTATATGATAATGTACAATGAAATGGAATTGAACTGAGTTGCTAAAATTTTATGGCGATTCGTAGTCATAAAGAGTGAATAAATGGGAAACAGGTTTTTCTTGTTTGTGTATATTTTGGTAACTTTTAAAGAGAAATGTCTATAATTTATTTGGAAGCGCAAGTGATGTTTATTTAAGAAAGTGCTTCAGTGTGTTATCTGCATGCAGTTTATGTAAGAAGTTCATATGAACATACTTGTTGTGAGTTCTGTGGTGTTGCATTAAACAATGGCATGGAAACGTTAATTCAATAAAATAAAAAATTTGAAAAGTCAAAACGCAGCCCAGTCTCTTCTGAAGCGTACTGAGAAAGCGACAGTGCTGTCAACACTGGAGACTCGCTCCGGAACTGCACTTGCCTGCAGGGATAGGGGGCGCGCGAGCTCTCCCTGAACACGCGCCCAAATAGCACGCGGTCCTCCCGCATCCCATCATCCTCGGCGGCGCGGGGCACGCTGCTTGCTCGTTCGCTTTCTGCGCGCTCCCACGTTCAGACACAACACACACAGACAAGATGGCTGACCTCGATTCTTGGGGTGAGACTTCTAAGTTTGAGAGTAATTTCTTCATAACGTTTATTACGCGGTCTGAAGTGCATGGAGATGTGACGAAGAAGTAGTTATGCGCTATGTCGTTTTTTTGCTGTTCATTTTGTCCTTTTCCGCTTTCGTAGACGCTGACAACTTCGAGCCGGACGAGCCGATCAAAAAGGCGGCAGTGCTGGACAAATGGGAAGGCGAAGACGAGGAGGAAGACGTGAAGGTAGGGAGCGCTCGCCGGCCAGGCTTGGGGGCTGCCAGACAGCCGGAGCTGGGGCGCGTCAGGCGACAGGTCGCCGGTGTCCGGCCGGCTGAATGCAGTCCGCCACTGACAGGGCGCACAGCTTGAAAGCGGCAGGTTTTTACACTTGATTGCGGTGCGCCGTCATCCATCTCAGAAGGCTGGATATACCCCGGCGCCTAAGTTTGTGTTTCGGGTTGAAAACCGCTAGATGCCGCAGTTTAAAAGAAGTTGACTTATTGGCTGTGTTTTGTTGGCATTAAAATCCCCGGCGAGTTAGCTGCGGCCGGCTGACCCGCTGTCGGGCCGGTCGAGCATGTGGGAGCGGAACTGGTGTCACATGTAGCGGCGGGCCGGCCTGGCTGTCCCGTGTCAGGAGGGCATTTTCAGCGGCCTCCTCGGTTTTATTTAACGGTGCCGGATTTAACTGGATCGCTTTCTGTGGTGGCGGTGCAGACTGGCGAAGTCTTGGCCTGTCGCCGGACGTGCGGCCGCACTGACGCGTCTCTCCTCTACGAAGTGACTCACTGCGACTTCGGTTATGACAGTCTGCTTCGCTGCGTGGACCTTAAAAAACTGTACGGGAGTCGCCAGTCGGCATTTAAACGAAGCCGATCGACGCTAGTCTTTGTCTTTAAAATAAGTCTGACGGATAGAGACACGTGTACCTTATGGTTTCGACGTGCGTGTACTGCTCTGTCGTGTTTTTACTGCCATCTGGTTGACTGAATGTTGCAGTACTTACAAGCACATGTCTGTACAGTCATCACAGTATCGGATGACTGATCTGAGTCAGAAAACATTCTCCAGAATCACAGAATCAACTTGCTTAGTATTGGTTGATATCTTTAATAACTACTATTTAGGTGATTTAGACAAAGAATCACGTGGCCCCCACAGATGAGCTTTGGTCAGCAGGTCTGTATCACTGTCACTCTGTATATTTCTAGAATTCCCTCTCTGTGTGCTGCCTACCCACCCCCCACCCCC
>JAODJU010000007.1:9646875-9664439 GCA_026776725.1 Gnathonemus echidnorhynchus
GGAAAAAAACGGATATTTATCACGTTATGGGGACATTGTGTCCCCATAAGGATAGGTAAACCCGCTCGCCGACACACACACACACACACACACACACACATACATACACACACTGTAACACTCACTCACACTGACACATAAACATACACACACACACATATATACACACGTACGCACGCACACACACACACACACATGCACACAGACAGACTGACACACAGACACACACACACATGCAGACACACAGACAGACACAGACTGACACACACACATACACACAAACAGACAGACTGACACACACACACACAAACAGACACAAACACACACACAGACACACATACACACACATGGACAGACACACACATCAGCACTCTGTGTGAAGCCTTTTCCCTGGGCATCTCTCCACAGGCCCGGCGTAGACGTCAAGGCGACCTTGGGCTACGAGGCTGTGTGGGTGGGGCTGCTTGCCTTGGTTGCAGAGAGGCCCAAAGAAGCCGGGAAGACACTGGCAGTGGCCGGTGACGTGGTGACAAGGTCCGGCGCTGTGCACACACTGCGGGCACGACTGGCTGCAGCGGAGGCCGTAGGACCCGGGACTGCAGGCTGCGGGCAGCGAGCATGATGGGATTGCATGGGGGGGGGCAGTGTGAGCGGGGTGTAGGGGTGGTGAGGGAAAGGGGATGGGTGGGGGGGAGCATAACAAGGGAGATGAAATATATAAAATGGGAAAGTAGGGCAGGAGAGGAGGGACAGTTAGAGCGGGTGATGTTCCCCACGCATGCCCCCCCCAGCCCCCTCGCCCCCCGACTTTACTCGCTCATACTGCTAATTTGCCTTGATTGCTGCTGCTCTGTGGTGATGCTGCCTGCTCCCCCCTGTGCTGAGCTTCCGGTAATTAAGGTAATTGTCTAAACGGGCCGATTGGCTGCACAGGCACGTTCCTGTCCCCGGCCCGCCGTCCACGGTCCCAGCTTCAGAGGACGGCCACAGATCCAGGGGACAGTCCAGCAGGTGTCTAATCAGAGTGGATGGGGGACGCAGGTCCGCCCCCCCCTGCCCCCCCACGGTGGATCTAATGAGCGCTGCGGGTGGGCGGTCACACGCGAGTGAGCGAGCGGCCGAGCGTGTGCATGACGTGCAGGACTCACTGCGCCGGCAGGACGTGCCGCGGTAGCCGGGAGCACACGTGCAGGTGCCGTCCTCGGGCGAGCAGGAGCCCCCGTTCTCGCAGGAGCAGGTGGAGGAGCAGCTGGAGCCCCAGCGGCCTTGGGAGCACACGCTGTCGCAGTGGATACCTGAGGGCCAAACGGACGGCGCTTAGCGTGGGGTCACGGCCTAGTTTGCTGGCGTGGAGGAACACGGACACAGACACAAGAAGACAGACACAGACACATACAGACACAGACAGACACACATACATACAGGGTCAGACACACCAACAGACACACACAAACCCACACAGACACACACACACACACAGACACACACAGACACAGACACACACACACACACACACACACACAAAGTCTCGCTTGTGTCCCGCAAGCAAAAATCAGTTCATACAGAGTTTCATTGTAAATGTGCAGTGACAACAACAATGTCAATGTCATTCCAGCAAGCACATTTCACATTTCTGTTCCTAAACACTTTGAATAAATTACCAATCTCAGCAGAGCATATTTTAGTCTGAGTACTACAGGCTACAATTAGTTACCAAGTGAACTTATGATTAAAAATTTTACAAGATAGCATAACCCCAACCAGAACCAGTTCAAATCTCAAAAGACTGAAAGGGGATCTCTTTTACCTACTTTTTCTAAAATTGTGAACACAAAAAAGAATGCACAAATCATCATAATGACTATCAATCATCATAATGTCTCACGTTAAGCACATCCTTTACTGAAGGTTACTCTGGACATCTTTCTTTTAATAAAGGTGCCACCACAATGCTGCACACGGCAGACTGATCCATGGAGATCCCTGCAAACGCCGGTGGAAAGGAACGGAACGCGTTTCACGGAGACCATGTGACCATTAGACGCAGTGCACTGGCGTCGCCACCGTGGGGCACCAGTGCAACGGTCAGAACGCTGTGAGACACAACAACACACCCTCGTGAGATGGGTAGGCCAGGGATTCTCTACCACCTGCTGGCAACAAACGCCAGGCACTAAGAGAGAATCCTGCATTGTGTACTTTGTCATAATGTAGAAACTCACAACAGCCTAGAGCTTGTGCTGAATCTGTGCATTCGGAGCCAAAAGCCGTAGATTGTACCTACAGGGGTGTAAAGCTGAAGCGTAAACCCGCATCATAATGAATACAATTCATCAGCTCTGCAGGGAGCCTTATCTCCGGCAGCCTCCGCATCTCGGGCTGACGGGAAAGCCGACAGAGAGGGCTTCTCCTACGCCGTGGACACGGAGGCGGCGTTAAATAAACCGCGGCGCTTTGCAGAGATTTACGACGGGTCCATTACGTAAGAAACACCGACGTCGGAGGGTCTGGGGAGGATCTTTCTTTGCTCGCTCCCGTTAGCGAGCGGCTCCGGCATCATGCGGCCTCAGACACCTGGCGGACGTCACGGAAGCGCGCGGAAGCCTGCAGGGCTGGTACGCCGAGTCGAAAACGGCGGTCTGGGGGGCACACCCCCCCGTGGGGCACACCCCACTACAGCCCCACATAGCAGACAGGTCTCCCTCACGCCAGCGCAGGAGCCGCTAATGGGGAGAGCAGATGAAGGGAGGACTGCAGCTAATTGTCCCCTCTTCCTAAGCTCCTTCCTCCCTGGGATTTATGCAGTTATCGCAAGCCCCTCCGCCTCACTTTGTTCTGAGACGCTTCATCACGGCAGAATGGATCGGGCATAAATCCCCAGGAGGGACGGGGGCGTGCGGCTGGGCTGCTATGCTAATCCGGCCGGGCCGGGCCCGGGAGGGGAGGCCACCAGGTGGCGCCATGGCTCATGGAGGCCCGGGAACATCCTGCGAGTCTGACGGTCCCTTTGCACGACGACTCGCCGCCATGGAGACCAAAGCTCCAGCGCAGAGCCATCCAGCCGTGCTCAGCTGAGCCACACGCACAAAAGCGCGCCGGGCTTTAACAATACGCTCAGCTCAGAGCGCAGAGTATTACCGGCTGCTGAACTCGTCCCTAATTGTGGGCCACCAAAGTTCCATTTTGACTTTTTCCAAGGTTTTTTTTTTTTCTTCTGTCAAACTGGGCCACCCCCCCCCACCACCCCGCAAGCGGCGTGTTCATTAAAAGCCCCGAATCCCTAGGCCCGCTGCTGCTCCTCTGTCATTCTCTTTCAGCTGCGCTGTGTACAGAGCACTGCACCAGACTCCGCCAGGGACTGAGTTCCAGTGCCGCGCCGACCGTGGGAGTCCATCTCTGACCAACTGCATGATGCCGCCGCACTGATCTCCGCTCCACTGCCAAGGGACACAGCGGTCTGTGCACACGGCCACACGCCTGCACGCTGCAGCACATGCACACACACACACACGCACATGCTTTCATGTCGGACGTGGCCTCGCCTGCCTGAATCTCATTTGAAATTTCTTCTGACGGAGAATATCTGAGCATAGGGCGGCCATTAAAACAGCAGTTATGAAAAGCCTTTGAATTAAACCTGAACAAAACTCAGGAGACTGAATCTGACCCAATCCAAATTTTATGCGGGGGAGTGTAGGGATAGATGTGTGTCGGGTGGAGGGTGGGGGGAATCAAGAGGGTCACCCATGAATGCTAGGATATCAAGGACAAGAAAGGGACGACATGGGGACAGGGGTCATGGAGAGCTGGCATTCTGCTACGACGAGCAGAATTCATGTTTTTACCTCCCTTTTTGTCAGCAAATAAATAAGAACGTGACACGTTGCACCACATCTAACGGGCGGGGGGAGCAAAGCCAGGAGCCTCTTTGGAAGCGCCAGCTTGGAGAGAAAGTGCCAGGGGTCCAAGTATCCAATTAGGGCATCTGTGAGGACAAGGTCGACGCCCCCTATGTGATGTCACTCCTCGGCTGGCATCATGTGCTCTCCAGCTCCACCTGCTCCTGGGTGCGGCCTTGTTCATCCACGTATCCACCCAATTACTTTGTGAATAAATGCAAATGCGCACCGACAATTGTTAGTACGCAAATCTCCACTGACACTGACAAAGCCACCCTCTCGAGTGGCATGAAAAATGCAACATGGAGTGTCTTGTTTTTCATTTTGAAGCCAGCAAAATCAAACGGCATCAGTCCCGTAAACGAAGGCATCAGTCAGACATGTAGCTATACAAGGCAGCCAGACCAACCCCTTCATTTAAAGGAGGAAAGCAAGCCACTGATTGGCTGATTGTTGATTGGCCCCCAACAACGTTAGCGTGCTAAGCGGTGCCCGTATCTGGATCTCGACAGGTTTGCATGACGTCCACTGAACACCCCCCCCCCGGTTTGCTCAGTGGGACTCCTGCCACTCAATTACACCAGGCAGATGGTGCCGGACGGCCTGGCATCCGCGGCATGAGCCCGATGTTGCCGACTTCCTCCTGAACCTGATTCAATCTTGCTGCCTTCCGGAACAAACGGGCCAAGCTCAGGGACCCGGCTAGGCTGAAGAAACATTCCTGCTGAACGGCCATGGCAGCCATCGGACCGTCAGATCATGTGACTCTCGGGTCAAGAATGGCCGCGTCCCGGACCTAGCCATGACAGTCTGACTGGGCACACAGAGATACACAGAGACGCACAGAGACGCACAGACACACAGAGACGCACAGAGATGCACAGAGACGCACAGAGACACACAGAGACGCACACAGAGACGCACAGAGACACACACAGCCATCCGCTGCAAAATGATTAAAGAGTCTCCTCTGCAGCTTCTGCTGTCATGAGAAGCAACTAATTAGACCACAAGTGTATAGCAGTTAACCTTATTAATTTTTCACACTTCTATGGTAACCATGTAGAAACTGAGGCAGTCTCTCCTGCAAACGCGCTCATGCAACCTCCTGACCGGAATAGCGCTCAGTTCTGCGGCTGTTCCTTCACCTACTTTCCGAAGACTCCTTAGCGGGAATCAGAAGCTGACAGTCCCCTCTGTTGTTAGATAACAATCAAACGAAGATCTATTCCTAACACAGCAGTGCTAAAGGATTTCCATTTACTCATGGTGTTTACCTGATCACCTGACTTTTCAGTGCATTGTGGGAACTATATTAATTTGCACAGTTCAGATATTCCTACTGCACACGCACACGCACACACACACAGACACACACAAGCAGATGATTTGTTTTTGTTGAGTGTTGTCATTCCCTGTTAACAGGAAATACAATATTCTATTGTGAAATTTATACTGAATGTCCTTCAACAAGTTCAAAGGAATTATTTTATGATTTATACATCTGTTGAAGTGAAACTGTCTTTCTGTGGCTTCAAATTGAGCAGTAATCTTATTTAAACTGGTGGACAGAGGGGCCTGCAGGCTCCTGTTACGCTACAGGGCGTGTGGAGAGTAACAGGCACCCTGTGCCCAGTGGTGTCTCAACCTCAGGGTCTCTGCTTTGTGTCGGACCTGCTGTCTGAGTACTGGGCTGTGCTGGCTGGCAACCCAGTGCCTCAGGGTCACTGTTCTGCAGTGTCAGTGTCTCCACATCAGTAGCCAGTACTTCCTGGTACCTCAGTATCTCAGTGAGCCTTCCTGCGGTCTCATGGTCTTACCTGTCCAGCCTGCCAGACAGCGGCAGTGCCCAGTCACTGGATCGCATCCGTTGGCGTGGCTGCAGTCACAGTGCTCCTGGCAGCCCAGCCCATGCGTCCCCTCCTGCCAGGACGATGTGAGGTAGATGCAGTCAAAATGACACACAAAGCCTCCCAATTCTGCTCCTGCTGAGATCAGGAGTGACTGCAGGGTGCTGAGCGCCAGACTCACGAGACAGGGGGTGTCGCAAATCTCTCCCCTCCAGCCTGGCCCGCACCCGCATGTGCCATCCACGGGGTCGCAGGCCGCACCGTTGCTGCAGGCGCAGGTCTGGTTGCATCCAAGGCCCCAGGTACCGCTGGAGCAGTAGATGGAGCAGTCCACACCCTGGCGGCCTGGGGGCACAGCGAGGAGCCGCCGGGACGCCAGTCACTTTACAGCTGACATGCTGAGCGACGGAATTTAATGCGAGCTCTGCGTGCAGACATCCCCCACTAAACCCACACCCCGGTGGATTGAAAGGGAAACCACCACATGCCCCCCCCCCCCAGAGCAGGATGCTAAGAGAGATCAAAAGGCACACAGGAGACAGGTATTCTTTTCAAAATGGATGGCCGAGAGGTTCCAGCGAATTCCGGGCCTCACGGCGGCAATACACGCCACTTACTCACTCAGGAATATCTGAAGAGATGCGGAGCCCCCCCCCGGTTTACAGGCTCGGCCCCCTCGTTTGCGTCAAGAGCGCTGCACAGCTCCGCATTTGCATACCCCCCACCTTTTACATATTCATATATGCATATGTTGGTAATTTCCATCGGACGAGGGGTCCAAACACTGCCTCCTGCCACCCGTATTTTTAAACAGGAAATGCAGACCACGCAGGAAAACATCAATCATCTCCATCCCATCGTCTGTGTGGGGCTGCTATGTCAAAACTATGGACACAAAACACACGCTGTAAATATGATATTAACTCAATACCTTTAACCTTTCAGCTGTGCAGCAGGTTTCCTAATTTCTCTGCCTTAAGCATCTCTCAATCTGCAGGGGTTCGATTCATAAAAAATACAAACAGCGGCAGAGTTGAGAGGCTGTCTCTGTGCGAATCGCAACGTTAGTGGCGCTTCCAGGCAAATCTGACAGCCGATAAATATTTCACCAGGTGTAAGGGAGGATTAGTCCCGAAATAAAACCCACTCTTGGCTCCCGTATCTTCTGCTGACCCCCCCAGATCATACGTTGGGCAGCCGTGTTCCGACAGTCTGCCAGCTGACACCCTTACTAGAGCCGAGTGATGATTATCGCATTTAATGCACCATTGTGCATCGTGAAACTGCATGCTGAGCGAGAACTTAAGCTTGTAAAGCGGCCCGCAGGTGCCCGCGGGGGCCCTACAGCCCTGCCTTAGCCCCCAAAAGGCCTGTGTCTCCCTCCCTCGCGCTCTTTCACAGAGACTTGCTCTCCACTGCTGCGACTTTTACCTTCCTTGCAGATGCAGGAGCCGTCGACCGGGGAGCAGGCTATCTCGCTGCGACAGGAACAGGAGGAGGAACAGTTGGTCCCGTAGAAACCGGGGGGGCAGTGCAGACTGCAGTCCTCGCCCTGAGCAAGAGGGAGACATGGTTGGCCGTGAGAGGCACTCCAGTGGGAACAGGAGGCGTGTCGAGTGCAGCTGACCGGGGAGCTCAGCGTCATAATGCTTAACAGACACTTCAGCTCACCGTCCGTGCCGCCACCTTCACTGCGCTGTGCAAACACGCTTCCGCTCCACTGAAGGTGATTTATTCAGCAGAAACTCCCCCAAACACCACTTTCCAGGCATGCGGATGCTTTCTGAGTACAGATGCTGATCAGTGCAGCGTTAAACAGTCAGAGTTTCACATCCCACATGTTACGTGACTCAGTGATTCAGCTGGACTGACCACAGTAATTGGGCACCTTGTTTTAGGGAGAGGGGCGGATGGTTGTTTACATCAGGGACTCTATACTATGGCCCCTGGGGGGGGATTCTATCAGCCACACCACATACTAACAGTGCCAGTCAAGGAGCATTTACACAAGCAGATGCTTATCTAACCTGAGGTGGGGTGACGTGACGAAGCCTGACCTGTGGACTGGAGCCAAATGGGTCGGTTTGGCCCAAACTGGACAGCAGGGCATTACAGGTCAGTTGTATTCATACTAAGGGCGAATTCACAACCAGTACTTCACCTGGACCCAGGGCCGCAGCAGGGGCATGGATACCATTCCCATCCCCGGACAGAGCGCCTCCTTCCCGTCCCCAGACAGAGCGCCTCCTTCCCGTCCCCAGACAGAGCGCCTCCTTCCCCTCCCCAGACAGAGCGCCTCCTTCCCATCCCCAGACAGAGCGCCTCCTTCCCTCACCAGACTGTGTGCCTCCTTCCTGTCCCCAGACAGAGCGTCTCTCCCGTCCCCAGACAGAGCGCCTCCTTCCCATCCCCAGACAGAGCGCCTCCTTCCCTCACCAGACTGCGTGCTGCCTCCCCGGGAAGAGCGCCTCCTTTCCTCCCAGGCAGACGGCCTCCTTCCTGTCCCTGCTCCCATCCTCAGTGGAGGGACATGTGTGCTATCACCAGGTGTCATGCCCTGGCAGGGAGGTGGGGGTGAGGGACGCTCAGCCGCCCACTGCCTCTTTTAATAAGCCAAATGTGGGAAGGCTGCTGATCCTGCTTGCTTGCCCCCCAAATCCCACCCTACCGGAATCTACCAGAATAAACCATCCTATAAAAGAAATATGGCCCCCGGTGGATGGGCCCGCGGTCATTAGAATTTCACGGCGCTTAATTTGCGCTGAGTGGAGCTGCACACGCGCCGCATCTCCTGGCGCCGCTCTGCAGTGCTGCCCCCGCATTCGCCTGGGTCTCTCCCTCCGTCCCGAGCCTTGAATGACAATTGGCTGAATGAGGCTGCAGCGCTGGAGCCCCCCGGACGCAGCGGGCGCCGGCTGAATGAATCTGTTTGGGGTGAGACTCCTGAGGAGGCCAAGTTACCGCGGGGAGTCACATGCACAGCTCACATCTGACTTCCCACTCAGGGGGGGTGAGGCTGCCGTTCGATTCCCAGCCTGACCCAGGAGGGGCACAGTGTGTGTATCCCCCAGCATGCAGGGGGCTCCCTCTGAAGCCCAGCTTTCCCAAAGATAGGCAGCAAGGTGATAGATAGCATCCCGTCCGGGGGGGGTCTGCCACCCCAGGCTGATTGCGATGCTGCCCTGGACATGCACTATGGAAAATGGATGGATGTGCAAGACGTAACTTGTCCCTCAATAACAAACCATCCCACAATTCTGTGACACTGTGATCAGAGATTTATCATTATTATTACAGGATAAATGACATGAGATGAGTGATGAAATGAGGCTGCTGCCCGGCTCCATCCCCGTCAGTCACCAGCAGGGTCTCCAGCCCTATAAAATCTGTTTATTCATGTTTTATTTGTCATACATATGATCATACACTGTACAAAAGGCCTCCCCAACCGCTTCCTGAAATGTGCTTGCTGGAATGACATTGACATTGTTGTTGTCACTGCACATTTACAATGAAACTCTGCATGAACTGATTTTTGCTTGCGGACACAAGAGAGGCTTTGTGTGTGTGTGTGTGTGTGTGTGGCGGCTGTGAAACCCAGCTGTACGAATCAAGAAGCAATGGAAGGTAGGACAATTAGGGACAAGGCCTGAGAGACTGACAGGGAAAACACCAAGCAGCTGAAATGCACTGCAACGAGAGGCTGCCCCCCCCCGACATCACTGACGGACTCCACCGGGATACTCTCTGCAAATCAGAGCAGGCACACTGCAACCCTGACCAGGTATTCCATCAGCCTATCCCAACCTTCCCCCCCCCCAAAGGGGCTCCTCCCTTTGAGCTCAGGTGGAAATCTCCCTTCCCTGAAAAAGAGACCCCCGCTGCTCAGCTGACCCAGGATCAGCCGTGGCTGCTGAACCCCACGCAGTCGGGGCCCTTCAGCTCCACTCAGCGGACGGATTTCCTGTCGCTAAGCTTTGGCCTCGATGGTCACCGAGGCGAGAGGCTGCCTTCCACTGAAGCGCTCTAATCTCCTCTCTATTTCCTGTTTTCAGAGTGGCCCTGGCCTCTGCCCGCGCCTCTCGCAGCTCGTCTGGCCTGCTAGCGGGCGTCTTTTGGCCCTCGGGGCCTGCTTAATGACTCTGGCTCGCGCCCGTGCCTCTGCTGTGACCCCTACTTGAGCGGCGCGGCAACAAGCAGGTGGAGAAAATTAGGGACAAGACCAGCTGAGACCCACCCCCCCCCCCTCCACCAGGTAGCTCAGATTGCCATGGCCGCCGGTGAGCAGGATTTGGCACTAGGCTAAGATGGTAGGAGTCGCTCCCCAGCACCATTGGGGGCAGAGGAGGGGGGGTTAGGACCTTTTTTGTCTCATTAGCTCCAGCCTGCATCTAAAAGCCACAGGCAGAGGGTCAACTGACAGCCTGGGTATGCAACGTAATGCCTGCCTCATGGCACCTGCCTCGGGGCGCCTGCCTCACAGTAGCTGCCTTGCGATACTTGCATCGTGGCGCCTGCCTCGCCATGCCTGCCGCACAGTACCTGCCTCGCAATACCTGCCTCGTGGCACCTGCACCGATTGCACTTTTATTGGCCGATTTCGATTCCTAATTTTTTTGCAAGTGTGCCTAGCCAATACCGATTTTTGTTTTTTCTTTCTAAGAAATATAATTGACAGCATATACAAACAATAATCAGCTTTTCTTCAATGCAAATTTTTCATAATAAAATTAAATGTTAAACTTTTAGAGTTAAGTAAGTTACAGGATCTTCTCTCACTTAAGTCTTAAAATAAAGTGCTCTATGACTGGAAAGAGGTACAAATAACAATTAACTGAAAAAGAGATGCTGTACACCAAACTTTATCTGACATATTTTACTTTACCAAACAAGAGTCGGTACAACAGATTTAAATAACAAAACAAATGTCAGTTACTTACATCATTTTCCAGTATGTTTTTTTTTTAATTGTCTAAAAAAGTCCATAGGTTACAAACCTCCAAATGAAACTGAAATGTACTACACTCTTCCAAATAATAGACGCAGGGTAATATTAATACCAACATCGCATGTTATGCACATACAATTCTTACAATCTGTGAGGAATGTCGTTTGCAAGCTCAGGCATCTTCTCTCACCTGCATCAGCATGCCCACAGTTGCAGGGCACTTTGACATCACGGGCAGATGACAGGCAAGGTTGCCATTTTATGTCTCCCACCGACAGTCATCAACATCACATTTTTGAGCCCGTGACAAATGTCAGCGCACCAATGTGCCACAGGACTTTAGTTAATATTCCAAAAAATCATGCAAGTCTGATCATCCATCCATCAAGCCATCTCTCCATCCATATTCATCACCCGCTCCTCCTCGCCAGGGCAGGCAGCGGGCGTGCGAATGGACACGCCTGGACGGAGAGCCGAGGATGCGTGTCTGCAGGAAGGCTTCCCAGTGCTTTTACCGCCAATGTGACGTGAATTCGTCCGTAAAGGGATGGCAGAGACCTCAGCCGCCACCATGTAAGCAGCTGAGTCACAGAGTCCCCGAGTGCCGCCCTGAACACAATAATTAGTGGAGCTGAGTGCTGTGGGGTCCAGGAAGCTCTACAGCCCTTGAGGACCAATAAAAGTGCTAGCAGTTGGCATTGAGCTTGCCAGCCTCGGCCGGATTAACATCCGTGCTGTCTGACTGAGCGCACAGGTTTCTAAGGACCTGGGCGAGACTCACCGTGAATCCCGGAGCACAGATACAGGCACCGGTGACGCCGTCGCAGTCCGCCCCGTTGCCACAGTCGCATGGCTGGCTGCAGTCCTCGCCATGGTAACCAGACGGGCAGGTGACGTTGCAGTATAGACCTGTCCAGCCGGCTGCGCAGGTGCACTCGCCGGACAGAGGGTGGCAGCTGTGCGCGGGGAGAGGAGCAGGGGTGAGTGGCAGCAGCCGGGAGCTTAATGAACGAGGTGGATTGGATACTAATTTCCAGCAGCTGGGGAGACTAAAAGCCTGCAATTCAGCGTGTCGTTTGCCTGTGGCATTCAGGGAAACTGCTATGATTAAGGGAAGCAGCTTCCCAAATCCTGTAAGTGGGGGTCCAAGTGATCTCTGCTGGTGTTCATTAGACTCTGAGCAACTTCAGGAGAAGTTTAAAATAAGGAATTAAATGAAGAAACGTAGAACAACAAAATGTGTCTGTGCGCCTTGACCGAATGTGACAACACAACACACAGTCCGGCACACCGCAGGTGGACCAGGTGTCCCTGCGTGCCTGCAAGTAACATGGGGCAGCCAAAGGCTTTACAAGAGACCTCCAAACAATGTAGGGGGGGGATTATCTCGCGAGGCCCTCCCCCCATTAGCAGGCAGTGATTACTGGTGCATGATAATCCCAGTAAACCCTGCATAAATTCTGAGAGGCACACAGTCCCCGTCACTCTGTAAATGAAGATGCTGTTCGAGGAATGTCTCCACACACGTCGGAAGGGGGGGGGGCAGAGCTCCCAGGAGGAACCCACCACCAAACCTGCCCCCACCTGAGGGTATTGGTGGCGTTGCAGGGGCAGTATTTGTCGCAGATTAAGCCGTAGAGCCCGGTGGGACAGAAGCGCTCCTGGCAATGGGTGCCCTTGAAGCCGACGTCGCACATGCATGCCCCGTTGATGTGGTAGCATCTGGCACCATTGTGACAGTCACACTTGAGAGCGCACTGAGGACCGTAGGTGCCCATCGGACACTCCTCCTGGCACCTGGAGACACGGACAAAGATGCAGCAGCGTTAACTGCAGCCCAGGCCGGGCAGGACGGAGCCAAACCCAAAAAAACACCCCATCCCCACTCATTCATCCATTTTTTTTTTTTTTACAGAGAAGCCTCACAAGTTGTAAGGTACAAGCAGAAATGGTCATGTATGGAAGCAGATTTCTAATCTCACTCAGATATCAAAGGAAGAGATCAGAGACAGAAATAAATGTGAAGGCAGTCCTTCATAAACCGGACTCAGTGTAATCTGAAAAAAAAGTTAAAACAAAAAAGTGAAAAAAGCAAGAACTGACAAATATATCCTGACAGGGTATATATTAATCTGAAACGTCCTACAAAGGCATTCAACACCGATAACTACTCAATGAAATCATAAAACAGACAAGCTGTGTTTCATGCTAAATTACATCAGGCTTATCTCAGGGAAGGGAGTTAACACAGCTTCCTGGGCCGTTAAATTTACCTGTCAGGGTTTGAACTGCCTAATAATAAAACAATATCCAAAGAGTTAAAAAAAAGCAAAAAAAAAAAAATCTTAAAAAACAAGGGAGATCAATAGATTGCGTCAAGTTCTGAATTGAATATTAAAAATATGCACCTCTGTATATTCATATTCGGTTTCTGTTTATGTAAAAGAGTGGTGCACTCTTAGATGACGGCAGCATTTCAGCACCCAGGCCAGCGAATGACCGAGCCATTGGGCTGGGTGACATGCAGTCACTCGTACCTCTCGCCGCTGTAGCCCGCTGTACACTGGCACTGGCCGCTGATGTGGTCACACATCCCGCTGTTTCGGCAAGGACACTCCTGGCTGCAGTTAATGCCGAACCGGCCTAACGGGCACGGCTGTGCGCAGACAGAGCCCTGCGGGGAAACACACACACACGCATGCACGGCGGTGAGAGCGCGTTCAGGGCGCAGGTGAAGGAGGCCAAGCAGGAGTCTCCGGCTGACAGTTAATGCGAACAAGCCGTACCAACACGCGTGCATAAATATATTTTATATTGTCAATAAATCGCCCCTTTAAACATTTAAACCTTAAGTGCAATGACAACAAACAGAGAATGTTAACTATTGGCGGGACTGCTACCTTCACAATGTGGTGAGAGTTACGGTAAAGGGCCGCGGATCTTACCGTCCAGCCGGCGGGGCACGAGCACTCCCCCGTGACGTGATGGCATGCGCCCCCGTTCTGGCAGGGGCAGCGCTGCTCGCACTGGGCGCCGTGGCTGCCGGGGGGGCACCGCTCTTCGCAGCTGCCGAGGACACGCACATGGGCGCCTGAGAGAGCGAAAGCAAACCGGCAGCGAGGCCGGAGACGGCCCGCTGCTGCCGGAGAGCCCCGCGCCCGCTTTCGCCAGGCGGTTTAAGTGATTCATTGTAAATCTACACTGATCATAATAATAAGTCTAAGGCGACTTTTAGGAATATAAAACGCAACGTATAATGCAGTTTTGCTCTTTAAAGGTAAGTATTTAATTCGCGTTCTCATTGGAGCATGATTCACTGACTCCCCCTTTATTTTTCAATGATAACGTAACGCCCGGAATATGAATGCCTCGCTGCCATCGCACGTGTCCCTCAGAAACCATAAATGCTCGTTTAAAGTTAAATAGAGGATCTTGATTACAATTCAACGTTTAAGAGCTCAGACACATAGACTGGGGTCCGGCGGATGCGGGGACTCACAAGATGCCGGTGTAGCCGGGGGCGCAGAGACACTCGCCCGTCTCGTGGTGGCAGGTGGCGCTGTTGAGGCACTGGCACTGCAGCTGGCAGCCTTTGCCGTAGTAGTCGGGCTCGCATGGTTCCTCGCAGCGCCAGCCCTGGTAGCCGTCGGTACAGACGCACGCCCCTGTGATGGGGTTGCACAGGGCGCCGTTCTGGCACTGGCAGCGGTTGCTGCAGTGGGGGCCCCAGTGGTCACTCTCGCACCCTGGGGAAATGGCAGCACGCCCCCAAGGACGCCTGGGTCAGGGATTCCGCCACCCGGCCAAGCAGCGCCGCCGAGAAACACGCATCCGACACATTTACTCTTATCGACTGGCCCTGCAGGAATACATCCTCGCTCGGGTTCGGCAAATTAAAATTGAAAATGCTGAGTGGGGGGAACTGCATTCCAGGCCGAAATGTAAATCTAACGCATCAAAATTTCAGATGACTGGGACTTTCAAAATACGCATTGGCATGGAAGTTTTCGTGGCTGTGAGAAAGAAAAATTCACATGCCTAAACATCAATTTCTTTGTGTAAATAGCTGTAATCATAATGTTCTGATGAGAGAAGATAGTTTGTCTGGGATGTTTGATTGTATTAATATTGTGAAATCTCTTAGAATTATATTACAAAGGTGGAGTTTTTCCCAACAGGGATCCTCAGAGATGTACCATAAATTGATGAAATGTTATGATATTATCACCTGAATGTTAATAACCAAGCCCCCCCCCCCCCCAGAGCAGAAACAGTTCAAGTGGGAAGCCTTGCCTGGTGCCAAGTTACGTATGTGGCCGTGCTGTGGTAGGGGGTCCCTAGCCCAGTTCTGTTTTGATTTGGGGGTCCCAGCTTTATAAAGGTATTGAACCCCCCTGAACTACAGTAATATTATGGTACATCAGTGTGCTAAATGCTTAACTGATATTCCAGACAAAATAAATTCTCTGAAGATGGTTCCATGGATGATTCTTTCAATAGAAAAATATAACCTATCATTATCATATGCAGAGCTATAAACAAGCATCAGTATTTTCTTGTAATTTTAAAGGATACATTCTGTATTTGAAAATGTATCAAATACTAATTTAGATTGGCATGTATACAAATAAAATGCTTCCCCGACACCCTGTGGTCCTCTGCTAGACAAATGGGCCAGATGAATAGGTCCTACTGGAACCAGAAACGACTAAATGTGTTCACCTTATGGCCCTCCGTGCTGTTTCTACACCTGGATTATAAAGCAGTGGTTGAGTGAGCGTTGGCCGTGGAGACTGCGGCTCTCCAGCTGCTGGCCTTCGCTGGCTAAGCTGTGTCTCTGCTCTTTGTCGGCTCGGCCTTGCCAAGCTCTATGCTACTTCTCTGCTTTTCTATCACCCTCAAGGGCTACATGACATCTTCTCATTATTCCATCACAGTTTATCTCTGCTGATGCTGGTCAGTCGCACAATTCCGTTGCAAGTCTGTTCAAATTCATTCACTCACATCGGTATTCTACCTCGGCTTTCCGTTCCACCTGCCTTTCATCCATGCTCTGAGGCATAACCCCTGCCCCCCTGCCCCCCTCCCCAGCACAGCATGATCTCGAGCCAACTCAAGAAAGCATGACAAACCACAGATTCACTGGGGACAGATTTTTTGGAACTGTTTTTTTTTTTTATTTTTTAAATTCCCCATGGGGAATCTCAGTAAAAAGCTTTGTGACCACTTTGTTGTGGAAACGCTCCTTACCAAATGCAATCTGACTGATTTATTGATTGATATAAAGCCGATTTCCCTTGTTCTGAGAAGGGCACCAGCTTGGCACATAAAAAGCACAGTGCTGTTCCCCCTGATGGAGCGTTGCCTCTTCCGCTCAAGCAGTCCAGTTACCGTGGTGGCTTTTCTGAGTGGCCCTGAACTGCAAAACAGACTCATGGAGCAGGGTGCCAGCATGTGCTTGCTCTAGCGAGTGAGTAATCAGGTATTGATTCCCACATCACGGTTTATTGGGACCCACCTGAAGACACCGTGTACTGTCCCCAACTGACCCCGCACTCCGAGACCAGAGCCGGCCGGGGGAATGAGCTTCAATCACGTCGCTAAAGCCGTTAAGGAGAAGTTGTTTATCCCGCCCTCTGCACAGACACCAGCTACGTGACTTAAACGTCTAGGAGGAAAGTGTCTGGCTTCATGGGGTTTCTAGCAAGGAAGCTGGCAGACTGTCATGTGGACCCAGGTGGCGTTAATTGATTGAATGTGTCTGTCCCTGGGTGTTGAGCCCGGTTTGGAGAGGCCCTGCGAAAGGCACCCCCTCCCCCCCCCGCCAACTCGACACCCCCTTGCTCATTTAGCTCAGCAGCAGTGGGAAGCTGAGGGAAGGCAACAGTAAAAACAGGAAAAAAAACCCGCTAATCCGACAGTGGCTTATTTTGGCAGTTTACACAAGGTTACACTAGCTGCTGTTCATTAGCCACATTCCCTCTTCATAGGAAATGGGGGTGGTGGTTAAAAGACATCACCTCGAGGACCCTGGAGGTTTCACGTGTTAAGGAGATAATCCACCCCACATGACACCAGAAAGAGTAACGATATATAAACAAAAGTACAACCACTAAATAAATGGCAGATAAATGAGGTGGGAGACTATGTCAATTTGCAGCTGGTTCCGGTTCTCCTCTGTTTGACAAATGATCCCACTGAGTTCTAAAGGTTCTTTAGCCAGCAGTTAGCTGCTTCAGCACACTGAGCAAAGTGTATTTTCTCTCCGTCTGTTCTGCTGCATTCGGGGGGGCTCCCTAACCGTGCGTTTCCCCTCGCTGGGCTCGTCGCTGATTTACAGTCCCCGTTTGTGTTGTGCTTCCCACAACCGTGGCTGTCACATATTTTTAGTAAAACAACTCTCAGGTCCGGAACAGCTGAGAAGACGCAGAAGGGAAATTGCTGGAACGAGTGCGCTGGGAGAGCGCCAGGCGACTCGCAGGATTCCAGGGGAGCGTCGCGCGTCAGCGCTGAGGCTCTCACGAGCGCGAGCGAGCAGAACCACTGCCGCGTTCTGCATCGAGTGTCCGGCGCTGCCGCGAAAGTCGCAGCACACGTGAGGGATGGCTGGTGAAACTCACAGCGCGGTGAACTTAGAGTGGGGGCTGCGAGAGCCAGGCAATGGGGGTGGGGGGGGCATCCCCCCAATATCGGCAGACCCTCCTCAATCATAATAAATAGTAGCGTGTTCTTCATTCTGAATCTGTGTGTTACAGAGGCCAGTTTACTGCGCATGCAGAGCATGAGGATGAAACCTATCTAACGAGGAATGCAGTGCCGTGTCAGTTGTTTTTTTCTTTTGTGAACTGTACATCGCCCCCCCCCCCC
>JAODJU010000007.1:9664539-9676789 GCA_026776725.1 Gnathonemus echidnorhynchus
CCACTCCTGGGACAAATTCTGTCCACCCCAATGTCAAACTCCTTCAGACACCGCTGGAGCCAGCAAATGGGGTGGAGGGTTGATAATGTGATACAATAGGATGAAATGAGATGAATTCTTGAGTGCCAACAGCAACACTCAACAAAGAGGAAAAAAAACCCTGACGTGGGCTAAAGAGTGCGATTAAGGCAAAGTACAGGTTTCCGAAGTGTGACTAAAACAGTTAAGTGCAGGACCATCAGCAAGTCCCATACTTTGGTAAACATTTATTTTCCTGTGGGAGTAAGATCTTGTTCAGGGCTTCACACAGAAATGGTTCATCTGTCACCACAATAGCTGGTCTTACGCAGCACCAAGCCACTCTACCTCCATGTACAGTGAATTATCAAACAGTCCATTTGTTTCTGAGCTGAGATGCTACTCAGTTCTATTCCCAAGTGCTTCTCAGTTAAGAGGGACACGTCTCCCGATTGGTGGAATTCTTTTAGCCCAGCTGGGAGCGTGTAATCAATGCACTGGC
Organism: Gnathonemus echidnorhynchus; assembly: GCA_026776725.1. NCBI lineage: Eukaryota > Metazoa > Chordata > Actinopteri > Osteoglossiformes > Mormyridae > Gnathonemus > Gnathonemus echidnorhynchus. The sequence continues at coordinate 9,665,060 of JAODJU010000007.1, forward strand.
TGTGATTACGGCTGGATTGCCATAAATGACGGATGGGTCACTCCAGACCGCGGTCACCGAGTTTCCAAGTGCCACACGTGTCAGCACAAGGTCTTACGGAGAGGCCAGGATGAAAGGAAAAAATATTGATGCACGTTGAATGATAAAGTACCAGGTTGCAGCCAGCCACCCTGTCATAACTGCGGACACCCTCCCCATCTCTCATTCCCCCCTTAAATCTAGCAGAATATTCACTTCATCAAACGCAGGTTCCCACTTTTTAATTAAGAGCCCAGTGATGTGAGAGATCCCCCCCATCCTCACTCCTCTCCCTCCCACCCCAGGGAGGACATCAAACACAATACATTTCTGTCTAAGTGTTTAATGTCTGCCAGTTTCCTTCTCGGACAGCGACAGTCCCCAGGCGCGCAGTGAGAGCAGTGGCTTTGTTCGTTCAGGACCCCGGGCCGCGACGTGGACCCCACGGACCACTCCGCGAGGAACCGGCCAGCCCCTCCCTGGATACAGGCTAATGATCTACGTGTTCAGCAATCAATAGATTTCAAAGGGCAAAGAGGAAAACCTCAGCAATTAATTGACTAAGCAAAAAGAAAAACACAAAGCTACTACAACCACCGAACGAGTGATTTTTCACAGTGCCCTTAAGCAAAATCTGCGACCTGATTAGAAACAGATGCATCGGTTTACAATAAATGGCTGTCAGGTTGATGAGACTGTATTTCTGGTTTATTAATCTGAGGTAGTTAAATATGGGACTGTGAATGATTATGGATAGGAAATCGCTGTCTGCAGGCTGCTACACGACAGGGTAAAGACCACTATAGCCTCCCACCCCCAGGGGGAGCTCTCTGTATCCTGTCCCCATCTTGGTGTGCCTGCAGGGTCTCCCTACCTCTGCACAGCAAAAACAAGGAACTCTGAGAATGTGTGTGAGTTTATGTGCTTGGCAGCGGACTGGCATCCCCTGTCATTTGTCCTGTGCATCCTGGGCCGCAAGCTGGCTGCCATTAGCAGTTATAGAAGACGGGTGGATAATGCCAGAGAATCATACAGTGCAAAAGTCTTAGACAAGGAAAATGTTTAAATGATTTTCATGTTGGTGTAAAACTATATTGTGTTTGTCAAAATGTGTCAGTTTAGCCATTTCAAAATCTCTCCTAAAGTCACACCAGTTTTTGTAGCAACAGTTAAATTCATGGAATGGCTGGGGTTTCCCTGAGTAGAGGTTTGGGAACCAAAGCGGTGTTCATCTAGCCATCCAACAAGATACGAGTAAATTTTTGGAGAACAGGAGTAGTTCTTGTTTATTTTTTATTGTGTTACTGTTAATTTACATATGTTATAATATTAAATTAAACGAAGACTGATCCTAATTGCATACTGAATTAATTTTTTTTATTATTTTAAAGTTTGTGGGTTTTTTTTTCAATGAGCAAATATAAACACTTATTACCCAGATAAATAGCCTTAAACATTTTCATCGACTGCCTAAGACTTTGGCACAGTGCTGTATGTGTATTTACGGTGCAATTTTTCTGTCACAAGAAGTTCCTGCAGTCTCGTAACTCGCATGGAGACAAGCATGCTTCCTCTAACCGCAGCAGCACTGCTACACTGCATTCGAGCGAAGGCGAGGATCACACTGCTCTGCAAATCTGAGTAGCGGCGATGGAGGATGATAAATGCCGGCGGCCTCTTTTGAGCGGCTGGCGTGAAGGAGCGCGGCACCGTACAGGTCCTGGGCCTGGGGGGCCACAGCTTATTACTGCTACACTGACGGCACCATGGCTACAGGAAAACACTAATCGTACGTCATTCAAAGGCTGATGGATGTTCCTCCAGAACAGATACAAACAGATCCTCTGACACACAAACACACACTAGCTTATCATTGATTTGTTTTTGAATCCCACTTCAACACAATACAGAATTTCCAATTTCACCTAAACAAAATTTAAGAACACAAGAAATTTAATAATTAACAATTGTTCCTGCTTTGTGAGACAGTCTAATTTAAAAGACATTCATTTCACCTGAGGAGGGCCTTGCAGTCAGTTAGTATGTTTACTAACCACAGCTGGTGCTTTTCCCCAGTAAGGTTAGGAAAATGAGTACAAACACGGGGGGCTCAGAGATCTGCACAAATGTTGACACAGAAAGGGCACAGTGAATCCCGCTGAGCCCCCCCCATCACGTGTGCTCAGTGGCGAGGTGTGTCAATTTGTCCTTGTATAATTCCTCTTGGACAAATCTCAGTGTGCTGCTCCTCCTCAAATGAGCCGGCGAGAGGCTCTCTGGAGGTGCTCTTAGCTCACAGATGGCAGCTGCTGAAGCTTCGACTCCTCATTTCTTATGGCGAACTTAGAGATCGAGGTGTTTGAGTGGAGGGGGGAATGGCTGGTTAAACTGCTGAGGAAGTTTTTAAGCTAAAGATGGCACAAACAGCGCCCAGAGTGTTTCTCTCGCGTTTGTGTTTGTTTTGGCTGTAAACAGTATCATTGTGATGGATTAAATTCCCTTCATTCCACACACACAAAAATTTAAATTCCCTCTCTGGATCACTTTGCAGGCAACTTTCAGCGATGGGCTGGCGGTAAGACACATTTGTTTATTAGTGTATTCAGGCAGACTCGTCCTCTGTTTGGGACTGGCAGCTGGATAAACACACACCCAAACCAAAAAAAAAAGGGGGGGGGGGGGAGGAGCTGGAACCGCACCCCAGCAGCACCGCGTTAATCGCAGAGTTAATGAGCCGGACTGGACCGGGTTCGCTTTCAGTGCTCGTGTTAATGCTCCGACCGCTGACGTGGAGCACCTTCACGGTCTAACTTTACTTAAGCACAAATCGGGTCCTGCAGTAGGAGAGAGAAGCCTGAGGAGCACAAGGTGCAGCAAACCAGCTTATTCACAACTCCTGCACCGCCTCAAACTGTCTTCATCAGCACAATGTCACAGCCTGCTGCCTTGCTCCATAAATAATTCACTCCCAAAAACACAAGGCAACGACGACCACGGCGACAAAAGACTGTGCAATGGATCCCCGAAACGACGCGCAGACAGATGTAAATAAACCTTTCTGCCGGCCGGCCGAGGAGATAAACAAATTAACCGAGCGGGTCACTCACCACTGACGGCCCCCGTTTCACAACCAATGTCAACCAAATAAAGTGTACTTGTGCTGCACTTCATTTGCACCCATTGATTTCCTATTTTCAATTTATAATTCTAATTAGGATGCAGCAAATTTCGCCATAAGGCAGCGGCAGGTCAATGAGGAGGCAGCTGGTATCGATCGGCGCTCCGGAGTGATACGGATGTGTCACACCATTATTTTCAGTGGTGAACACAGACTGAGCATCGGATCGAGGTCCAAACCCGAAATCCCGCTAAAGCCCCACCTGATGAGAGGGTTCAACCCCTAGAGGATCGGGGAAGTTCCCGCATGCTCCTCGTGAATGAGCTTGTCGGCACCCAAAGGTGTGAACACCGCAGAGAGAGCGCGCGTCACGGAATTCAGGCTGCCAGCAGGGGGCAGCATATGCCACAAACGCACTTCAGTTTAACACTTGCATGAGGTTTTGTTTGGCTAAGTACAGCATGCTTTTGAAGTTGCAGTTCAAGTGTGATTGAAGTGTGGTGATTGAATGAATATTACTATTACTATAATTATAAATTTTATAATCCAGATTATTAAAACCTCCTATCACATGTGAAACTTTCAGTAACATTTTTGTGTTCTGACCCTTTCACAAGCCTGGAGTGCTTCTCGCTGCTTGCCGATGTGTTAATTAGCCATAGATCTGAGTGGCTCGTTCCATGTATCCATCACGTCCACAGCAACTCAGAATTTAGATGCACTGGGCATGCTGTATCGGGGGGGGGGGAGTTGACAGGGGTGTGAATGGTAGTCCAACTGAGGACGACGGCTAAGACAAGCATAGCTGAGAATGCCTAATGAAAGCATTAGGGGCTGCTTCTGCTTATGCTAGTGTGGTGTTATGAAGCCCCCCTCCCCCCCCGCGTGAGGAGACAGGAGGGCACCATGGCTGGCAGCCAAGGCAGGGTCAGTGGCAGCGTGCCCCACGTCCCACGTCCAGCACTACAGCCCCACGACAGCTGGAGGCTCTCACTGCCATCTCAAGGACTGCCAAGGATCCCGCCGCTTACATCTGCTGAGCCCTGGCAGGGATGTGAGAGGGGAACGGAGATGGGCCTCCATCCATAGCCGCACTCCCGGCCTCTCCTGCAAGGGGGCAGCCATGGTGGGGTGCAGTGGAAATGGCCCTTAACAGGGCACCCCCAGCTCCGGCCCGCTCACCCGCCATCCTCTGGCGGAACCGGGAAGGGTGGGACCGGCTGAGGGACAGCCAGATGCTATCACGGCGCACGGTGGAAGACCAGGAACTGGATCAAGCCCAAGTTGAGTTGGGGAGTTTCTTGGATGCCACACGGCTGCGGGCATCGGGGGGGGGGGGGGGTTGGCTGCAGGCGTGTGCTGAAAATAAGGCCGCTTTTCTAACATTAACATTAAAGTTGCTCTCCCCTTTTTCTATTATGAATAACAATGTTATTATGTAACGTTTGTTTTATTTTGTTTGTGAACCGAGGCACAAAGGAAATCCTGCCCTTAAGTACAATAATTATATTTAAAAAAATGTGCAAATGGTATTTCTGCAGAGGTTTTGTCTAAGAGGTTTTCCCACCTTTGTTATCCTTACTGATGTGCCTTTCAGCGAATACACCACATAGTAATTGCCTTTTAATGATCCCACATTATGCAAATTTGCTTTGGAAGGAGATAAATCTCGCAGAATGTTTATTTCTCTGTGCAGGTGGCTGTCTTCCCAGCCGCACTCTGTCAGGTAAGGCGACAAGCCTGAGGCCCACCTTGTGATCCCTAGGCCAGTGGAGATGTTGGAATGGGAATAAGAGGCAGCAGAGGGGCTCTGGTAAATAAAATGACCTCAGGGGTGCCTCATAAGCAGCATTAGCTTAAAGGTGTGGCCACTATGCAGTGATATCTCTACCAGAGAGCTTTCTGTCTGTATTACAAAGGGAGAATCTGCAGCCAGCTGCAGCAAGCAGACCTCGCTGGAGGGGCCTCAGGCACCCAGGAGAGGAGAAAAGTTTCAGAGTGAATGGGGCTGGATCCTGCAATCAATCGGATTCTGCCACAAGATCACCTCTCTGGAGAGCCGCGCTTCCTCCTGTGGTCAGCAAGCTGGCCTCAAAAAAAAAAAACCCATAAAAAATCAAGACTAATCCTGGGGTACAAATCATCCGAGGAATTCTGAGTTTTGAGTGCAGTTTATCTCTCCCGTGGTCCTCTAAAGTCACGGGGCCCATGAATTATTCCCGTGGATTTTCAAAGTCACTGTGAAGTCAACGGTATACAAGAGTGAGTGTGAAAGCCACGGCGTCGCACGTCAGCTTCCTCCTGACAGACAGCGACGGGATCTGAACGCGCAGCCAGGAAATGAGCCACGCGAGGGAGAGCGGAAGCTGCAGCTTTGTGGGCGAATCAGCGATCTGACACAAAATCTCAATGACTTGGGGAGAGGTGGAATTATGATGGGAAAAGCTCTGTCAATTAAAAGACAGAAATGCAGGAGAAAACACCACTATTACAGCTATTCAAATACAATACAGAGGTGACCTGGAGAGATGCTCACCAAATATAAGTATGACACATTGGAGTGAAAACCTTATAACTTAAACATTTCAAAAGCCCAGTGTGATCCTCTGCTGATATTTTGGGCAACAACTTACAGCAGTAATTGTTGCCACTGGAGATTCCATTAAATATTGAGTTCAAAGGTCTGAATACTAATACAATACAATTTCACTGCATTTTTCTCATCCTACAGTAAATGTCAGTGACTAAACTTGGAAATCTACAGTATGCGGCACCCAGGTTTTAAATAAAACATTACAAATAGAATAATTTTATTATTCCACAAAATGAGACACATAGGAAGAGCTGGATATTACATATAATTTTGGAGGGTTTCTATCTGACATTAAAATTTGCAATTAGGACTGGTCATGGTTTTGCAGAACATTATAGTGAGCAAATCAGAGTGCGATTACAGTTCCTTTAAGTAACCTTTAATCCTTTCTGTCTGATGCCCTTTTCAGACTCTTAGTGTTTCTCCCTTTATTAAACCCTGCTGATTCAATCATGTCTATGTTCTCTTCTTTTTTTTCCTCCGTGGCAAAGTCTTGAATTTAGTTAATTGGCTTTTAATGTCTGCATTCGTGCAATCAAAGAGGGAGAAAATAGAGTTGTTTATCTCGACCTTGGGGAGCTGGTGAGGTGGCTGGCGGAGACAATATGGCCTTGCAGCAATAAGCAGCACGCTCAGGATCTGAAGCGAGTCCCTATCGATCGGCAGGTCGAATGGATTTAACGGAAGTAGCAGACAAGCCTTATCTGCTAGGGCTTCCTGTTTTTAGTTGTGTGATCTCGGTGTGTTTGCGATGAATTACTGCAGTAGATGTGAGCGAGAAAGGTCTACGTGTCTTTTAGACCTTTTAAGTACCTACAATACTCTCAAGTCATTAAGAAACAAGAAAACTAAATGAGTTGTAATACATGTATTATGTGATAATGATAATGGTTGCTTCTTTATTTTTCAGTTTGTACAGGTGCCTAGGAATCCTTTGGTTCTTCCATATCCCACCTTCCTCTCCTACTCGACACACATTTACAGGTGAGAGTGACACGTGGGGTCGGAGTGCAGGGTCACCTCTTTGTCCAGCACCCCTGCAGAACTTTTGCAGGTCCAACAGTGATATGATCACTCTGCCAGTTGTGGGATTTAAAATGGCAAACTTCCGATAACGGGCACAGAGTCCTGAGCCTCAGACGCACAAATCAATCTACTGAGCCTCCTTTGCCAGGGCCGTTAAAGCAAGAAAGTGAGAGGAAAATATAGAGTGAATAATGGACTGGGTGAATGTCCCATAATCCACTTTGGTATCATTTATCTACCCATAATGCATCGAGGCAGGGGACACACATCGTGACCGGAACTACTACGCGGCTGCAGACGAGTAAAGAGTAAACAGGAAACCACATCAGACAGCGCGTCCCAGAGGCTTATGAGGAAATGGGATTAAAAGTTCGTTTTCAACTTTACTCCAAACAAAAACGGAGGAGGGTGTCGATGTGGTGTTGGCCGTTAATTGGACCTGGCAAAGCTACAAGTTCATTCGTCAGCATTGTGGGGCCTGCCTGAGAAGAGCAGGACAATCGATGTCCCTTGGGACAGCCTGTAATCACTGTAAAGCTTAAATTAAGTCCAGGGTTAAATATCAGGAGATTGCAGGTATTGCCTTGGATCTGCCAGAGACTGCTAATATGCTTCTGCCCCCCCCCCCCCCACCTCCACATTCCTGCTCCCACCCCCAAGGACACTGCAACAGACTGGTATAGCCACATCCCCTCCCCCCCAACCCCAAGGCGGGGTCGGTGTAGTGCATTTCCCACTACCCCACACATCGCAGGACACAGGCTCTGCCTCGCCGGCGCCTCATGGTGGAGAACGCAGACTGCTCTGTGGCACGCCATATAGGGCCGATAAACTGGCACAGCCGGACCCGGCGGAAATCATTGGTATTCAATGTCTCGTCGACGGGTAAAGATCAGCTGAATCGACTGAATCCGTCCCTGTCGTGAAAGGTCCCCTACGGAATAGATCCCACGCTGGATATCACTCACAGCTGGGTACAAAACTTCCGAGAGCAGAACCACAAGTGTGGCGAGGTTATTAAAATTACGAGTACATAGGTAGTTCTTTAAAAGATGTTGCAGGCAAATTCTCCGTTCTCGCTATTTAACTGTGTCACTGTAAACATGATGATAAGATTTTCAATTTCTGAATGCAACATGGACTTTAATTTTCAATTAAAAAACACTCAGGCTAAGCAAGATAACAGCTGCAGAAAATGTGTTTTTATTTACATTTCCAGTGCTACCAAATTACGCAATTATCTCAAGCATTACTCTGTACTTTACTGTAATCATTGAGTGCATCTAAAAATCTACTAATTTTACATTTCTTAACTTACAAACACCACTGCATACATTTATTCTATGATAAGAGTAATGATACTGAAAGCGTGATATTATATAGGCAGCCAGCGCTGTAGCGCCTCTGCTCTGCTCTGTGCCGCATTACAGGAAGGCACCATGAAAACCCAGCAATCCCCCTGATCTGCAGTTTACTTAAACTTTGCTTTTAAATAATCTTGAAAGAATTAACAGCATAATCTTTATAACATGCCATAAAATGAACAGCAAGTACTTCCTGAAGAAGACTTTTAGAATTACAGTCCTCATTAGCATCTACTCAGCTCCATCATTGCAGGAGCAGCATTGTTATGCTAACCAACGGCATGACATTTCAGGTATTTTGGATGCTAATTTTGTCATGATTTGGAATCATACAGTATATTGTCCTAATTAAATCCAATGGCATGAAGCGCTGAGGGGCACGCAGAAGGAGTCACGTGACTGTTAATGTCGAGTTACTTTAATGACTCTCCATCTGGGAGCATCTCAGCCATAAGATAAATATAATCACCATTATGATCCTCATCATGGCATATATATTAAAAGAGTCATAAAAAAGACACACACACACACACGCACACAGGTTTGCAATTATATCTTTGCAGGGACTCTCTATTAATTTCTATGGACATAACCCTAATCCCAACATGCTGACCTTAACCCCTACGCAGCCCTAACCTTAACCATAAGTAACCAAACAAAATACGAGACTTTTGGCATTTTTTTGTTTTTTGATTGCATTCACAGATCTTTGTGGGGACCTGAAAAACGTCAAACACACACACACACAGAAAATGCAGGTGAAAACACAGAGGCTGCAACAACTAAGCGGCTAATGGTGCTTATGACGGGCCAAAGCTCGCAGGGAAGATGAGGCCGCTTAATGAGATGTTAAGAGCGTGCGCCGCCCTGAGCGCAGGGCCGCCTTGAGCACAGGGCCGCCATTACTGCTCTGCGGCCTCCGCGCAGCGCTGGGGGGGGCGCCGCCTGGTCTGCTAATGAGCATTCCGGGGAGTGGTCAGGTGCACAGCCATGGTTCATTTAGCAAGGGCCCGTCAGGTATCCGAATCATCATTAAGTGATTTATTTTGCCAATTAATGTAAAACAAATCACCTGGCGACTGAGACCAGTCCCCTCATTACCGAAGCTCCTCAAAAACACCCCGAGAGTCGCCATGATGGAAGCCAGCTGCGCACTGCTACCCAACACTCAGCAACAGCAACAATCAGAATTTCACAACCAGACACAACATGTGAAAATTTATCTAAAGTTCCCAGACTTTATAAGGCTATGTATATTTCTAGGTCAGGGGTTCTCAAACTTTTTGATCAAAGGTTCGCATCAGATTTTTGTTCAGACTCAGTGGTCCGGAACAATTTTCAATAACAAAACAGCATTTCAAGGACTTCAGTGAATTAAGAATCGCCTTTGATATATAACAAAAATGGGAACCTTTTAACGCTCACTGATTGAGCGATGAGTAATGCATATGCGAAGTTTAGTGGTTCTGTGTTGTATTTTTGTACTTCAGATCACATTAAGCCTTTTTCCGTTAACCATCGATTCATAAGTTGCATTATCGGCTGGGTCCGGATTAACTTGGGGGTCAGTCCGGATCCAGAGCACGGTTTGGACTTTGGGAACCCCTGTTCTAGAGTTTTCCTGGACCCGGTTCAAGTTCAGCACATTAATATTTCTGTGGCCCGCAGAAAACTCCGGCGACCAACTGGAGGTCATTTCCCTTTGTGTACTCATGCACCGACCCGTAATGGTGAAAGCTCATAAGTATGTAAAACACACTGCTCCACAAAGCAAGTTTTAATCCCATCTCCCGGGCCAGGGGGCAAAAAGGCCGTTGGCCCCAAACTCCGATTCATCAAAGCAAACGGAAAAGGCAGAGCCGGCTGCCGGGTGTCTGTCACGGCGGCGCCCAGGCTGGTGAGCAGGGCTGTTAGCGCCCGCAGGCTAACGTGCATCTTGGAATGTTATCTACAGGGGCTTGTGATTGGCCAGGGGCCCATGATGTCGCTGGGCAATATTAGCATCATGACTTCACTGCTCCCCAGCCCCCACCAGCCCTGGCTGCATCTCTGCCCCAATAAATTGCATCCCGGCTATGCCAGCCAGTCTGCAGAAGCCCCATACTCAGAAGGCGGAGTAAAGAAAGCCGTGAGGCCAGGTTTTTGGGAGGGGGGGGGGGTCTGAATATATCCTGCTGCTCTGTTTTTATGCAGAGTTAAGACAGGAGCTGGGGAGTGCTATAAGTTGGGGGGGGGGGCTTTTCTTTCAGCCAGGCAACTTTACAGCTAAACTAAGACCCCGTGTTTGCGGGACGCCGGCCCCGAACCGGGGGGGAGGGGGGGGGGCAACAGACTTCATTTATTCAGGAGAAAAGGAGCAAGCAGTGCAGCATCCGCACAGTGGGGGGCGGCGTCTAATTGTAATGGTTCCGCAGCCCCAAGGATGTGAAGTCCAGCACGGCTCGGCACAGGATGGGGGGGGCCTGGCCGTGGGCTGTTGGCAGGACACCGTCACATACTGTTCCTTCGCATCCTGAAATCAGAGCGGCTCCGGCAGGCTGGCCACGCGACAGCGATGGGGGTAGATTTACGCTCAGCCGCGCCAGCAGGCCCAGCGCGGCCGGGAACATGAGCCACCCCGGGAATTGTTGTGTACAACCCCCCCCCAAAAAATCGATCCGCTAATTGTTTAGTGGTACACAGACAAGCAGGGAGGGAAGTTGAACAGGTTTTGTCTGAGAATAGTCAAAATCAGTCTCTCCCTACCCCTCTCCGTCTATCTCTCTCTCTCTTCCTCTCTCTCTCTCTCTCCGTTTTCAGGCACAGACCAGTGTTGTAGGCAGCGTCTTCCCCTCCAATTTAAGTTGTGCACTTGCTTTAATTCATGTGCTCATTTACAGTTATTTTGATTCTCTGACCCAAAAATCCTCACGTTGACAGCAGTGACACAAAAACGCTAGAGAGATCAAAATGAAGGATGGAATATGAAGGATGGAATATGAAGGGTGGAATATGACTTCCACATTTCATCCACAACATCAACACACTCTGCACGCATTTGATGTATGTGCATATTTTATTTTGTGGATTAGGCGTTTACCCATAACAACATAACAATTACCGGAGTAAAAGGTTAAACTAGCTGTATTATTCTGGGCATTTTATAAACAGGCCCAGGTTATTGGAAAATGCTGAGAAAAACTGAATGTAAGAGAGAGAGACGATGACAGTCCTCAAAAGAGATGGATTCAATCATCAGAGCAAATGAAGCTGCCAACAGGAAGCTGATGACCAATGAAGCTGACGACCCAGATGCCAAGAGCCAAAACCAGCTAGACGGCTCTTAATACATGGGCTCATGGGGACAACAGCAAAGCTTTTCCTGGGGCTTGAACCGGCAACCTTCAGGTCATAGGTCTATACCATTAACCAGCTGAGGTAAATGCTGTCGTTACGCAGTGCAGGTCACATGACAGAGCTGAGGTAAGTGCTGTCGTTACGCAGTGCAGATCACATGACAGAGCTGAGGTAAGTGCTGTCGTTACGCAGTGCAGGTCACATGACAGAGCTGAGGTAAGTGCTGTCGTTACGCAGTGCAGGTCACATGACAGAGCTGAGGTAAGTGCTGTCGT
>JAODJU010000007.1:9681787-9692514 GCA_026776725.1 Gnathonemus echidnorhynchus
CCCCCCCCCCCCCACCATACACACAAACGCAATGAGTCCCTGCAGAGCCCGACTGGAGTGACGCGCTCATGATGCATGCACAGATATGCGATGAGAGAGCGATTTGCGTACAGCAACTTAAGGCACACCTGAGTGGATAAACTCAGGGAAATTGTCTCAGAGTTTGTCACAAAAATGCATCGAAGTGAAGGCAGGTGGCTGCTCTATCTGCAGCTCCGTCCATGTGTGAAGTCATTGGTAAATGACTCGTAACCATTAGGAACCAAGAGGAAGGCTTGACCGCGCTTTGTTTGCAGAAGTTCACCACACATCTTAAAAGGATTCAGTGACAGAAGACAATCCGTAAATGAGTTGTAAATGCCGGCTACCTTGACAACACCGGCCCAATCCAGGAAGGTGGCGAGGTCCTAATTACCTCAAAGTTTTGTTAGGCCAATGCATTTCTGAACGTGCTGATGCAGGATGGGCCGTGGATCCTTTCTGCCGTGATCGCCCGCAACGGCATCTTGATGGCGGTTTCATGTAGTGGCTGGGGGTGTCAGCGTACAGATTTCCTGCCCCCGCCCACCAAGGCACATGGCGACCCATCGATTGGCTGCGGATTAGCATTCCTGGCACGTTGCAGCTGTCGGGTTGAGGTTACAGTCTAGCTGGTAAGAAAGTTGACCTACACTCAGTCTTGCTACCATGGCAGTTTTTGTATAAGGGGACGGTGTGTGAGAGAGAATAAAGTGGCCATTTAGCAGGAATTACACTGCGCTATCCAAGGTTAGCCGTCCAGCGGGGTCAAGAGAGACGGTGACATCTTGGCCGTGGAAACATGGCAGTGCACAGTAGAGCTCACTCTGATCGGTATCAGCGGTGTCCCTCGATTACTGCACAAGCAGGAAAAGGAGAACTTTCTAGCAAGCAGGACTTGACAGAAATGCACTTTCTGAATGTCCAGCAAATACCCTGCACACTTTGTCTCTATTATAGACCAATTAAAGGAAGCGAGCACCTTTGGTTTTATTCAAGCTACACATGCCGGCGGTAGGGGGAGGAATCTCATTCTTAGTCAGCTAATGAAAATGAAAACAAGATTAACTGTTTTTAATCTCTTTTAAATGGGAAGCCCTGATCTATTTCTCATGCTTAGGTCAGGTTGTCCCTCATTCATTACCACATCCCCTTAACTAAGTGTTAGGTCTAAAAGAGTCATCAGTCCTCTGCCCCTTTGTTTAACTTCTGATCACTATTCAGACATAATGGCCAATTTTAAAAATGGATACACTTTGAATTTTGTTAAATACAGTATTTACTTAATTTACCTTACCAACTTTTTTACAGGTTATCCTTGCTTTCCTCTTAACCTTCACGACAACTTAACCTAGTCAATTAAGTCAATTAAGGCATGGTAATGAGCCAATGAAGGAGGCGGGGCTTATAGTGAAGGCAACAATGGCATCCTTTAAAGACAGGCGTGCTGCTTATTCTCTACTGCAGTGCTTCCCATCCCGGTCCTCAGGGACCCCCAGACAGTCCATGTTTTCGCTCCCTCCCAGGTCATTGTTCTATTCCATGGGGCCAGTGCACCCCCAGACAGTCCATGTTTTCGCTCCCTCCCAGATCCTTGCTCTATTCGGTGGGGCCAGTGCACCCCCAGACGGTCCAGTCCATGTTTTTGCTCTCTCCCAGCTCCTTGCTCTGTTGGTTGGGGCCAGTCAGTGGCAGGTGGAGACCGGTGCAGGGTGTGCTTGAGAACAGCAGAGTCATTTTCCCTGGAAGGTGATCCGGCGACTGGGGCGGTGCTTGGTCCCGTGGGAGGGGGGTTAGCAGTAAGCTGCCCGCGCGTCAGGGAGCCCGGGCCAGTTCGGCCTCGTGATTGATTAACGCTCAATCAGCCTTTGACTGGAGTCGGAGGCAGTAAGGGGGGGGGCAATGTGAGACACGGCCAGCATCTGAGGGACACATCGCTATTCAGAAAGGCCCGAAAGGTAACAACGTTAGTGCAGGGTGCAGAGCACGTTATTAAAGCTGGGACTTCACAGCTTTATAACGTCTGTCAAACGTCTAATTCCCACTCTAATATATGTCACCTACTTACGGTGACGACCGGCAGGCTACCTGGAGAGCGAGAATAGGGTGTAAAAGACAAAAGGAGGAAAGTCTTAATACAATGATTAAGTTAAACTGATAAATTTTTGTTTCAATCAGCAATTCTGCATGAAAGGTATGAAGGAAGAGTTAATCTGTCGCCGCTCTAATTTATATAAAAAGTGAAAATTAAATCATGAAAAGAACTAAAGAGCTATGAGGTATCAGATCCTGCGGCCGGAACTGGCTTGATAAAATAAAACAGGAGAACGAGGTGCTGCATTTTAATTGAAATCCAGTCTGTATATCTCCCCTCTTAAATTAACAATTTATCTGTGAATTTTGTTCTGAAATGGAGTCTTTCATCTTGATAAAAGAATAATCTGAGTCATTACACTGAGGTGTTATCAGGAGAGGTAACAATAGGGCTAATTGGCGATCGTCACTCCACACCAACACGGCGAATGCTTCTCCCTGAATTGCCAGAACTGCAGCGCCCCCCCCCCCGATGAGAGTTCAGGCCCCTTCCTCAGGATCTTGGCAGCGGTAGTGAAGCTGCACTGACCTCTCAATAAAACATTACAGGCTCAGAGGTTGCAGCCAAATGCAACCATACCATATATATTGTTTTAGTGGGGACGTAAACACTGATTCTCCAAGGTGGGGAAATGTGTGTGTTGGATCTATTTTTGGCTCCTGTTTATCAAGTTTTTCTTGGAGATGTGCTGGTGAATGGGGCTAACTGGCCTTCATTAAAAAATCAACAGGGAGATATTCAGCGAACCAATAGAATATAGGTTCGCTGACACTTCTACTAAATTCTTGAATCAACCTCGGGGTGGACTTATTGCAAAACTTTTTCTTTGAAGCTGCAAAAAAGTGACAACAAAGCAGAGGGGAAGAAATCAAAGGCAGTGAGCCCTTTCAGGAAGTCTTATCTTCCCGCTCATTAAACCTCAAATGTGAAAAAGACTGCAGAATACTGAACGGAACTTTAGAAAATTCCGCAAGCGCATTTCCTGGGCATTACTGAACGGCACAGTCGCATTCACGCTGCATGTGCTGTCAGGAAGGTCTCAGAATTGCCCCGTCCAGATGATAAAAAGCGGTGGACATTATACCACATCACCAAGAACAACAGGCACTGATACAGTATCTGAGCAGGAAAGAGGCAGCGTTGGGTAGGTTACATTTAAAATGCACTCCATCACAGATTGCTGAATGCATGTTCTAAAATCCACGTTGTAACGTTTTCAGTGATTACACCAAGCTAATGTCGTGATCTAAATAGTTTGAGTTACATTGGATCACAAACATTATCTGTCAAACACTTAACGTTTGACAGTAATTCATACATTAAGTATTTTCCTTTTACAGTGAATAATAAGACATCAACTCAATGCTGCTTAACGTGGAGCCACCAGAAGCATCAAACCTTATTAAACTTTAGCTTTACCTACTGGACGCTCGTTTGCTGGACACTATTTTAGCACATCAAGAAACTCTACAATATTTCTATATGGGGCGGAAACCTCTTAACAGGGAAATCACTGATTTTCATTCAAGCAGGGTTTTGACAATTTGCAAGCTATTGAGACTGAGAAATTATGAGCTTCCAGGTTGTTATGGTACTTTAAGAATCTCCTGTGTGGCAGTAAAAACAGTCGTGGGGACAGTGTGGTCCTGACAGGCACATTTAACAGAGCAGGACCAGCTTACAGGAGCAGCGTACAGAAACAACGTATAGGACCAGCTTACAGGAGCAGCGTACAGAAACAGTGTACAGGACCAGCTTACAGGAGCTGCGTACAGGAGCAGCGTACAGGACCAGCTTAGAGGAGCTGCGTACAGGAGCAGCGTACAGGACCAGCTTACAGGAGCAGCGTACAGGACCAGCTTACAGGAGCAGCGTACAGAAACAGCGTACAGGACCAGCTTACAGGAGCAGCGTACAGGACCAGTTTACAGGAGCAGCATACAGGACCAGCTTGCAGGAGCAGTGAAACTACACGCTTTTTTCACGTGTTTCATGGAACAGTTTATTATGGACATTCAAATATTACTAGATAAAATTTTGAATTCCATGAATTTAAATATTTTAAAAATGTGAAGTTGAAAGTAATCTCTTGAATAATTGACATTTTTTTGAAAAGTAGCTGTATTTTGATTTATCTGTATTTTGTATTTTGATTACAATTTATATGGTAGCTGTAATAGAATACAATTATTCATATTTTGTAATTTAATTATGTAATGCTGTTACATGTATTCTGGTCAATCCTATAGGCGACCAAGGCGCCTCGGGCACCAGCTTCTGAGGGGGTGCCAATTTTCCGGCCAGTTTCACTTCATCTCGGGAAACGGGCAGTGATGCTCGCCTAGGGTGCTGCATTGGATAGGACCGGTACTGCTCCCCAACCCAGAGAACAGGTACCTGAGCACAACATTTCTGAAAAAATGGATCTCGGCTACATTTGCTCTTATTCTAACCACAAAGACTTCTGGACTAATGAGCTGCTCAGCAGATAAGTGAGTTAGTATGATGTTTGTTATTAAGCAGGTAACTGCGCCGTGTGCTGATGTCATCACCAATACTAAAAACATGCCTTTAATTTAGTTTATTGTCTAGTGTAAAAGCCGCTCTGCAGCACCAAGCACTTGACAGAAGAATGGGGTAAAAATATTGCTTGGAGGGCCTACAAACATGGAAAAAAAAATACTGTTAAAAGTCCTCGCTTTATCCCTGCATGCTAATTGTTGTTTGTGGTACAAATCTCTTAATCCTTGTGGCGAGCAGGGCCAGTTTAACAGGAAATTAACACTGCAGATACAGCAGTAGACAAGACAGCCCAGGGACCCGGCCTGCTCTTATCAGCTTGTTTGCTTCCACGCACCTGAAAAGCAATTTTGCCTCTGGAAATTCAACACTCTCAGAGTTAAATTAAAACAGACACTTTCAAGTGTACCTTGCATGTTGCCCCCCTCCATTAAAACGTTTAGTCGGGGCTTTTTGAAAGCCTCTCGCCAAAGGGTTACTCCCGTGGCGCGTTTTATTTTTCTATAAGCTGCTGAGTGCCTGCCCATATGTGGCGCCATGGCAACCGCGGGTGGCAGGCCTCCGGGCTGCTGTAGCCGTAACGTACGTCATGGCACTTTGGGTCTGTGACACCGGCAGGACCAGAGGGTGCGCCGCTCCACAAAACATCGTTACATTCGCATAGAGAACAGGTACCCCGCGGCGTGCGTTTGGCCTCCCAGTCTGAGCAATTATTCAGAGCAAATTAGGAAGACACAACCTACCTGCTCTATACAAACAGAGCGGCGATGTTTGAGGAGCCCTGACACAGTCTTGGGGGAGGGGGGGCAATATCACACCTTCTGAGGCCCAATACTTAGAAAAAACGTGCAGCACTTAGGTCAGTGTAATCATCCATATTTAAAATGAGACTCGGTGCAGTGGGTGTCGGCTAGCCACTCGGGGTAGTTTGGGGCCAGATGCTCCGTGGGCAAAAAGCCGTCAGCAGGGAAACCAGGAGCTCATGAGCAAGAGGAAGAAAACGCATGGCGGGGGGGCGCCGCGTCTGTGGAGGCCCGCTAATGCTTCTCACTTTGAAACGGATCTTTCAGGAAACGACAGCTGATGTGGAGAAACCGTGGAGTCTCAGACCCCCCCGACTCCATCAATGTGTCAATGAAACACATGCTGTAACCACAGTGACGGGGAGGGACTGGGCGAGGGTAATTAATGGCAGAAGTTTACAGAAGATAAATACACTTTTTTTCTCCAAAGTCCCAGTCTTATTTATAGCATTTTGCTTTGAATGACTGGGGCTCAAATCGTGCTTGTTGAGTGTGTGTGTGTGTGTGTGTCCCCCCACTCCCCGTTACGGTTAGGCCATCTGCCAGCGGTAACCAGGGGTAGTGTCGCTGCAGAAGTCAGCTCGGTTATGCAGACTACCTGCTCTATAAGTGCCAGTGAGAGACTTGTCAGGTGTCGGCAGGCTGCCAGAAACAGGAAGCACACGGAGCCTCCAGTTGACGTTTACTGCCCTGCGGGGCTGCGCTGAAACCTGCGGCGTGTAAAGTGAGCGATCAGCTTGGTGGGGCGTGTCCTGGCTCTCGCCTTCAACACTCCCCAGACGTGCCAGTAGATGCGCTCTGCGGATGGCCCAGCTCGAAACTACACTGCAAACAACCGAAACAAGATGGATTTGAGAGAAAATTATGCTTCTCTAATAAGAGAGTCTTCAGAATCTCCTTATATTTAATTATACAGCTAAAGCTTGTCTGACGCTGAAGGGCACCGGGTCAGGGTACCTCTTGTGAATTTGCAGTCCGCTGGTTGGGAGATTGGCCCCTTAAAGCACTCTATGCTAAGTAGTGATGCGCGCATTATTAATGGGCAATCAATCACATTTAATAGACGTCTGCTTTCCCGACTCTTCTTTTCATTTCGTCTCTGGTGAAATGTTTTACACACAAAGCAGAAAGTTGGGCAGCAGAGATCCTCTGCGGCTATAAAGCCAGTCCTGTCGAGTATTCCATTCATGGGGGGCCACCAGCAGAAGTGCATTTGCTGCGATTAGATCGAACAGGAAGTTCAATAGAGTACCTCACTACCTGTTTATGAAAGGGGGGGGGGCTTTGCAGAGAGGCACTGACGCAGTGGAAGCAACACTTGAGAATGACGTCGCTCTTTTAGAATAAGGACTTCAAACGCATTCGCAAACAATAAAAAAAAAAAATGAAAAACAAGATTGGAAACAGCACAATAAATGAAGGAGTCCTCGATCTGCAATAGACACAAGCGGCAGGGGAGCGAGGCTGAGCTGAGACGGGGGCCATTTAGTAAATTAGAAGCCATTTCTCATTGAGGGGAAACTTTCAATTATCCTGTGGTCAGAGCACTGCACAACAAAGGAGCTGCTTGTGGCTGGGGACGTCCTGAGGGTCCATCTGAGCCCTGCAGCCTGTCCCGTGATCAGAGAGCCTGCTTAAGAGCAGCCTGGGGGCTGCTGTCCTGCACAGGGGGGGTGGCGTATTTCACAGGACAGCTGCAACACTGAATTGTATTATTTACCACCAGCCCTCGCATAACATAGGATGTGCTTTTCGACTTTAAATGGTATTTTTTGCCTTTCATTTACATTAAAGCAAGAGAAGTGGAAACTGAAAAAAAGATACAAATAAATACTAGTAAATACTGTGGTGCAGCTACACAATTTGCTGTTTATCTTTTATCCATCCATCCATTTATTTATGTAAATTAATAAACTTGTTTGCTTGATTCTAATTGGGACAGGAGAGCAGCTGTATAGAAATACCCTTAAATCTCACTGAATATACTGACGTCCTATCTGGGGTGTTCCGGACTGTCTGGGGTAGGTTCCAGACCCCCCAGGAATGCTAAGCTTATATAATGTTTAATATGTAAAATTTGATTATATCATTATGTTTATTACAAGGCCATAAGTTATTTTACATTTACAATAATTAGATGCAAGGTAAAATTCCAGATTGAAATTCATGTCATATAGTTTCAGTTTATAGTAAAGAAAACAACTTTTTCTGTTGTTATTGAATTCTGGTGCATTTTATGAGCACTGTTATACTGCAACTAAAACAGATAACTGGGTCTCTCAGAGGTCATTAATTTCTCAGTGTATTATATGGCTTCAATTAAGCACCCCAGGCTGATGAACCAGCCACACCTGACTGCTGGGGCCAGAAAAGGAATTAGAGTGAAAAATATCTCCAGATCAGATCTCGCAGCAGAATTGCGCTGCCAAAGTCTTTGTTGATCCCAGAGGCACAGTGAATAGTGAGAGGCGGAGGTCAGGGAGGCCGAGCAAAGGCACACGGCGGGCGACGCGACACGGAAGGGGACGGAGCCGACTCCCGGCCTTCGACAGCGAACCGCGGCATTTATGCCGGCAAAGCACTTTTAACTCGGTGCTGCCTCACAATCACTAGAATGGACTATTATCTACTCGCACTGCGTGTCAAGATGTTACCATACTTCATATAAAGTCATTCTGGGTACATAAGTTTAACTGCATTTGTACAATCTCAAATGGTGGGGGGAGGGAGGTTTAAAAAAAAAAAAAACGCAGAGTACAATCAATGGCAATTCAGTTCTTCTCTAATGCATTTCAGCACTCCCCTGGGCTCCGTGAAATTGCAGTTTACATCAGTGCCCTGACAAGAGGCTGTGGGAATATGTCTTTCAGAACAATATTTTAAAGTATTGTTAAATAACTAATGTACCTCGTCCCAAAGGGCCTGGTGTGCGAGGATTCAATTATTCACAATTACCGCGAACATTTAAGGGTTGCAGGTAGAACTCGTCACTCTGCTGACCTTCATAACACTTATTAACACACAGGGATGGCGTGTGACACCCCCCCCCCGATTAAAGAAACCCCTCCTTATTTATTTTTTGCCGTGACCTTTCAGAACTCACTGTAACCTGAACCATAAATACTGTCTGACTTGGGGGGGTGAGGTAAAGAAAATGTCTCATGAATATCAGTGGGGAAAAAGTACAGCTTTTAAGCCTCAGAATTTTAAAAACAGTGGCAGAGGAAGGGGCCCAAAATCCTCTGGGGAGGGCTGTTGGGAAGCCAAAGACTCTCACTCTGTTTCACTTGTTTTCCAACTCGGATTGAGGAAAAGGCAGCTTGGCAGCGAGCGGAATGCGAATGAGCAGAGACGGCGGCCAGGAAAGGACACTCACGGACACACAGGTCGGCGTTCTCGTAGTAACCCGGGCAGCACTGAGATCGGCGCCGGTACATTGTCCTGACACCCCTCCGGTACGCAGTCTTATAGCTGATCCTGAAACACAGGCACACATATGGCGTGAATACATTCATTTCAGCATGTAAGCATGTGAGCGCCTCCCTCTTCTCTTCCTCAGTCCTGGTGGCTGCTCTGATGTGTGTCTCACACAGCCTTTTGAAGGAGACTCCCCGGAAAGAAGGCCACATGTCCAAAGGCTGGGGCAGCTCCCTGTGGCCCCCAGGGCCCCTGGGATGATCAGTCCCCACAGATTAAGCCTGGAAAGCCTGCAACGCAGCCAAGAACCCCACACAGGAAAGCGGGAGGCTGGTGCCACCCCATAATCACCCATGCACTGCAATGCCGGGTCAATATAAAGTCATGAGAGAAGACAATGGAGCGTCAGATCTGCAGACAATCGACAGTGCACTCAACAGACAGCAAAGAGTCAACAGACAGTGCACTCAACAGACAGCAAAGAGTCAACAGACAGTGCACTCAACAGACAGCAAAGAGTCAACAGACAGTTGTGCACTGTGATGCGTTTTTTGCAGACCATCAACAGACAGTGCACTCCGATGCGTTTTCTGCAGACCATCAACAGACAGTGCACTCCGATGTGTTTTCTGCAGACCATCAACAGACAGTGCACTCCGATGCGTTTTCTGCAGACCATCAACAGACAGTACACTCTGATGCGTTTTCTGCAGACCATCAACAGACAGTGCACTCAACAGACAGCAAAGAGTCAACAGACAGTGCACTCAACAGACAGCAAAGAGTCAACAGACAGTGCACTCCGATGTGTTTTCTGCAGACCATCAAGAGACAGTGCACTCCGATGCGTTTTCTGCAGACCATCAGCAGACAGTGCACTCCGATGCGTTTTCTGCAGACCATCAGCAGACAGTGCACTCCGATGCGTTTTCTGCAGACCATCAACAGACAGTGCACTCCGATGCGTTTTCTGCAGACCATCAACAGACACTGCACTCCGATGCATTTTCTGCACACCATCAACAGATGAGGTCCTGCAGTTCCTGGTCAATACAGAGTCAACAGCTGAGGCAGGGCAATGCTGGGTCTGCAGAAAGTCAACAGACGGGCACCGTGCCTGACCAGCCAGCAGGTGGTCATACATTTCTCTCCATTTTCCTTTCAAGCCGAAGAACTATGAATAGAATCAATAGAGAAGAATGCTTTGTCCTTCCACTAAGGACATTTACTGTTTTATATGGAATTTCATGGCAGTGACTCACGTCCAGCTCTTAGCTGAATCGTCGCCTATAAACCTTAATGCAGTGATTAAAGCTGACGCAGATGGCAGGATCCCTGTGTCCACCTGGAAGAGCGCGGATTCAATACCATGCTGCGCTGTGTCATGCCGCCGTCCCTTTAAACGTGTAGCTCACCTGTGCCTCGTGCATTTGAACCAGTTGAGAATGTCGGTGCATCTGGTGTAGTAGATCTGATCGAATGGGTGGGCGTAGGACTCCTGCACCGTCACCGCGTAGCTGATGGGGGAGGGCACAAAAGAGAGAGGTGGAGGGCTTACCGAGAAGCTCATGGATGCACAGCCCTAACCCCCACCAAGCGCGAACCTTAGCCATAAGGAACCAAACAAAATTTTTATTTTTTTGATTGCAGTCACAGATCTTTATAAAATTGAGGTTATCCTTGTGGGGACCGAAAAATTGTCCCCCATAAGACACATTGTGAAAATTGGTCCCCACAATGTAATAATTACAAAAATGATAGGGTGTGCGCATGCGCGCGCACACACACACACACATGCGCACACACACGCACATGTAGGGTAAACATATCCTTATGGGGACCGCTCATTCATTTCAATGGGAAAAATGCTAATG
>JAODJU010000007.1:9694834-9720274 GCA_026776725.1 Gnathonemus echidnorhynchus
ACCCCCCCCCCCCCCCCCCCCCAACACACAGACACACACGGACCACAGAGACAGACTTGTAGCAGCTTACCTCTCCCAGTGACTGCAGACGTTGGGGTCATCAGGATTGAGACCCCACAAGCTGCCGGTGAGCCCCAGCAGGAGCAGCAGCCAGAGCGTCGGCACACCCCCCTGTCCGGGCTCCATTCTGTGAAGGGAAAAACACCGCGGTCACTGCCGTAGGGACTGGCCCTGCAGCCGGAGCCCACAGCTGTCCGTCTCTCCTCACCTCACTGCAGCTGAGGGGCCTTATGCCGGCGTACTCAATCTCTGTTACCATAAAGGACTCGCTCCCCACTCCCCATAGGGTAATGCTATTGTTCCAACTTTTCATTTGAATAGGAGGCACACAGCTATTCCCAAAGCAATAGCACTGCTATTTTTGACAGTCGGTGATTCTAAATATGATCTCATGTCTTGGTTATCAAAAAACTAAGTGCCTGGATGGGTATTCAATTACAAAAGATAAAGAAGTAATCAAGCCAATTATGCCACCAAGGAATTGGGCGAACATTCGCCCATGAAGACAGGCGCCGCGGAAGGCAGCCTGACACCAGCGGGGTGAAGGACCCAAATTAAGAAAGAGCATTTTTAATATTGGCTGCCAGGAAAAGGTGTGATTTGACAGTGACACAGGACTTCAGGGGGGTCGTCGATTTTTAAAAATGATTATTTTTTTAAAGTTGTCAGGGTATTTCATTAGACGTGTGGCAGCCGTGACGCGTGCGTGTATGACGAGCGGGCGCGTGACGGTGACAGACGCGGAGTGCACCACACCGCCACGGCCGCAAGTCTCCGGGGAGGGTGCCGGGGTGACACGTGAGGGCCACGTTAATTTGATGAGAACGCTCATGGCGGCAATCCGTGGGAGATGAACTGTGTGGCGGGGGCCTGTGAGCCAAGCGCGCGTCAGCTATGCGGGATGGGTTTGTTAGGTGTTAAAAAAAATACTGTTGACAGCAACTTCTCCCAGTAAGTGTGTTCCTGATGGATGCACAAAGCACCTGGCCCACAGCAGCCCTGAGGACTGACACACCTGCTGCACAGCAAAGCCGTTCCTGCACTCTCTTAAAGAGACACACACACACAGAAACACACACACACACACACCCTCCTCCCAAGGCACCGAGATGCTGCGCAGGCTTCTTGGGAGAAGAGCATGTCATAATGCGCCTGCCCTGCGCGTACCAGCCTGTCCGGCTGCAGTGAGTGACACGCTGCTGATTACACAGCGAGAGGAAATCAACGCCAGCTTCGCTTGTCGCGAGTAGTTTCATGGTGGCGGAAGACACATCTAAACTCATCTCCTTAGCCAACGGATAACCCTCATGCAGATGCTAACAGTAATGGAGCTTCTACTTGCTGGACCAAAATCCTGTTCCATTCATTCATTTTCTAGCTGCTGATCCTGATCAGGGTCACGGGGCCTGGAGCCTATCCCAGACAGCCGGGTGCATCCCGCCTTTGACATCCGAGGCTGACACAGATTCCTGTAAACATTCACTAAAAAACAAAGACTACAAACACTGTGGCACGAAAAATGGGCAGATGGTACAGAACACCAGACAAGATGGCTGACCCTTCCGTACCTGGTTCACCGTGCTTCACCCCTTATTCCTCGAGAAGGACTGCTCCAACAAGGAGGTGAAGATCTGGAGACAGAAGGACTCGAAACTGGACACTGTCAGGTCCAGGAAGCCTTGTGGGACTCCTGCTGGGTTTGGAGACGGTGTGAGAGAGGGAATACCATGAGTGCAGATCAGGAAGAATAATGCGGGGGGGGTGAGAGGGTTGGGGGGGTGCCAGGGGACTTGATGGACACATACACACATTCATCATCAAAGGAAAGGAAATCAATAAGACGGAGGCACAGTTCAGACTTTTATGGTATTTACACTTTTGCAGTCCCCCATATAAAATAGACCGTGTCACAGAGGACATGATTAAAACATTTGCCCAAAAGATGTCGCTTTAAAAGTAGCATCTTGAGACCCTGCAATCAAAAGTTAATGATTAATAACATGGAAAGAACAATTTTAAACACTATTTTATCTTTTTTACACCCTCAGCCGCTGCTGTTGAATGCTGTTATAAGTTCATTTATTACCTCTGAAACTGACGCATATATTTTCGTAGCATACAGTGCTACAAGAACATTGCATTGTATAATATTATGCATGAATCAACATAGTATATAATTTACAGAATTTGATTATGAACAGCGTGATTTGTGATTGTTGCTGCAGTTATAAATTGCCTTTTATCTCAAAAGTAAAACTAGCATAAATGTAAATAGAGAATAAAAGCAAATTGTTAATTTATTTAAATATTTATTTAACAAAAAGCCATAAAGAGTATTTTTATTGACTCCAATTTCACTTACAAATCAGAAATTGCAGAATGCAGAATTTGTAATGTAATTGATAATAGATTTAATTGTAATTACTTTCTGAACTTACAGTTGTCAATAGGCAGTCGTCTCTTGGAATGATGCTGTGGGACTGTTTTAATTAGGCATCAAATAGCATTCCGATTTCCCAAGTAATGATTATTTATTCAAGTGCTCGAGTGAATTAAAGGTCTTACATACAAAAAATGAGGCCCTGCAATGTCATTTAGCTTCATTAAATTAAATTACGTTCCTTTTCTATCAGATTCCAATCTGGTATCCTGTCCTTCGATTTAAGCCCTAACTTACAAATTGAAGTGAAATTTAATTATCACCAGTAATACCGCCATTTATGATTCAAGTCTCTGAAAAGCACATTATCTGACAAAAATGGAAACGATCAATAAAAAATGTAAGATGCGCACCTACGTTGAGATGAGGTGAGGATGGTCTGTCAGGTGGGGAACCACCTTACACTGCCTCTCACCTGAAAGCCTTTAGCTTTTCCACCGTTTCCATCGTGATTTCCCTGCTATACCCACGCAGGCCAAAAACACACATCCTGCATGCAGGAGTCACGCCACTCATGGGAGTCAACGCCATGGGCAGGAGTCACACTGCACACAGGAGTCACGCCACTCACGGGAGTCACGCCATGGGCAAGAGTCACACTGCACACAAGAGTCATGCCACTCACGGGAGTCACGCCATGGGCAGGAGTCAAGTCACCTGCAGGAGTCACACCACCCGCAGCCATGAGAGGGGCCTTTCCATTATTCCGCACAGCATATGCAAGTCAGCTACGTGTTTCTCAGCAGTCAGCTGCACGGACTGCTTTGCATGAAGATGAATAACCTGAATCAAACAACCCCCCCCGTCCCCCGCCACCGTCCAGAAATACATAATTCATTAGCCGCTCCCTTCAGAGGTGTCCCTGACGTGTTGGTCTAGCTAACCAAGATCAGAAAGACACGCGCGTATAAAAGAGATGTTGCATTCCACTACATTATTAAAAATGGGCTTTGTGCCTGACAAACACCCTTGTCTTTAAGACCTACATAAACAACCGGATTTAACGCCAGCATTATTTTCGAGAATTATTTCTTAATCACCTCATTCAAATGTAATACTGAATGTCTTTTTCCTGATACAGGCTCTGTACCACTACAAAGTGCCGTGCGACACCTAGCTTGGTGAATATAAACCGTAAACTTGTGTTTTGGAAAATGACAGACCATGTACCTGTAATGTGAGACCATCTTCAACTGATACTTACTTTTGGCAGTAACTTTAAGACTGACTAGAATATTTTGTGAATATGTGCTATGCATGTCCCCTTGTTTACAGTGACTGTCACTATGCTGTAGCGTAATTGCCGGTTAGGGCTCACCGAGCCCCGATGACGGGGCTGTACTGTATTTGTCTGTTTATGGTACTTTGCTAAGTTTTCTTCTCTCGTCCGACTCTCTCTTTATTTGACTAATGCACTCAGATCAGTGCCTCTTAACGTTAAACTGCTTGTGGTATCAGGGTTAAATTAACAGATTCATTTAAAACCTGTTTTTAGTGAGAAACAACATATAAGTATGTATTGGAAAATGGTCTACCATTGACATTTCTTGATTCCGGGATCCTTTAATCTGCCTTTACGCTGAAAAATGACTTATTTTGGTTTATTTGTGAATGCTCAACGAAATTTCTGTAATGAAAGGTCACAGGGCTCCAATGATGACGGCTCGAATTTGCCGTCCCAAAAGGCCAATGAACAAGAAAACGACAGAATAAGGACGGGGGGGACACAGGAGCAGCCAGTGAGCCAGAATGGGGCTGGGGGGGGGGGGCTCTCTGCTGCTTTGGTTCCCTGATGACAGCCACAGATTGCCGTGCAGGTACTGAAGCTAACAGGCAGCGTTTATGTAGCATCCAGGCCTCCAGTAAACCAAGTCCAGTGTTTCTAAATGCAATTCTGGGTAAAGCAATTTGTTGTCAAATATTGCTGTATTCAGAGCTGTTCAGTACCTTTAGACCATCTTAAACTGAGAAGAAAAATGTTTTTTTCCCCCCAAGAGTACTAAATATTCCATTAACCATTAGCTAGGATTTTAATATTTAAATCAAATTAAATTACACATGTATTAACTTATGCATGTTTAAAAAAAAACATAAAATACTGAACATAAGTTGCTGTTTTAATCATAGTGTTCATTTGCATATGCAAGTTTTCTCTAAGAAAAATTGAAATCATTGAAAAGAAGGTATCATACATTTTAAACTCCAGCATAATAAACTTATAAAAACCATACTATATGAACATTTAGGTTGCACGCAAAAATACTGGTACACATCTATGACAGAAAGAGTCTTTTTTCCCCCCGATTTCTTTATGTTCATCTTTACATTGTGTTTTTATGCAGATGTTGCTTCTGGAAAAATTAATTCTTTTTTTATTTATTTCAGCAGTAATCATTGTGGTTGTGGGTGGATCAGCTATTTTCAGCGAAGATAATTACAGCGACAAATTAATCTGTTCTGCAACAGGTGGATATACCTTCTCCTCAGCGATCACGGCCGTGCCAGTTGAATTTGCTCTCTTCCAGATGACTCCACTATTTTCGGCAGAGATCATCACCATCCCAAATGAATCTGTTCCATTACCAGGTGGAGCTGCCTCTTTGGCAGTGACGGTTCTCCTTCCAGGTGCAGCTGCCTCGTTGGCAGTGAAGGTCACCCTTCCAGGTGGAGCTGCCTCTTTGGCAGTGACGGTTCCCCTTCCAGGTGGAGCTGCCTCGTTGGTAGTGAAGGTTCCCCTTCCAGGTGGAGCTGCCTCGTTGGCAGTGACGGTTCCCCTTCCAGGTGGAGCTGCCTCGTTGGCAGTGAAGGTCCCTCTTCCAGGTGGAGCTGCCTCGTTGGCAGTGAAGGTCCCTCTTCCAGGTGGAGCTGCCTCGTTGGCAGTGAAGGTCACCCTTCCAGGTGGAGCTGTCTCGTTGGCAGTGAAGGTCCCTCTTCCAGGTGGAGCTGCCTCTTTGGCAGTGAAGGTCACCCTTCCAGGTGGAGCTGTCTCGTTGGCAGTGAAAGTCACTCTTCCAGGTGGAGCTGCCTCTTTGGCAGTGAAGGTCACCCTTAACTTCCCTACAATATTTTTTACCAATGCAAGGGTCAAATCCATTTTCATCCAATAAAAGAACCTCTCATTTAGGGTTGTGGTGACTAACTGCTACACAACTAATTGGTGCATAAACACAATAATATCAGCTTATCAAAGTAACGTGATATTCCTCAAGCTTCTCAAACGTCGCAAGTGGCCTCCGCAGACAAGGATTTATAGGATATCTGCCCTGGAACGGGACGTATAAAGATGCAGCAGAACCGCAAGCCATGTGTGAACTCTCTACTTCTCCGATAGCGTGTGACCCCCTGCTGCCCTCATGACTATGGAGAAGCACCTTGGACGTGTCATTTGAAGCTCAGCACCATTATCCAGGTGATTCCCCTGGACATTCTGCAGGAAAAGGCTCTCTGGTCTGCGTCGCTGCCTCTGATGGGCCATGAGCTATAGCTGTTTTGAAGTTTAACAGAACGTCACCCCTCTTTAATTCTTACACTTTTTACCAAAGAAATGTCATATTTAATTCCAGTTCACTTTTGGATCATGACTTTGAACCTTTCATTTGAATAGCGAAGACCCTCCAGAGAGCTACTTTTGGACTAAAGCGACCAAAGTGTACAAGGTGAGGCCTGAAAAAAAGCACATTTTAATTAAAATTCAGAAATGTCACTGAAGCTGATGGATTACAGACCTTAGTTTTGAGTTAATTTTCATTTTAACAAAAAATATGAACAACAATTGAATACTGGAAAAATCTTAGAATTTCAGGTTCCAGAAGATTATAACAAGGACTTAACGAGATATTGTAATGAGATCCAGGTCAGGCGTATGACCCGACAGTCCTGGAATTTTAAATTAACATTCCAGAAAAGCCTCACATCCATCCATCCATCGCTACCTATCCGGTACGGGTCACAGAGATCTTCTTATCCCAGGATGGGATGCCAGTCCATCACAGGCTACACTCTTTTACACATCAGTACACTTTGGGCTATTCAGAGTCACCAGTTAAGTACAGATTCTTGGACTAGCAGGGAAAAACCAAAGTCTTTGGAGAAAACGTGTGAAAACAGAGGGAGAACAGGCAAAGTATACAGACACAGAGCTGGGGGAGCGACTGGAAGCCCAACACTGGAGGCGCGAGGCTATGATGCCAAACCTTAAAGCTAACCAGCGGCGACCAAATAAAAACAGGCCCCAGCCCCCCCCCCCCCACATCCATGGTGTATTTTTATAATAACTGAGGAAAACATGGTGGGGATCATGTTCTTTCTCTGTCTCGTGCTTTCAGCTCCATACCACCCAAGCAGCTGAGGGGAAGCTGAAGTCAGTGCAGGTGGACACACCCACCACAGCCTGGATAACGGAGCTTCTAATATGGTCCCCACAGGGGGATGTATGTGTCCCCTCCCCCTCCACCATCCACACCTCACTGCAGTTACCACACTCATGTCACCTGCCGAAATTCTCTGGTGACACAGCAATAGTCAGGCCTGTCTGCGGGGGGCAGGGGGATCCTAGCGATGGACTGTGGAGTGGTGCAAACTGAACCATTCGCATCTCAGCTTCAGTAAGGTGAAGGAGTTGGCTGCAGACGTCACGTTGCTATAGATGGTGGAGACAAGGAGGTACCTTAGATAACAGACTTCAGGGGAGGGCGGACAAGGAGGCTGCGTACAGGAATGGTTAAAATCACGTCTATTTCCTGAGGAGACGGAGGTTCTGTGGTATGTGCAGGTCACTCCCACGTGGCCTTTGCCAATCTGTTGCAGTCAGTGTAGTCGTTTAAGTGCTGGTGTGTTAAGGCAATGGCTTTGGCACAGGTGATGCCAAAAAGCTCAAACTGATTAAGAAGGCCGGCTCAGTCCTAGAAGCCAGTCCGGACTCCCTGGAGACTGTGGGGGAACAGAGGACACTCAGGAAATGGCTGCCTTTGCTGGACAATGAGTCCCAGCCTGAACAGCTTGTCTTGGCCAAGCAGATATTTAAATGTCTTCTTACTGATGTGTATTGTGCTACTGTAATTCCGCAATTTCCTTTGGAATTAATAACGTATCTATCTATCTATCTATCTATCTATCTATCTATCTATCTATCTATCTATCTATCTATCTATCTAACTATCTATCATAAATATCTTTTGTATTGAGGGGGAGATCTGTATTTTGCAGTCGGGAAATGGGGAGTGGTGGTGGTGGAATGAGCTCCAAAGGCTTCCAGGGGGGGTGCTGGTGTATAATGAGAGCATCAGGAACGCATTTATTAAGTGCTCCACGGAAGCCCAGCTGAAAAACCCTCACGCTGAGTCTCTGAGCGGGTAAACTGGGCAACACCAGGAATGAAAGATTAAAGACCAGCCGACATTTTACACTGGAAGTAGAGCGTAGAGCGTGGAGTGTAGAGCGCATACAAACGGTGTGAGCCTTAAAAGGGAGGCTGCGCCATGGTGATGCTGCCTGTCTGTAAGGGCTACACCTCCATCCGTCATCTCCCAAATCAATAGATGAGTGTGGGGTTGGGGAGTGAGGCAGAGGTGGGTGCTGATGACTTCAGGAATGCTAGCTGTTTGTTCCAACATCCATCCTATTAATTTAATTTTAAGAGACGCTGGCCCAATTGATTACCAGCCTTCAGAAAGCTCTTTGTTCCTGAAACACACATTTTAATCAGATTCATTTGCATTCAGTTGAGCTCATCCATCCACTGTGTGCACGCAATTCAGTTAAAACCACAGCAGATGACTCAAGATGTAAACCTGCACTAGGGCAGGAACCATAATCAGAATAAAACATCGCATCTGATTGTCACTTTCGCAATGGCACTGGCAGCATATCTGTAGATGTACTGCAGAAAAACTGCCTGGCCTGACACAATTTTCCACGTATCTTAATGGAAGGTTAAATGGTCTCACAGCATTCTCTTCCCCATGGTTTATGCATGGGCTGACTGGCAGTAAACGCAACTCGCTGGGATACACCCAAGGCCATTGGGACGGTCCTGCTAGGCCAACTCATCTCAGGCCGAGGACGCAAGGAGTGCTAGCTGGGGGGGTTTAATGCAGTTTATTTATTTCAATATTCCATTACAACCTTTCACGCCACCTGCCAGAACCAATTACTTCAAGTCTGCAAGTCCGGCCCAGTCTGTCTCATGCCCTGGGCTCTCTCAATGCTCTTATGCAGTATTTCCCAATCCGGTCCTCCAGCACCCACAGCCAGTCCACGTTTTTACTCTCTCCCAGCTCCCTGCCAGGGAGCAAAAATGTGGACCGCCCGAGCAGAGAGCAGAGAGGGAGCAAAAACGTTGACTGTGGGTCCCAGAGGACTGGGTTGGGAAACACTGCTCTTATATGTCTGTCGGAATGGCCCCCAAAAACGATACGGTCTTTGTGAAGTTAGTCCGACATCTGAATGTAAGAAAGACTTGGAAGACATTGCGGCACAGACCCTCAGGAGGTCTGGGAGGACACTGCTCTCTGCTGGCATGTTCCCCACCATCAAAAAGCAAAATCTGTAAGCATGACATGTGGCACAGACGTCCCACGTACCGAAGGATCAGGAAGAGCTGAGAGTTGCTGAGATTAAAGCAGATGAGAGTTTTGCAACATTTCTTGGGTATTAGGAGGGATTTCACCAATGGTGAAACAATGGTAAAAATAGCAAGAAAAGATGTTGCAGAGCAGCAAGCCTTTTTCTGTTCTTATCATCAACCCTCAAACACTTCAGAGACTCAGCCTCTAGTTAATGAGACTTAGTTTATTTCAAGCACAAAAGGCACTGTTTCTTCAGCTAACAACACACCATCGGTTATCAGAGCACCAGGATGAACAAATGCCAACAATAAAATACATATTAAATGAGCAGACTAACGAGAAAATTTACCGCACAATTACAGGACACCCCGTGTCGCACGGAAGGCTCTAATTAATTCCAGCGACGGAGCTGCATGTCACCCGCGATCGTGCAGGGCTGCGCGAGCTGCTGGTTAGGACTGTCACCCCCCCCCAACCACACAACCCCCACGCAACATGCTGACAGAGCGCAGCGATCGCGAGTTCAGAGTGTGCCTTCTCAGGCCCTAACGTCAGTTCGGCTAGCGCACGCTAACAGCAGTGGTCTCCTCCGCACCGTGTGCTGGGGGCGCCATCCAGCTAACACCGCCCGTCCGTCCAATTATTCACTGCGTGAGCGTAAATGTAATAAGGGGATAATATGGCATTTCTTATAATCCTCTGCCAAATTGGAGCAAATTAGAGCTCCGCGGTGTAGCTGCAAGTGTTTGTTTAGACAGGAAGACGCGTACCGGTCTGAATGGGCCACCTCTCCGCCTTCAGGGAAATTCAAATCCGTTCCAAACCAGGCTTAATGCTTAATCGTACACGTCGCCAACAAGAAAATACCCACAGATTAGCCACTGCACACCGTATTTGGGAGCCAATGGGACGGCAATCAGAGCCACACGAACATGAGCGTCCGGCAAATTGGATTCTTAGGAGATCACATGACAAAAGAGGATTGTGACATTTTATTGTCAAGTGGTTAAGAGCCAGAGACTAGAGGTGCAGTAATTTGTATCGCATTGCAACCAGGGTAAGTCACAGGTGCAA
Source organism: Gnathonemus echidnorhynchus (assembly GCA_026776725.1). Classification (NCBI taxonomy): domain Eukaryota; kingdom Metazoa; phylum Chordata; class Actinopteri; order Osteoglossiformes; family Mormyridae; genus Gnathonemus; species Gnathonemus echidnorhynchus. The sequence goes on from JAODJU010000007.1 coordinate 9,704,975, forward strand.
ACAGATGTGTATTTACATGTCTGATGCAGGGGCCCATTGGTTTGAGGGTCCCAGCAGTTCAGGGGCCGGTATTAATCAGCAGATGCCCCCCCGGAGCCAGGGAGCAGGTCACCGCCATCAGCAGAGAAATGCTGAAACAACAAACACAGCCAGTGGGCAATTTTACAGCTCAGCGGGTTTGACACCTACATGAATGGCTTTCGGGGTGCAGTCCAAATTCTTTTGGTATCTTCATTGTACGTGAAAACTGAACTGTTAATGCGCAGGCCGGAGGGGTGGGGCGATGCCAAGCATTCGGAAGTGTAGCGAGGAGGAGGAGCGGACAGAAAGGGCAACAGGAAGTGACATCACACTTCCTGGGGGGACACAAGCTTCAAACCATGGGCGGGGGGGACGCACAAGATGTCAGGTGATCACACTCACCTCACCCCCCCCCACAAGTTAAATCAGTGAGTGAATAGAAGTGCCTTCAAATATGTTCCTCTGAATGCTGTTATGGCTGACTGACAAGCTTTTTGCAAGAAGAATCCGGATTAGGCGTGCGGTCTTCCAGCGAGCGGGGGGGCACTGATCTCCGCTCTCCCGACGCCGCTGCCCCCGCACAGAGCCCTATTGGCAGTCCTAGTCCCCGCCTGCAGTCCCGGTCCCTGCACACTCCCTCAGATTGATGGCCGCTGCCCGTCGGCGCGTCACGGCGACTCCTAGACGGTAACCTTTTCCTCTCTGTCTTACGCTGCTCAGCTGAAGAGAAGCCCCCCCCCCCAACTCTGAGTGACGGGCCCATGATAATTACTGTCTCGGGAAGCCAAAGTGCTCTAGCAGTTTGCACCCTGGAAAATTCTGATCCATAAACACACAGACAGCCCACAGCCTGGGACTCCACGTGCTTCATACGACACAAGACGTGTGCTGCTGCCGCCAGATCAGTGATCAATCAATCGCATGGGAGTTATGTAGATAAGCTATAATAGCTATTAGCTATTATAGCATTAACAACAGTAATATCCTTGGCCATTAGTATCCATTTTATTCATTATTTTAGACGGGAAACGTGAAGGACAAATATGCAAAGTGCAAATCACTAACCGTGTGACCGTGTTGAAAAGCTGGGTGAAAGATTGAAATTAAACCTCTTAATGATTACCGTAGCACTTACAAGGACATAAATAGCATTTGTCAGGGCTGCTGCAGAGCCCTCTGCGGAGGAAGATGAAGCAGGCGAGTGAAGACCTGGAGGGGGGGGGGACGGACGATGTACTTCTTTCAGCCTTCTGTGCGTGTTATCCCCCCTCCCTCCCCGCCAGTCCTAGGCCAGGACTGATTTATCCCCCTCTATAGCCAATTAACCTCCAGTGAACCCCTATCAGGGCCTGAATTGAAAATGATTAGTCATTGCCATTAACCACAAAAATAAATTCTGGCAGTCTTGCTTTGCGCTGAAGGCCCCCCTGCGTATAGCTTCTGCGATTGACATGCCTTTGATGCCAAGTGTCCTTTGAAGGGTGAACCTCCCCCTCCATCCGTCCACCCCCCCACGATTTACCTGTCCTTATACTGTAGGCTGCTCAGAAGCTACGCGTCCTTGAGACCACGACTGATGTACAGAATAGACCACCGGAGCCCATCTCGGCATCGCGCGGACTCTGCTGTCTGAACCTTAAACAACGACCCACTATGTGGTGCGCCAAGACAAGAATGGTACGACCAGCACAGTGCGGTCTGCTCACTGCCTCATTAGCACCCCCTGCTGGCCACCTGCTTCACTCTGACCTCACTTACTTATGAGTAAATGACCCCAAATGTCACTGCCAAATTGCAGTATATTAGGCCCAATACGGCACAGTTAAGACCAGGCCTGGGGCTCTGCCGTACAGGATGGTGTCGTGTGTTGTGTGTCGGATGGCTGCTGTGTGCTACTCAGGGGCGATGGTGAGAAAAGGTATAGAAAAGGAACGGAACAGTGTATTTTATGGGATTTACTGTTCGCCATCATAATCACGCCAACAACCGAGAGTCAAATACACAAAGAGGGGATCGAAAATATAGGGGCAAGAACAGCAGTGGTAATCTTTTAGGGCGGTGTTTCCCAAAACCCGTCCTCGGTGGTCTGTCTGGCAGGGAGCTTGGATAGGGTCTGTGGGCCCCTGAAGATCGGCTTGGGAAACTCTGTATTACATAATCCAATGTCAAATCCTGGAGAGCCAGGAAATAAAGTAGGCATATAATCACAGGCGAAATGAGCAAAGGCTGGCAGGCTACCAAATGAAGGCTGTTTATTTTCACTTCCGGGTGGTGAAATGGAGCGGCAGGTGGGTCCTGGACTGGAATTCCGGAGTGGAGCAGAGATAGAAGAGGAAGCGGCTTTGTCGATAGAATGGCTTCGCCGAATAGAGAATGATTCCTAGCAGGACAGGACACCCCCCCCCCCGCACAAGTGTGAACCTTGCATAGTGAGGTTCACAATAAACACCACGCTACACTCCCCTCTTGATAGAGTATCTGCAGTAACATTTTCTGAGCTCTTCTCATGCATTATACTTAAATTAAAACCTTGTATTATTGTAGCCCAGGGCATCTATCGCTGCTTAGAATTACCCATTCGGTTCAGAAAAACTAATGAGTTACGGTCAGTGTAAACTAATTGGGTCAGAGCTTCTGCAGAGATAAACTTCAAAATGCTGTAGGGCCAATACCAAGGCTAATGCTGTACGCTAGGTGGTGTTTGATGAAGCTTTTGGAGAAATAACAGATGGGATATCAATGTCCTCAGCGCCCCCCCTGGGGGAGCATCGCCTCAACACCGGAACCACTTGCATCCACCACCAACTTGAAACGCTTTTCTAAAAATCTGGTGCAACAAGTACGATTGAATTGGTGAGTAATAATTTACCAACTACAAAAACAAACAGCACATCCTGGTGCGGCAGGGCAGCGAGGGGTAACAACATCGGAAAAAGGCTGACAGGCGTAGCGGCAGGAACCCGTCATGCCCAAGGACCGTCTGAGGTCTGTGAGACTTGGGGGCCGGAAATGACTTAATTGTGAGTTGATGAGGTCTTAAGGTCCTGCAGACCCTGCATGGAGAAAGGAGCCAGGCACAGAAAGCAAAGCATGACAGGAACGTCTCACAGATGCTTGGCCAAAGCAAGCCTTCATCATCCCTTCAGTGGAAGTGAGTGCCATTTTTTTGGGCCAGACCAAGACGCTCCCAGACCAAGACGCTCCCAGAGCACAGACACGTACCAGGAGCTTTCCCTTGGGACAGAAGTTACAGGAGACAACCACTGCTCCTGGAGCCCCCCCCACCCCCCCCCCCGCTGAGAAGGTGGGCAAAAACTAATTCCTCCAGACTAAACCCAGTTGGGGGCAGCATGGTGGCACAGTGGTTACCAGTGTAGCCTCTGGGACCATGGGACAAGGGTTCAGGTCCCTGTCGTGGCTCCATGTGTGAGGAGTTTGCATGTTCTCCCCGTGTCGTTGTGGGGTTTCCTCTGCGTACTCTGGTTTCCCCCCCCCCACAGTCCAAAAACATGCTGAGGCTGATTAGAGTTACTAAATTGCCCGTAGCTGTCTGTGTGTGTCTGTGTGCCCTATAATTGGTACCCCATCCTGGGTCGTTCTCTGCCTTGTGCCCATAGGCTCTGTACCCTCCTGTGATCCTGAATAGGACAAGTGCTTACAGAAGGTGGATGGATGGATGGACACACCTAATCATGGACAGCTAACGACAGTAATGGGATGGGACGCCTAGTCCTAGTCCTTAGCAAATTCCAAGCAAAATGTCCAAAGCATATTTTTAAAGGTTTTATGAATCCATTGTAGCAGCCCTTGTGATTCTGGGTGAAAGGCACAAGAAACTGACTTTTTGATTTTCAACTTCTGTACAACTTGAACATACAATCTGGACGCGAACTTTGACCCTTGTTCCGTCTGAATGTACTACGGTAATGCCAATGTTGCGCGGATCGTTATGAGGGTCTTGACTGCAGCTTTGCATTCGAGAGTGTGCAGAGGTGTCACAAAACAAAAATGACCAAATTACAGAGCATTAGGTCCAATACAGCATGTACATGGCCTGGATCAAAAGCCTGGACACCCCCAAATTAAATAAAAAGCCACTCTGTCCCCTTTGGTACCTACCCAGTTGTGGGAAGTGAACCATTACATAAGGCTGTGCATTATGGCTGCCAGTCAACCCAAATCACGGCGGCTTTCTAAGCACACGCGCGCCTCTATTTCCTTGTATGTTACTCTGACAGAGGAGGGAAAAAATAATATGTCAAGTTTTCAGATAGGATAATGAAACATGTCAATAGCCAAATACGAAAAGAATAAGAAAAGCTTAGACATCAGCAATTGTAGAAATGCTCCTGAACTGTAGCTGTATTAATACTAACTAATGCTGGTTTACGCTTCCCAGTGACTCACGTGCGCCTGGTGTCACATGTCCTCCTGCTCGTCTCAGGACGGTCTCCTCGGTTCTGACTGTCGGCAGCGATCCAGAGAGTTCAGCATTATGAAGCTGTGGCGACTGGGCGGCAGTCACGCTGTCATCACCGCGGCGATCCGGCGGCCCCGGTGCCCCCTCCTACCCCTACGGCACGCAGGATGTGGGCTTACTGACCTCCCCGGCGTCCGGGCGGCGGAGCTCTGCGGATAACGCCAGGCAAGCGCCTCCTCGCTCGAGAATGCTGAGCCTGCTGCATAATTCATGAGCCGACCCGGCTGACCGTACCGCTGTGGAGCATCTCCCAATCCCAGGTGTGCCTCGCGGCCCCGCTTTAATTTACGGCACCGACTGCGGGCCATCGATCGCGGGCCACAGCCATGATGCTGAATAAGCACAGGGGGCTTGATATCGGGCTGCACCTGAACACTCCACAGAAAAATGGGCCCCATCCATCATTCAGCAGGCCGATGGCATCGCGGGCGCGGTCAGTCATATTCGGCCTGCCCCTGAGGAGCCGACCCCTAACCCCGGAGCATTTAAGCGGGAGATAAGACTGTTGACATTCATTAGTTGTAATATACACCCAGTGTAGAGGTATCTTCAAACTAAACCAAGTTCCCCTGAAGGTTAAACAAAACAGCTTTAAAAAAAAAAAATGGAGACGGGTGGCTGTCTCAGGGAAGAGCGCTGCCTTCCTCTCCCGGGGGGGCCGCCTTAACGACCGAGCACCTGTTACGGGCACAGCAAGCGCAGCCTATTAGGGAAATGGCTCGTACACTGCGTGGCCACTGCGTGTTGGTCCGTTTGCTTCATCGGAGGTTCATTACTCAAAGAAGGCACTTCAGGAGCACACAGAGAGAACCGGGATCAACACAAAAACAGGATCACCCCTTTCAAGCAGTGTTTCCTGAAAAACACGTTCCCACTTTCTTATTGGGATCTGGGAGGGAGCCGTCCGTGGGTCCCTGTACGGAGAGGACCAGTGATGGAGTCACTCTCCTCATTTCCAATTATGGGCGGCTGTAGCCTTTGGGAAGACGAGCAGATAGATCATGTTCCTAATAGAAGTGATGCATGTTTAGTGGGGTGAGATTAATCACATCACTTCCAGCTCTTGGAACGCAGCTTCCTGATAGTAAATAATAATGCTGATTTCCGAATCTCATGAAGTAGAATTCGAAACCGAAAATGCATGGATCATTTGTCCCAGCTTTTAATAATAATATATAAATGAAAGGCATGAATTATAAAACAGGGGAAATGTATTGCCAGCAATGACCAGCCAATAAGAAACGTCACATTGTGATCTTGGCTTGACAACATTTTGCTTAAAAGAGCAGCAGTTAATGAGTCACGCTGAAACTCCTACATTTATGCACTTTTTGATTTTTGGAATTAAATTCTGTAATTAACAGTACTGAATCAAAATTTAAGTAAGCATCATTTGATTAAGTTTTAATTTCTTTTCTTGTCAGTATAAATTTTAGCCATTAAACCTATATGAGAGTGTGCTGAATTTTTCAGTCCCAAGCTCATAAAGTGTGAACTGTAAGCATTTCTGCTTGACATGAATAGGATTTATTTTGTGTGAAACCGCCTTACAATAATCCACTGTATCACTTGAGTGAAAATTTGATGCAATTTCCATAGTATTGATCCCCTTTCAAGCCTTTCACACACACAGTTTATTCAGGAAATTAGGTCCTATGCTGTTTCCATCAGTGTTGGGCCACTTTAGCGGTAACATCAGACCAAGAGTTGAACATTATGCACGGCAGCGTTTGCAGAAAATGCAGGAAGCAGATTTCAGAGACGGCGAGTTTGCGCACGGAGAATAGCCATCCCTCATGCTATAAATTACAGATATGTCAACAACATCTAAGCTCCAAATGTTTTCACACAGAGACGCAGAACTGCTACAAAATTTATAAAGTTAATATATGGAACATTGTTGGCTGGCTTTGCACAATGAACAAACCACAAGCGGCCGCCGGATGAGCCTTTCCTTACCGCGCTCTGCATAGTCTTTACAGCCAGATACAGACTTTGGACATACGTCGTCTGCTGATGCTGGACTGTTGATTTAGGCTTTCAAAGTGCAGTTCACAGTGAGGCAGAACATGCTCATGGTTCGGTCCGTTAATGGAAGGCAAACAAAGTGGAAAATCCGTGTTGTCTCTCAGCCCTCTGGTGCTATGGAGTAATAATGTCTTATTTTGAGTCTCCCCCCCCCACTTCCTCTCCCCACCATGAAATTTTATGACAGGCTGCACTTTAATCTTCTGTTGACCTGATGGCCACAGAGTAGGATGATTTCTGTCTGCGGTTTTCCCAGGCGCTTGCAGTCGGATGACTGCAGCCAGACTCGCAGTCTTACATTATCAGTTAACGTGGGAATTAATCTGGCGGCTGGTGGGACCAGGTCATCCTGGTCGCTCTGTAAACGTGCATCACATCCACCGTCTTGCACAATTCGAATGTTTATACTGGCTACGCTGCACTCATCTGACTTTCGTAGCCACTACTAAATTATATAGGGGCCAATTTGTGAACAGCCAGGCGTGAAACGCAGACGCACTCAGATCCTGTGGACCAGCAGGCATGTATGAAAAATGTTTCACAAGCATTAAGGGGCCGCCCAGTACAGTCTGAACATTTGTGCACATGAAGCAACAGACGCGGAGTACACCTGTGGTTTTTGCATTTAAAGCAATTGAATATCTTAAACTAAACCATACAATGAACAGTCTAATTACTCTGGACGCACTCAGGGGTTGTGTAACGCTCCATGAAAGCAATTCCAAGCTGGGAACAGCAGACTGCTCGCCTACTGGGTAAAATTATGAGATGCTTTATTTTACCGCTGCCATGCATCTTGTTGGTAGATGTTTAGAAAACAGATTGCAAGGTGTTGCTTGTTAAAGTCCAGAGAGCGGATGTGGGTAAAGGTATGTTACGCCGGTCAAATTAAATTCATAAGCAATGTAATTTAAAAAAAAAATCCAAGTCTTATCAAAGAAAGCACATCATTCCAATATTTTGGACAGTTTTCCAGAGTATGAAAGACTGCAAAAAATAAAACAATAGTAAAGCAGCGCATTTTAGACAAAATCCATAGTTGCTACACCCCAAATCAGAAAGCCATACTAGAGACGTTATGATTCTTTTTTATTGTGATGACTTTTGTATGAGGTCAAATACTGATGCTTACACTTGGCAGCCATCAGTTTCCATCAATAAACACCAGATTACAAACTTTTTCAAATAACAAGAATAAATCCAGGAGGGCAGGATTACAAATGAAAACAATAAAAACTGTATTAGTTATTAATGATGTGTACACTTCCAATAACAATCTGATAATGTTACCTGAGAGATCTATGAAAGCTAACCAAAAGGGACAACTTACTGCTTCTTTGCATTTTTTCTTTCATGCTGGACATTTAAAGCATTTTATATCAGAATAAAGGTTTTGCTTCCTCACCGTTTCCCAGCCAAGCCCCTGTCTGCCCCCCCCCCCCCCCCCCACGCCCCTACAGCGCAGTGACACTCCAGCTTGCCAGGACACCTTGACGTTATGGTATCGTTTCCTGGACAAGAAGCCGCAGACATAAGCTGGGGCACATCAGCAGTATTTGTAAAAAGTCACATAATTCTGGGGAGGGAGTCGCCTGTTATTGAGACAAATGGGAAAATAATTGATGAGTCCACTGAGGACCGGAGAGCTGCGGTAGGGGATTTCGACTTGTCAGGTCGCCGCCCCCCCCCACCCCGCCCCCGCGATGGGGTATCGCACGAGCTCCCCCGGGATTGTAGCTTAGAGAGTCCGCAATCCTTAGACCTATATATTGGTAAAATCTGCCTTACCTCATCGCTCCTGTTCCCTGTGAAGCTCCTATAGTCAGATACAGGTCCATCCAAGTGCTCCCACTGCACAGCTTTGGCAGGTGACTTCAATGGGCAACTGTGCTCAAATGTTCAATAATTCATTGCAGTATGTGCACTCAGCAGCATACAATATACTTTAATTAAAGCCAGCTGATATCGCGACACCTGTGCCGGACCAGCCAGGAAGACATTGTGCTGGTGTGACATGGCCGTACAAACGCCAGCTCACACTGCAAAGGAGAGGCCTAACTGGCAACGGGCTCTGGCAGTGCGAAGCTAGTGGGGCGTTTGGTCCAGCCGTTCCCGTGAAGTCTTTGGCATTAACACAGGGGTCTCTCCCATCACTGCAGACACATCATAAAAGGCTGATGCATTCGCTATTTTTAGCAAATTTACCATTAGCTAGAAATAAGTAACTAAAGCTCAATAAAGAGAGAGTACGGTGAAGACTCGCGTTTGAAAGCCACTGCGACAGCTGCCTGTGGTAAGGAGGCCAAGAAGATGTGAAAATGCTGAAAATGCAAACGCCAGGCTCCTTGCGCCGGCCTACTGTGATTTTGGCCGGGTGACTACAGTGCTGTGTGTGGGTTTGAGTGCAGACTGCTCTCCTGCAGCACATGTACGGGTGGGGGAGGACAGATGAAGGTGTGTGAGAGTCCTGAGCTGGCATGGACGTTGACAAGACGACATACGATGAGATTAAATGGACATTCCAGAACGGGTGAAAATGGGGGTAGAACTCAGACTCACTATTCTGCAGAGACAAATACTAGTGGGAGAAAGCAGAGACTGAGCTCGTAGGTTCACACTCATTGCCTGCCGTCGCTGGACTGCTTTCCAATAGCAGATTCGGGGTCCTAATCCCAAAGATAATGTAAACGCAAGACCTCTGTCACTTATTGATTTATAGTTTAGAAGGAACATCTGTGGACGTCTGTTTCAAAGCGCCGATTTCCTAGAGGGAGAAGAAGCTTCAGAAGAGACATCAGAAACCAAACGTGATGTGGAGGAAGATGGCTGAGAGGAGATACGCGAGAGCTGGGATAAAGGCGGAGCCGCGCAACAGCCGCAGTCTGGGGAGAAAGACGCACGTTTGATTGAAATTCCCAGTGTGTGCTCCAGACTTGGAAAATGTAAACAAGAACATCGCTCGGAAAAATAAAACTCGACGAGACACTCGGCGGGAAAAAAATTCTGTTATGCTCTGCTTTGATATTTTCCATTAACTTTTGCTAATACGGTTGCGATGGCTCCAGGCTACCTTCTGCAATGTTTAATGTTCAGTGTGGTTTGGCTAAAATAACATCCATCAGAAAGCTCATTGGAAAGAAGCTTAATTTGCAGAATAAAGGTCAGAACAGCCATTTTGTTTGTGGAGTTAAAAAAAAAAAAAAAACAGATTTAGCAGCAGGAATTAATAATCTTTTACTAGTATATGTCCTTTGTACATCCAATCACACCTCGCACATCAAACCCGTCCTAATCAAACTAACACAACAAATCCCAGGTTCTTAAGTAGCATAATATATTTTTTATTTGCCACTTTCTTACTTAATGGTTATATTAGGGTCTTTATTTCTTCCATCATTACGTCTGACTGATGAATTTCAGCCATGGAACAGGCAGGAAATAAAACGCCCCTCTGGTGAAGAGCGTGCCGGGGGGGAGGGGGGGTTGGGTTTCTCCTGGCCCATTCAAGGCGAAAGAAAGTGAATCCATCGCTCTTTTGAGGGGAACTCACTGGCAATAATTCGACAGCCTGCAGATAGACATGAAGGCCAACGAGGCCCTAATAGCGCAGTAATTTATGCCCCCGCAAACAAACACAAAAACGGCAGGCCTTCCTCTCTCGGGGGTGTGCGTCCCCAGCTGGCTAGCAGAGACTCTTCCACAGGAAGTGCTGCTCCCTGGTCCTCGGCTGACCGGGTCGCTCCTTCCCTTCAGATTAATACACTTTTTGTCCTGGGGACTGGGTGCAACATCAATGTTTTGTCTGCCTTTTTCCAGTTTCTTATCCTACACAGTGCCTATCTGCATCACAAAGTCCCCCTCCCCCCCACCTTTTGTTGTTTAGTAAATAAGACGCACACACCTCCAGGCTCTCGGCCTTAATGGACTTCTTTTGCAGCGTTCCCTGCCATGATTGTCAGTGTTATATGCTGCAGCCCACTTTAAAAAAACAAGCTGAGTCTCCACACTGCCACGTGGCTCAGCCTGAACACGTGTCCTTCCCCGAGACCTTCCCGCCCCTATTGGACATCCTTTGTCATTCTGGGAACAGGCAGGCTTCTGGTATGGTGCTGAGGGGCGTCAGGTCCCAAGAGAACAATCTCAATTTCAAAAAAGCACCTGTATCCCCAATTCCCTCTCAATAACATCTGGGGAAGGATTGCGATGTCCAGTAGGGAGCAGGACGGATTATCACAATCGACTGAGAGGCACGGGAGAAAACGAAAAGCGCTTTACGAAACATCTAATAAAAATACAATTCAGCAGCAATCTTCAAATGTTTTATAGATAAGAATAAATGTTTGAGATATGTTATGTTAAACTCAACTCACTATGTACCACGGCCAGAAAAGGAGATATTCGCTTTGATGTCCAGTTCTGATACGGGCTATAACTAATGATCAATGTCTGAAAGACCTCGCCCGTAAAACTCAGCACTCGGCAGAACGCAGTGCCGCAGGATTTGTCCATGCGGACAGATACGCACCAGAATCCCAATACAGTTTGTCCTTGAAACTGCAAAAAAAAAAAAAATGACTGTACTCTGAAGCCTGGATTCCTTCATTAATCAACAATAATTAAATCTATTGATCCAGACAAATATTGGGATTTCCAGCTGAAAGGGTTCAGTAGACTGTGAACTGCAGACACTACAGGCAGAGGAAATATCCCACCAGTGAAGGGGAACTGCTGCGTTTGCCCTTGGAGGGTGGACCACTGCACCAGGAGCTCAGATTAAGCTACGACATCGCTGCTAATCTCTGTAAGCAACATGGAAACAGATAGAGCTTAGGGTTTTTTTTTTTTTTTTTGAGTCTACAGCAGCAAAATGGAGTTATTCCACATCACATAAAAATGTATACTTTTAAAATTAGCAATAAACTGCTGATGCTATAAAGCTGTGATGGAGTAAGTGCAGAGCAATCTACCTTCATCTTTCGAATTGATTCATTTCAAAAGGCTGCCAGCATTACCTGTCATAAACTGGGGGCCCAGCCCTGGAGATTTTATGACCTTATTTGGTTGCTTAGAAGACACTTTGAGGTGTCTTAAATAGCCTCCTTTTTCCTGATGGTGGTTCGTGCAGACTGGCACTTTCCTGCAGCATTTTAGAAGCACTTGGTGTTCCTCCATGAGTCGGGAAGGTGGGACTTGTGATGCCATTTCCTTCAGAGGGAAGAACCAATGAACAAGCTACAGCTGAAGATAATGGGCGACTCAAACGGAATGAGCATCCATGGAGCTGCAGCGGATGTGCTGAGCGACAGGAGCTTAAAAAGCCTCATTCCCCTCATCCACGGCTTCAAAACTACTGATCTTGCAGCAAGTCGTCCTTTAAAATCAGGAACCATTTATATATAAGCTTCCTTTCCCAAACACCAACATTATGAAATGCTTTATTTGCCATTTGCAGAAGCACATCGGAATGGTTCTTGTCATGCACCCATCATGCTCTCCATTTATAAAGCACCCCTGGAGAAGTTTGGGGGGCTGAGTCACTCAAGGGCCTAACTGGGGATGGGATTCGAACCAGCAGCCTTCTGATCACAAGTACAGCGGTCTAACTTGACGAGGCACACATCACCTCATTATCAAACTGGCCAGGCAAAGCAGACAAAGTGACATTTTACACCACTTTTTTTTTTTTTTTGGGGGGGGGGGGGGGGGGGGGGGTGTTGTGTGCCCCACTGTACATTTCACTTAATGCAGACGTGAAGCATTGTGGATCTCTCATTTTTCCGAAATCCCTTGGTCATGTGAACGATCATCAAGCTGGAGGGCGCTGCCAACACCTCTTGCTCCCCCATGACCACCTCCTGCTGTTGCTAGAGAGGACAGCATTCCTAATTGCCTTACAGCTGATACTTTCTATGCTGCGCTGCCAGACCCATCATCTTCCGACAGCTAGTAGGAGAATCGGCCGACACACGGCTTCGACAGCGGCGGAGATACTCCATAATCTAACATACGCAATTAGTGACAACAAAAGGCCATACAGCAAGCAATAAATTTTAAAATCGTTCTAAGAAACTGACACGTAGTTTTTCATATCGTACGTAGAGGGCGCGCTGCATTGTGATTCATGACGTCTCAAACAGTCCGTCCTTCATCATTAAAAGGTTAAAATGAATCGGAATTTATCATGGACAAAAATGCACCGGCACTGATACACAGGCACAGGTGACGGCACAACACAATAAAACACAGAGGTAAAAAGTAAAAACTTATTTCATATTTTAGCTGAACTTATCGCACTTTACATACTCAAAAATCCTCGAATCTGACCGGCATAGAACTTATTTAGGGACAGGCCCCTGGGAACACGCAATCATTTCATTTAAAGAAAATAAACCCAGAGCTGACTAATGAACATCTTCAAAAAGAGAAAGCTGTTTAATTAGGCTAAAAGCTTCGGCCCCGTTATGAGAAACAAAGGCAGCATTACTGTATTGGCAAAGATCAGTTATGACAAATGCTGCCGTGACAGATTGCTAGGGTGCAGTCAGGGCTTCCCGACCAGGACCCGGGAAACAGCCCTAAACCGCTCCAGCACTTTGAAAGACGAAAAAGCGCCGCACTCATTCAATTCCCTCACCAAAGGAGCGACATGTGGTTAAAGAAAAGTGCGATTTCCAGACGCTACACTGGCATTGAACAGACGTGCCAAAAATCTCAGAGTCCAGGCTTAATGCCTGACTTCCGTCCACAGCGCTGCGCTTCTGGCCCCATCCTCACCCGGCACCACAGCTGCGGCCAGAAACTCGGATGCATCGCGCTGTGCAACACCAAGGATTCTTGAAATATCCACTAAGATTAATTAATATTCCAATAAAAGCAAAAAGGATTATTTTAAACTCCTAAAATCGATACATAAACACAACGTCATTTAGAAGCGCTGCTAACTCAGCAGTGCCCTCTTCTGGCCATTGCACACAGCCAAGGAAGACCATACGAAAACACCAGGACTAACAATTAATGTACAAAGGCTTAAATATTAAAATACTCACATTTATTTATTTTGATTTGCTTTGAATGATACAATATAAATAAACTGAATGGTATTCAAACAGGGTGATATATTCTAAGAAACTGAATCCAAATGGCATTTTAAACAATGAGATGTCTAACTTTCAGCATCAAGTAAGTGTCAAAAACTGTACACATATGCGACAGATTTTCGGCAGAAAAGGGAAGAACATGTATATGAAGCACCATGTGAAGGCTCAACACAGAAATCTGATTATCAATGCTAAGTAACCTATCTGAATTTACACTTGATATCCAGCTGAACATTTGTTTAAAACACAGAACACAATCAGACTAATCGCTGCCAAGACACTGGGAGACATAGACGGTTCCTCACGATGCTAGTTTTCACAATGCCTGAGACTGCAGGAACAATTCTGATTATGATTTTGCCTTGTAAACAACATGTGGCTTAGATTAGCATGTGCAGAAATGGTTTTTTTTTAATATTTAATATGGAGTCTCTTTCAAAAAAACTATTCTTGTATTGTAGGTGGCTCATCAAGCTTGAAGACTCTACATCTATCAAGATGTTCCTCATTGTGGTGCAATATCGAGAAGCAGGTAAATGCTGACAGAAAGCCAGACAACGTTGCATCCTAATTTGAAGGAAATGAACCATTTGCAGTGTGAAATACAGTGTTCAAGCACGCCCCCAAAAACTCCTTCCCCAGTCCATATCTCAGCACTCAGAAGCAACTTCTATGCAAGCCAGTGTGTCATGTGAAGACCAAGCTTACCAACGAAAATCATGTGAAACATGATTTAATATGCAAATTGATTCACTTGTTTGGTAATTTAATTATAGGAGCCCGAAATATGAAGTCTCTGGGGTGGTAGAGAAAGCTGAGTCCACAAAGAGCACATTTCACATAACTGTGTGTTTGCTGGAAGAAAACAATCAAGACAATGTAGCCCATTCCACAGGGGCTTTGCCCACTTCAGGGGTGAAAAAAAGCCTTCAATTCTGAGGCATGATGTTGTTCCCTCTATAAAAAAAGAGAACATTTTCAGCTTTGTGCTTGACAATCAACATGGTCCCCAATGCACCACATCCAAAAACTCTGCTAAGAAGCATCTGGGAAGACGCGACCAAAGTGGTTAATGGGATAAACAAGAAAGCCTGAGAGACAGCCTCCCTCCGCTCATGATGGGGGGGCGCCGCAAACATCTGGACGGCAGCTGTCCCAGGTCTTTGTCACTGCCTCCCTGTCAAATCAACGGTGTGTAGTTCAGGTGAGTGCATTCTGAGTCTACGAAGTATCAAAGGGTATTTCACTTTTCAAATAAACTTCATCGTTTGAATTTTAATTGTAAATGTTCAAAGCTGATGCAATTTCTGATTTTCTGCCATAGTTTTTAAGGAGCTGTTAATACAGAAGACTTGAGAGCTCCTACTGTTTTTATTTTTCTGTTATTTATTCTGCTGCCATGGTGGCACAGTGGGTAGTACTGTGACCTCACACCTCCAGGCTTGTGTGTGAGGAGTTTCCCCTGGAAAGGGTGGGATTCCTCTAAATACCCCAATTTCCCCACCCTCCAAAAAAAAAAAACTCTTAACGTGTCATTTCTAAATTGCCCGTGGTGTGGATTAGTGTTTGTTCTTTGATGGACTGGCATCCCGTCCAAGGTGTCCCCTGCCCTGTGCCCTGTGACGGACTGGCATCCCGTCCAGGGTGTCCCCTGCCCTGTGCCCTGTGACGGAC
>JAODJU010000007.1:9722332-9738574 GCA_026776725.1 Gnathonemus echidnorhynchus
CCCGTTGCTTCCGGGATAGGCTCCGGACCCCCCGCGACCCAGTAGGATAAGCGGCTTGGAAAATGGATGGGTGGATGGATGGATGAGATTACAAAGAATAATAGAATCTAGTGCGCCTAATTGTATTAATATGTTCACTGCTGTCTTGGAGGGTACATCAGTCTTGTTAGGGCTAAACAATAATGGGACGACCTTGTCGGTGGTTGCTGAAGGACTTCTTATGATGAAGAAACTCAATATTATGGAGATGGCATAACTAATTTGCAATTTATCGGATCTCCGTTATTGTCATTTTGTCCAAAGGCAAAAACTGCATGATAAACGACCGTCTATAACAACCGGGAATCAGAGATTCAAAACACAGAAATTACTTTGGGACTGCCATTACTATTTTGAATATCGGAGAGCTTTAATAACCTTTTCACGCTGAGAATAAGCTACGCCAAAGGCAATGAAATATCCGCCTTTACGATACCGTAATAATGATTTTCGTTATCAGCATTACACAGTCAGTCAGTTTACCGCCACGCCGCGCTGAGACCCACCATCGGACCGGGTCGCGTCCCGATGCTATGCTGGAGCGTGGCGATGCAGCCGGACAGCTACGGAACACGGGTGCGACTGCCGTGTGTGTGTAACACAGGACCACTGTGCTTTACTTTAGATAATAATGAGGAAAAAACGTGACTCCTCAAAGGACATAACCGTGTGCCTGAAAACATTCGTTATGTTTTATGCAACAAAAATAAATTACTAAAATAATATATGACTGCTGATACTTCTGATACGTTTTAAGTTGATCTTTTCAAAAGCGCCTGCAAGTGCGGTAACTATAAGACGCAAACTTAACATAGCGTATGAAATGACAATACAACCTTTAATAACAGAAAAATATATGCCATGACAAAAACAGCAAAACTTAACATACCTTTTTCACAGAAGTCGTTTACTGTGCGGTCCCGCTGTATAATCACCTAGAAACAGTAGTCGAGCCTCCTTCACTAACCTAGTGAATCGTGTTGTTTAGGTTCTTGCCTTAAGTTTAATGTGTATTTAAAAATAAAAGGTTATTTTAAGTAAAATGATTTAACGACCATTTGCTGTTAGTCAGACATACTCTTTGTGAAGGCAGTGGCTCACTACACACGTCCGAACCCCCCGCTCCGCGAGCCCCCTCTGCTCCCGGCTAGGAGCGCGGCCCGTTTTAAACGGCGATGACGTCACATGCGTCGGTGCCGGGCAGATACAGAACCGAACCATCTGACCCTCTATCTACGAGCACGCTTTGCGAAGAGCAGCGGTGAAATACAGTAACATGTTATCACACACCCAATAACTGTCCAGAACTACTACCACACAATAAGAACAATAATAAACATAATGATGATTGCGAAGCCCAATATTTTTGATTAGGTTCTAAAACAGTTTTAATCCCCTACAGATGATCGGGGTATAACGAGGTCCAACGGATGCATGTGTAACACTGAAAATACGTAGATGCATTAATATGGTATGACAGCAGTTGTGTTAAATTCTCGAAAATATACTAAGAAAAACATTTTCGACGCTGGAACTTTTGCAGCACAACAGAGGAAGCATTATACTTATACAACAGCATATTGTATTGTATACTATTTTCATCGCAGTCTTTCCAGTCAGCTACTCAAGACAACTGTGGCTGTTGTTTTTTTATCAGTCATTTACTGAAAAAAGTGAATGCTGGTTCAGTGTGGTAAACTGCACGAAAATAAAACCTGAGTTAATACTGGAGTATTCCCAAAGGTACGAGATTTTTTAATGCCAGTGTTTAATGACAAGAACCGCTACATCGTTCGCTAACTCCAAATGAATGAGAAGCGCGACTGGATTTCCTGTGACGTAGCCTGCCAGATGACACAGAAAGCAGTCCTTCCAGGTCAACAACTGAGTGTTTACGGACATTGAAGCGGCTATGCCGTGTTCCTTTGACCGCTTTTCTAAACCCGTGTGGTACGATAACGCCAAGCGTGCAGCCCGACGCCGATGAGGCCATGCTGAAGACCGAGAAAGTTCTGCACCTGAAGAGCTCGCGCGGACGGAAGGTGCGCGTCGTCCGCGAGCACTACGTGAGGGAGCGCGTGCCGTGCTGCAGCGCTCTGTGTCAGGCGGGCTGCGCAAACGGTAATTCCCCTTGCGCGCGTGATTTCACGGCGGTACCCGACGGTGCGGCAGTGCCCGCCTCGTTCCCTTTTTAATAGTCATAATAATAATAAAGGAAACAAATTTCAGCTCAGAAGCAGTACGAAGCTGCCCGGTGCAAATTATTTTCTGCTTTAAAGAACCGTCCATAAATACATTGATGCATCTAAAATACCGGTACTGTTTGTTTGAAATAGTAATTCAAATTGGGCGTTATTAATTTCATGCATATATGAGATTGCTCTCACTTGACTTTTGATGGGCGTATGGCATGTTTTAAGCACGTACGTGAAATTCTGATTTAAATCTTAAAATGCCAGCAATAGCAGGCTTTACTTTTAATGCTGTGTACTGCTACTACTGTTTTACTTTCTACCTGTAATAATGTCGACATTGAGAACGGTGCAAATCAAACGGCGCAGCTTCATTCTGTCATTACGTGGTACCATAGTACGGCACTGCTCTGTGCCAGCACTCACATGAATAATTCATGACATCAGTTTCATTCCGCATTTGGTTAGGAGATGGCCCAATCAAAGCCACTCAGCCAGCCTACACTTTAACTACACTGATGAAGCAATTTGGGTGTCCTTTTACCTAAAGCTTAAACCTGCAAATTGTCTTCCAATGTCCTCTTGCCATTGTCCTTTGGAATTAGGTTTTAATTTAATCATGTTATAATTTTAATGAAATGTCTTCTTTTAAAGATGTTAAGTTTGTGGTTGTTTGGACAGCGTAAATAAAACCGCGCTTTCTTAGAGGACAAGGTCCTGCCCGGCGATGTCACCCATTACGTGGTCCCTGATGTGGCTGTTGTGCGGGACTTCCTGGAGGTCCTGGAGTTCAGGGAGCTGCGGGGTATCGTGTTCACCCAAACGGCCTGCCAGGCCATCCAGCACAGCCGCGGCCGCAGGTACGAGCGCGCTCTCTGCAGTCTGCTTTGCCTCCCGCGTGGTTCCATCCGTAAGTTTCCAGCATATGAGTTAAGGTTGGCTCCAGCATATGCGTTAAAGTTGGCTCCAGCAACGGCTAAGAGCAGAAATGTGTGTCCTCGGTGCTTACCTTTGTGTTTAGTGTTACCTACTTTAAAGCATGCCATTCGCTGCTAGACTAAATGGTATATTATATTTTGTTTTGGGCACCAAGTGTCAGGTTCTGTGAGTGTGCATTCCTGGTAGATTCATTGGTGCTGCCACATTATTCTGTTTGCCGAGTGTGCAGAAATGCACTGTCATTTCAAAGGAACCGTGCAAACTAAAGTTTCTCCCATCTACTCCATCTCCACGCCTATTCAGGTCCTTCTGTCACTATGAATTATTCTGTAAGCATTGTTCTTGACAAATGTGATGAATAAACCCAAGAAAACCCCACAAGGAATCTGACTGCTTGATGGAGTCATTTTTTTTTTGGCTTCTACCACAACCTTATCGCGATGAGGGCCTTCCATGATGGTGATGGGCGTATCCGACAAAAGGCTTGTGTTGAGATGCATCACCTCTGTTTATACGTGGTACAACACCGAGGGACTTTGTCAGGAATTGCTGACTAAGGGAGAAATACTGAACACTTGTTTAAGCCTGTAGTTTTTGAAATACCAAGGAAGAGGGAGTTGGAATGTGTGTCTGAGTCCCACAGGGTGATTCCAGACGGCTGTGAAGGCTGGTGCTCAGTGTTGTGGTCCAGAGCAGCAGAACCTTACCTGACAGTGTTAAATAAAGGGGGATTTTTGCGCTTCAGGAGTTCCAGTAGGTGACGGGGCACAGTTGAGGGCACTGCTTCAGAAATGTGCTGTCTTTTTGTTTTAATAGCTCATTGATTTCCTGTCAGTTCATTTTTCTTCCTCCTCTTCTCAACAAATGAAGAAGGTAAAACTAAACATGTCAGACTTGTCAGTGTCAAAAAGGATCCTTTGGTTTTTAATGCAATAAATTGATGTTTGTAAGACATGTGAATTCTTGTAACAATATATCTACTAAGCATCTATACACTCCCTAAGCTTGCTTTCAGAAATGAGATGGTGTTCAGTGGCATTTTTCTGTACTTGTATAGATTTTGATGTTTTTTTTTATTGAGTGATGCAGTTATTAATATTGCTTTGAACAATTTAGCAATTCTGTGTCGTGTATTAGACAGCTGAAATTTTAGAAAATATCAGTAACTGTAGCTTTTAACCTGTCCACCTTTAGTTGTGCGGAATATGGTGTCTTTGCAAGACAAATTGCCTCTTAGATAATTCAAAATTGCAGTCATTATGTATATTTTATATATATATATATATATATATATATATGTGGTTCCCCAGCTTTTCCATTAGAATCCCTATGATAATGTGGCCATTATGCAGTGATGCCCATTGTTTTTTCCTTTGAGATAAGCCTGATATACAGTGTGCTGTTTCGGGTTTGTTTGGTGGCGTCTTGTCTTCAGGCCATTTCCAATGAAGTTAAAGACTATTTATCCTCCCCCCTGTGTGAGCTATCAAAGTGGAAAGAAAATGAGTCACCTGGAGCACAACTGAATGGCTTTGACTCGCTAATTACCTGAAGCCTGCGCTAAACCAAATCAAAAGGCTGGGTGGCCTCCTAATTAAAGCACAACAGGCGGATTCTGCCACATGTTTTGTCCTTGTCTTGCGCAGACAGTACAATCGGCTGCGCAGCCTGTTGAAGGAGCCGCTCCATGAATGCGTGCTCTTCTGCAATGAGTTTCAGCGGCACACCTACTGTCCCAGAGAACGAGGCGAGCCCCAGGAGAAGTGGCAGACCAGGTGAGGCTCCCACCCACACCCTCTCAGCACTGCAGGGCCCTCCATAGGGGTCGCTTTGTGAAGAATTACTGGCTGCCGTCCCAGGTGTGTGTACCACGCGGCGGTCTGGTACCACGAGCACCTGGCGGGCCTGATGCCGGTGGTGATGATCACGGAGGACCCGGACGCAGTGGCCGAGTACAGCAGCCTCAGCACTGGCGTTTATGTCATCTCCCCCCAGGTACCGGCAGGCGGCCGTTTCCAGCATCACTGTAGTGCCAGTCCGGAAGGGAGGATGCCCTTGTATCTGTCCTCACTCCGCCGCAGTGTCACGATTTTGTTTTAATTATCTTCATTTTGCATTAGCTGTTTCATTAGAGAGGCACCGTTTCGTCAAAGGGATGAAATTAAATAATTCGTTTGTTAAACACGGGGGGGGGGGTTGTAAAATCAAAGCTCAGAAAACAATCTGTGTCCTCCATGGAGGGAATCCTGCAGAGGCAGCTTGCTTTCTTCTGGAGCGGCACTGCAACTGTCTGATCGCATTCTGTCTCCGGACCCCAGGAGTACCTGCAGAGCTTCTGGCCAGACGTGCAGGCGGCACAGGAGCTATACTCCTCTATCGCCCAGGCGCTCCAGGAGCGGGAGAGCGAGGGCCAGCAGCGCGAGTACCCAGAGCACCTGCCAGCTGAGATCCTGGAGGCCGGCATCAAGGCTGGCCGTTACATCCAGGTGTCTAACAGCCACTGCCCCTCTGCACCCTTGGAAGCTGACTGCCATGAATGTGCTGCACCTTCTTGTGAAAATACTGTGTCGAGCTTTTATTGGGTCCATCTCTCCCCCCGTACCAGGGCACCCTGCGAGTGAATAAGCACAGGGCACAGCAGGAGGCCTTCATCCAGGCTGAAGACTCCACCAAGAGCACAGGTGCGCCGCCCCGTGGTTGGGCACATCTGTAAGAAAGTGTCCCCTGCCGCATGACCTCTAACCTTTTCGTCACCCTCCTTCCTGCCCACCTACCCCGGCCACAGAGCAGAGCACTGACATTCTGGTATGGGGCGTGAAGCACAGGAACCGCGCGATACATGGCGACGTGGTGGCCGTGGAACTGCTCCCCTGTGTCGACTGGAGGGGGCGTGTCACAGCGCTGACTGAGACGGAGGGAGATGAGCGAACAGGAGAGGAGCTGCAGAGTCCAGCCATGCCTACAGGTGACTGTGGTAAACAGGACCAAAGAGCCTTCCTACCCTCCAGCAATTACTGCATAATACTGGAATGATCTGTGAAAGTTTTAACACTCAATTTTTAAGATTTTGTCAGTATATGGAGGTTATATGCAAATGATTTATGAACTTAACAGCATATAAATCGTTAAGTGTCCTTTTAAAATTGACTGGTTTGTGTCATAAAAATGTGGGGCAAGAATCGAGTGGTATTGCTAGGATGACCAGCAGAGGGAGTCATTGTGTCAACAAGCAAGTGAGCCAGGGGTCACTCTGGTCAAGCCAATGCGTTTCGATTTCTTTGCTTACTGCCTTAACCTTGGACTTCCTCCCCTTACCACAGCTCGAGTTGTGGGCATCCTGCAGCGGACCTGGCGGGACTACGTGGTGACGTTCCCGCCGTGGGAGGAGGTGCAGTCGCAGAGCCGCAACAGCCAGCGCATCCTCGTCACGCCCTGGGATCGCTGCATCCCCAAGATCCGCATCAGCACCCAGCGGGCCGAGGCCTTGCAGGTTAGAGACATTTCTTGCCCTCTTGATGCTGACAGCCCTAATATGGAACATGTGCTTCATAATTAGCACAGCTCTTAACCCTGTATCATACTGCTTGGTAGGGATTTAACTACAGTATTCGTACAACTAGATTTTCTTGTGACATTGCAAAAGGGAATCATTTCAGGTAAAATATATCAAAAGCACTGAAACGTTAAAAATACCTTGGGGGTTTTTTAATCCCCGTCACCGCTAGGAAAGCAGCACAGCCGTCGAGATGTGCCAGGGTCAGTCTGAATTCCATCAACAGCACCATTAACTTAAGAGCTCTGCTGGAACAAAGTGCAGCATATCCCTAGGACCCATCATATCAGGGGTTTAATTGTTTATTGATTTGCCTCGTATATAACGGGCTGTATGACAGTATAATTGGCCTGGTTGGGGTTCCTGTTCCTACCAGGACCATCGAGTGATCGTGCGCCTGGATTCCTGGGAGAGCACATCCCTGTATCCCAACGGTCACTGTGTGAGGGTGCTGGGGAAGGCTGGCGAGCTGGAGACAGAAATCCAGACCATCCTGACAGAGAACGGCATCCAAGTCCCGCCTTTTTCCGAGGCCCAGGTGAGCGGCCTGCGCACTCTCACATCCTCAGTGGAGAGTCTTTCTGGAATACCAACAAGGCGGCATGAGTACCTGCATAAAAATGTGCCTAACTGCAGCTAATATACGAGTTTACAGTGCCTCATAGACAGAATACCGTCCTTAAAAAGGCTTCTTCAGGAAATAGTGTAGATTGACTATATATTGTGCCAGATTTCTTCAGCAGTATCCTTAGGAAGTTATGTATATATGAAGAGTATTAGCCTCCTTGCTAATTCCTTCTTTTTGCTTATCGACAGCGTATGTCTGAGCTCCAGGCAATTTTAGTATAATACAAAGGAAAACCTGGAGTAAAGAGTTTTTGAATAATAAAATACCCTAGGATGGAAAAATATTATTCAAACACCCATGTGACAAAGTAATTTCTCCCCTAAGTTTAATACTTGGTTGTGCCACCTTAAGTAGCAACAACGGGAATAAAGCAGGGCTGCTTCTTATTCCTGCTCCTGGAGATGTCCCACCCTGCATAGTCTAGGTACAGCCCTAATTTAACACGCCTGATACAGATATCAGGCCCTTCGGTAGCATTTCAGTATTAGAGCCAGATAGGTTGGCACTGGTTCTAATACTGAAATGCTTTTGAAGGGCCTAGCATCTGTCCCCTGGGCAGCGTTTTTGCCCAGTGCCTTGCTAATGGTGGAATCATGAACGCAGACATTACCTGACCTGAGAGAGACTTGCACTTCCGTAGATGGTCATCTGCCGTGACATGCCTGATGAGTTTTCTCTGCACTCCTGGAGTAATTCTGCTCTGCCAGCCACTTCTGGGTAGATTTGCCACTGTTCCAAGTTATTTCAGTTTGGAGATGATGGCACTGTCATGGTTTGCTGGAGTGCACGGGGTTCATAGAGCACTTTGTGCAGCTTCACCGACTGATTTATTTCAATGGCTTTCTTTCTCAGGCTTTCACAAAAGTCCTTTTGATTGAGACATGGTGTGCTGTTTTTGGAGACCCCCAATCCAACTCACCATTGGTGGAATCATTCTATGTGATGTGTAGATTCAACCGGGCTGGCAGCAATCAAGCTTGGGGGTGTCTAGTTAATTTATCCTATTGTCATTCAGATCTGGTTCATTGGCTGATTAAGTGACCAAGGAGGGCGGTTAGTTTGTCACATAGGTGATGTGGATGTTGATTATGGGGTTTTTTTCCTTCAGTGAATCAAATGGCCATTTAAGAACTGTGTTGTGTTTACTCAGCTTGTCCTGTATTCTGCATTTCTTTGGAGATCGGAAGCAATTAAGTTATGGATAAGCTAAAGTAGAGGGAATCAGTGAGAGGGTAAACGCAACCTCGCTTCCAGAAAAGGTGGGACGCTATGTGAAATTTAAACATAATGTTACGGTTAACGCAGTGTTCCACCTTTTTGGAAACGGGGTTGTAGTCTGTCACGGCGCTGCGTTAGATAGGGGTGTGATGGTGCACCACATTCACAGTGCTGTACAAACCTCGGTTTTGGGTTTTGAAACTATTACTAAAACTGCAAACACAAACACAGTTGGGAACAGTTTGAAACCAAAGGCAACGTGTCTGCTGATGTCTAAATAACAAAACCTAAGAGACCCTAATTTACACAGAAATATGTAAAATAAATGAATAGAAATCAAATATAATAACATCATAACAATCAAAATGAACCAAATCCCGGCTGTAATACAGGTATGGTATGTAGCGATAAAGTTCCCTATAGCCTCAGTTATTTATTTATTTTTTTTTATCCCAGTCTGAATCTCCTGGGAAAAGCACCTGAAATGCCACAGTGCTTAAATGCGCACTAATGTACAGAGGCCCTTTCTGCCCTGCTCCAGCCATACACACCCTCGGATGATGATGTCTGAAATGGGTGTGTTTCCAGTAACACATCTGAGTTTGCAGTAACATAGCCAAGACAGTCTTATCGACGACTCGCTTTCTCCGGTGTTGGTGTAATTAACTTTGTTCCCAAACCGCCTGACTGACTGTTACCAGCATGAGCTGTAACCAACTCACAGTCACAATTAGCATAATGTTTTCCATGGTGAGCATGTACTTCTGAACTGAGGTTCTGCCCGTGTCAATGAATGTATTCGGCTGTTTCATTGTGCATACTGATGAATACGCGAACCGTTACATGTTTCGGTATAGAACAGTGAAATGTCAGTGTCTGTACATGTTAAGGTTTGTGTGTGCACATCTTTACGCTCCGCAGCTCCGGGAGATGCCGGTCAATTCGAAGGAGAACCCCTGGAGAGTGGACCCTGGCCAGGAGGCGGTTCGGCGGGACCTGAGGGCCTCTCACCTGGTGTTCAGCATCGACCCGCAGGGGTGCGAAGATGTGGATGACGCGCTCTCCGTGCGCTTGCTGCCCGGGGGGGCCCATCTGGAGCTGGGCGTCCACATCGCCGACGTCACCCACTTCGTGAGGGCCGGATCCCTCACAGACCTGGAGGCCCGCTCGAGGTCTGGGGGCCACGGGATGCCGAGCGGAGGGGCAAGACGCAGGGTACGGTGTGGCTGAAATGCTGTTCTCCACACACAGGGCCACCACGTACTACCTGGCTGACCGCCGCTACGATATGCTGCCTGCTGTACTGAGTGCGGACCTGTGCTCCCTGCTGGGGGGGGTAGACAGGTGAGGGGGGTGATCTCTAAGGGAGTAGGATTATAATATTTTAGTGCTGATATTACAATGTACAGGTGTGTTCAGGGTGAGTCGCCATGGTTGTAATGCTGCTTAAGCTGAATGAATGAGTGGCTGTTTTCAGGTGTTCCGTACCCGCCCTGTCCGCTTGCAGGTGTTTCATACCCGCCCTGTCTGCTTGCAGGTGTTCCATACCCGCCCTGTCTTCTTACAGGTGTTCTGTACCCGCCCTGTCTGCTTGCAGGTATGCCATGAGTGTGATCTGGGAGTTGGATGCCCGTTCCCTGGCAGTGTGCAGCGTGTGGTTTGGCCGCACCTTGATGCGCTCCTCCTACCAGCTCTGCTATGAGGTGGCCCAGAGCCTGCTGAACGAGGAGCCAGCAGAGGTCCCGGAGCTGTCACCGCTGGCCGAGGAGGACAGGAGGGAGAGGCTGGGGGAGCTGAAGCAGGCCCTGGCGGAGCTGACCCGGGTAGCCCGGCACCTGCGGACGCAGCGGGACCAGGGGGGCGCACTGGAGCTGGAAGGGCTGGAGGTTCGGGCGCAGCTGGACGCAGACAAGAACATCACGGCGCTGGTGCCCCGGGAGCCTCTGGAGATCCACGAGACGGTGGCCGAATGCATGATCTACGCCAACCACTGGGTGGCGCGCAAGATCCAAGAGAGCTTCCCCCAGCAGGCCCTGCTGCGCCGCCACCCACCCCCCCGGCAGGAGCACTTTGGCCCTCTGACAGACAGCGCCAAGGCACGGGGCTTCCATATCGACACCCGGTAAGCCTGACGGGGCCCGAGCTGGCCAGATGTCTTGTAGGGAGTTTTGCAGGATTGCCCTAAACCAGACACTAAACATGAGAAATGTATGTATTCATTAAAAGAAAACAGCGGCTATGACTCGTATCTGATGTCTGGCAGCTTGTATATATATAAAAAGGGAACGGATGGTGTTTACACATCTCCTCCCTTAATGAGAGCGTTGCTGAGTGTCAGCAAGAAATTTCTGGCTGAGTGCAGATGTCTGCCAAGGATAAATATGGGCTGAGTGTGCAGTATCCCTTTGACCTGACACTATCAAACCCGAATGCCAAACATCTCATGAATATGTCACACAGAATTATTAGATTTCTGGTGCGATAAATGAACCCCCCTCCTGACACCCCAGTAATGAAACGCAGTTTGACACAAGCTGCAGTTGCCTCTTCCACGCAGTACAGTATGAAAGGCGATTACTGGTGTATCCTCTTCTCGAAGTACTTTGCTGTAACGCTCCAGGTCCAACAAAGCGCTGGCAGATTCCCTGGACCGGGCCGTGGACCTGCATGACCCTCTGGTAAACCGGCTGCTTCGAGTGATGGCCACTCAGGCAATGTCCAACGCCCTCTACTTCTCCACAGGCTCCTGTCCACAGGAGCAGTATTACCACTACGGTAAGCGCTAGCCAGCTGCCCTCTGCCAAGAAAGCATCATCGCCTCCCCTCACGCCAGTTCGCTTTGTAAACAATCAGGATATCGATAAATGGGATTTAGCAAACTTTTGCTCTCTACCTGTGTGTGTGCGGCTGTCTTTATCAGGCCTGGCTTTGGACCGCTACACCCATTTCACGTCCCCCATCCGTCGCTATGCCGACATGGTGGTGCACCGCCTCCTCATGGCGGCCATTGAGAGTGAGGGCGGCGCAGAGCTCGTGGAGACCCCGGCTAATGGCAAAGGCCTGGAGGAGACGGCCCGGCACATCAACGGCAAGAACAGGGTGAGGGCGACTTTCCGTGCTGTGCATTCGACAGCTTGGGGGCGCTGTAGAACCCAGTAACGCTGATCTACCTCCACAGGCGGCTCAGCACGCTCAGAAGCAGTCCACAGAGCTGTTTCAATGCCTCTATTTCAAAGATAAAGATCCCCTGACAGACCCACGCTGTGTGGCAGAAGCGGTCGTCTACGGCATACGTGCCAATGGCTTGCTGGTTTTCATCCCACGGTAATTCCGACCCATTCCTCTCTAACTTGGTACACCAGGCCAAAGCCAGACCGGATTTAATGCCCCCCTCCTCCCCCCCGGTGGGTCTGCAGGTACGGGGTGAAAGGAGCCGTGTACCTCAGGAACCGGGAGAACCAGGTGGTGGATGTGACCGGTGACGGGAGCTGCCAGTGGCGGCCAGGTTCTCTGCAGAGATTCCCAGATCGGATTTGCTGTGTCACTGTTGGTGGTGCGACTCACACCTTCAGGCTCTTTGACCACATCACTGTGAGTTAAGTTGTTAACTGTTAGTCTTAATATTTTATGCATAAATGACTCCATTTATAAAACAGTATACAGGGCATTTATGAAAAGAGAAAAACGTGCTGTATAATTTTATGAACCTCATTTAAAACCAAGTATTCTCTTGGCTGTGGATATCCCTATAAGCTCTTGCAGCTGTAATGTTTATCTGTGACTCACGCCCATGGCCTCCCCAGGTGCGGATCTCTGTGCAGGTGTCACGCTGCCATGCTGGTAACCTGCACCTGGATGCCGTCAGCAACCGAGCCCTCGAGGCCCCGGGGCCAGACCGCCGGGCGACGGGGAAGAGCGGGACAGAGCTGGTGCAGGAGGTGGTGCGCTGGGCTGAGGAGGCCTCGCAGCAGGCTGAGGAGCATGGCACGGTGTCCCGCTTCTCCAAGGAGGAGCGAGAGTACCAGCAGAGCAAAAAGCCCAATCTCTACTGCCTCCTGCAGGAGATCAGGGAGCTAGCATTGCTGGACTGTCAGGGCCCCAGTCCGCCATCAAGTTAACACCCGACACCTCAGCTCACCCAGAACCCACACACCGGTGGCCGTTCGGAGGACAATCCAGTCCGTTCAGGGGAAATTTTACATCTGTTGTAACTTTCTTACCCCTGCATAAGTTTATAGACAGAGTTGTGTATTGTGTTTTATGGGGATTAAAAATCCCCATTAATTGTCTTTTTTTATTCAATATTCCCTTTTTTCCTCGGGAAAGGTGGTTTTACACTGAACTTACCTTTTATATATATTTTTGCACTGCATTGTAAATGTAAATATAATTGTCATTGGAAAGGTGAAGACATTTTAAAAATCTGTATACAATTTTTAAGCTTTCTAATGAGTTAATGGAAATTATGGCAGCTTAAAAGGTTCCTTGAGGTATGATTGTCTCTCTGACTTGCAGCTATTTTTCGTGTCAGTTGAATGGTCATTTGCATACAATACATTAAAGGTTAGAACAAAATGTATTTTATTTGACATTAAAAAAAGACAAAAACTTACAAGTGAATTTAATGTGAAAAGAAAACTAAGATATCATTTATCATTGAGCACCTATGGTGAGTTTGACTGTGTAGGAGAAGCTCTTCAAAGTACCAGTGTCTGCTTTCAGGATGCCGGTGTGGGAACAATGATGAGGGGCCAGCGGGGGGTGGGTAAATGGAATGTACTAAAGGCCACATTCAGCTGCTCCTCGCAAAAATATCCATGTACTACTGAGGATTTCAGGCAGCCAGCAAATTTGAAAGGACATAAGCTGAGTTATCGCATTCGTTGGAAAATTGTAAGAACATTTCTACGCACGCTCTGATGTTTTGGCAACATTCCAGCAGGTGACTCAGAAGGCAGCATTTTGTGAACACCTGAAATCAGTCGCTGCCATCATGGCCGGGCCTGTCTGCAGGTACGGCTGCGGATGCGTCCTCCCCAGGCAGCAGCGAGTCCTGCGGCAGTACATCCTCCTTCACACCGGACTCCCCGTCGTCCCCAGTGGGAGTAGGGGCTGAAAAGCTGGAGGGTTCCTCCAGGGGGCCGCCTACCTGGGACGCTCCTAGAGATGGGAGAATTCCAAACGTGTGATGAAATGACAATAGGCAGCATGTGGCTCTTGTGATGAGCGGCCGTGCTTATGAATAACGCTCATCAGACGGGTGATTGTGGCATGTTTTCTGAAGGCTGTGGGGGTACCATGGGGTACTGGGCAGTGCCCTGCGTACCCTCCTGTCGCCGTGCCAGTCTTCTCTCCAAAGCCAGCTGCTTGTTGAGCTCAATGCGACGCCTCTGCTCCTCCGTAAGTGGGGCTGCTGCCGGTGTGGAGGATAACGTGGCGGATTCCGTAGAGCCATAGTCTCTAAATGGGTCTGGCTCATTGGACGTAGCGCCCTCTGTTGATATGCCCTCCTCCTCTTCCCCTGAAAGAGTTCCAATGCTTTCATAAAAAGGCCATATCACTAAGGGTTATCTATCCATCTTGCTTTATGCTTTCTGATGTTATAGATGGTGTCTCTCTCTGCTGGGCTTGGTAATCACTCCCCACCCACCCCCATGTGAATTCAGCCACTGTCCAAAGAACTAAAATAACCTAGAGGACTCATTGTCCATGTGAGGGTCCCTGGGCAGCTCCACAGCACAAAGGCAGGACACTCACAAACCACAGGCAGCAGGAGGCGCCTGTACGGCAAGTGAAGTGGCTCTTTGTTCTGCCTGGATGTTATTAGGATGAGTTTGTAACTAAGAGAGAACACAGAAGACCTGCCGACAATGCGGCACTTCCCCCGCTTTAGTCTCAAAGACTTCTGTACAGCCTGCAGATGCACAAGCCACAGGGTTACATTTCTTACCTGCTCTGCTAACAAAATCCTCATGTATTAGTGGCATGTCCAGGCGTATTCGTTTTAAACAGGTCTGGGGGGGGAAAAAAAAGTTTGAGGAGATTACCTGAATCGAGACTCCTATCCCAGCATCCACACTGACGCTCATTCACTTCGCCACTATACCTGCACTTCCTTTTTACTTCCTAGAGTCTCCAGTCTGTCGATGAAGTCTTCGAACTGTAGCTTGGGGTACAGGCGGTGAGCCCAGTTCTCCATTTTTTGCATGAGCAGCTGGAGGTCCTCGGTCTTGGCAGGCAGGTAGAGAGACACACACATTAGTGCAAACAGCCAGAGGGCCAGGCAGGCTTGGAGCATGAAGAGTACAAGCTGAGTGCCTCACTGCCTGACTTCATATTCTGCTAGACAAGAAACATTACATCCGTATCCCTCAGAGGGCAGCTGAAAACAAGGAAGTATCCACTCATCCCATTAAACGACTGTAGTGATATTACACAAGCCAATTTTCAAACTAAACGGCCCACTTGTAAAATGCTTCACAAGAAACTGATGAAAGAAATTTTAAACATTCAGACAGTAGAGTAACTGTTCTGTCACTGATTGCTGAAGCACGTCTGAAAAGCCTTGAGTGAAGCACCATTTAATGCACTGATGTTCTAGAAGAGAGAAAGAATCACTGCCCCAGTGCAGCCATAAAATGCATGCATTTAAATGTTTTTAATCCATATACATTCCAAAACTATTCAAAATGCAGGTCATTTGTATGTTAAAGTATCATAAAACTAAGTCACAATGACTGTAGCTCAGCCAGTTAGGATGACATGCCAGTGTTAAAGCAACATTCCCAATTAGAAATTCCGTTACTACTGGCAGTCATTTTCCATAAAAAGCAACCCACTGTTTTAGTAATTTTTCTAAGAATGAATTAGTAACTTTCAATCAAACCTACATGTAGGGGTGGGCAATATTTTGAATTTTTTTTTCAAAGTTTAGTTTACAAATGTTTTTTTGGTCATTAACTTAACTCTGTTTACAACAAATACCATATATATTAATCCACAAATAATGGATAAATAAAAGAATTAAATGATAAATGAAAATTTATATTTTTTCAGCTTGGTAAGAAGTATTTACTCCTCTTAAGTTACCAAGGAACGTGTGAAAGTTGCGGTTGGGGACGATTCCATTGGTTTGGGACGCTAACGTTTCAGGTTGTGTTGCCACCTGTTGTACGAATAGCATCCTTGCAGTTGAACTTGAAGTCACTTTGAAATTTTCAAATTACGTTAACTGGGTCCATGTTG
This sequence comes from Gnathonemus echidnorhynchus, assembly GCA_026776725.1. NCBI lineage: Eukaryota > Metazoa > Chordata > Actinopteri > Osteoglossiformes > Mormyridae > Gnathonemus > Gnathonemus echidnorhynchus. The sequence goes on from JAODJU010000007.1 coordinate 9,738,147, forward strand.
GATTTCACAAATACAAACCATTTGCACACAAAGTAGAACCTTTTTGGAGCCATTTCTCTCTCATCTGCCAAGTCACACTTCATTTAACAGCGTAGCCGACCCGCATATAAATCACGTGCCATTTACCGTGTGACATGAGTACAGTATTTTTTGCAGTGCCATGGCAGTGTTTCCCCTACCATTATATTAGGGGGGCGCCCCGCCCCCCCACCGGCACCTCCCGCCCCCCCTCGAAGGTTTATTTTATTTTCTATATAGCGCCAGATCACAAAAGAAGTCATTTAAGGTCACTTTTCCTATAGAACAGGTCTATATATTGTCCTTTTATTAAACAAACTATATAGTCTTATGTTATCTTATTTACACAACAGCTTGTCATTTTTGTCTCTACACGGTCGCGCGTTTACAATTCTCCTCTGGTCACTGTA
>JAODJU010000007.1:9751478-9763598 GCA_026776725.1 Gnathonemus echidnorhynchus
ACCGGCCCTTGCGGCCAAAAAACGGACCGGCCCACCGGGAATTCTCCCGGTCCTCCCGATTAGCCAATCCGGGCCTGCCTTCAGGGATGCCCAACCTAGAGGAGAGCCCAGGGCAGACTGAGGACACTCCTATTTTCCGAACAATAAATATATAATAGTTATTAAACATTTCATTTATGTTTATATTGTTATATGAGCATAGCAGTAACAGAGCACATCAAACAGTAACGTCGCCTAAATCCATCTAGATTCATAGCCTGAATTATCCATGTGCTACTTTAACTTGCTTTAACCCTGTTACACTTACTTCAGAGTGACAATATCATTGTGGTCTTGAATGTCTTGTTGTTGGCTGTATCCCATCAGGCAGACACTGACCATGGTTCAGAGGAAACCTAACAGGACCTGCCCTCCTATGGGCTGGAGTGGGAGGAGCGTTCATGTCTCAGAATGGTAACCAGCCCCTCCGATTTTTTTCAGGTGTGTTTCTATAACTCAGCTGTGACGTAGACTGAGCTGTTGTGATCATTTTTGCAATGAAATTCAATACGGCCAAAAAAATTGTGTGATTCAGCAGCTAAACATACTGGGCTTGTGGTTGGAAGGTTCAAATCCTGTAGCAGGGCGGGCCTGTTGGATCCTTGAGCAAGGCCCAGAATACTAATTGCTCCAGGGAATTTCTGACCCTGTGTTTCTGCTGAATGTTGCTTTGGATAAAAACAAATGTTAAATAAACATAATATTTAAATTTTATATTTCAGTTCATATTCATTCATGATAATGCAGGAGCACAGCTGGTCCAGGATATGTCATTTGTCTGATCTTTGTAGATGGAAAACCTACCAGACAGTTGTGGAGTTCTCAGTCAGGAGAGAGTTACACTCTCATGGATCACCTCAACTGACAACTGTAGCGAAGAGGAAGCGAGTGACTGAACTCAGACCAGGCACTGAAGGACTTGATCTCAAATCCAACCCATGCTTTCCATGTGATTGGAGGGAGCTGCAGCATTTGCCATAACTCCCAGAGCTGAAATGGTTCCTCTTGGGGACAATATAAGTTCTGCTTTCCAGGCCTGGAACTGTTCCAACTGCAGCCGGGCTGCAAACCCTGAGCTGAATGTGGCCAAGGCAGTGGTGCTGGGCCTGGTTCTTGGCGTTTTTGTGGTGTTTGGAGTTCTGGGCAATGTGCTGGTCATCCTGTCTGTGACGTGCCACCGCCACCTACACACTGTCACTCACTGCTTCATCGCCAACCTGGCAGTGGCTGACTTGCTGCTTAGTACCATGGTGCTGCCCTTGTCGGCCGCCTTCGAGATTTGTGGGCACTGGCCGTTTGGCCGGCCCCTTTGCAGTGCCTGGGCAGCGCTGGATGTGCTATGCTGCACTGCCTCCATCCTCAGTCTGTGTGCCATCTCGGTGGACCGCTGCCTGGGCATTAGCTACCCTCTCCGCTACCCAGCCCTGATGACGCGGCGACGTGGGCTACTGGTGCTGGCCATTCTTTGGCTGCTGGCGGCGGCCATCTCTGTGGGGCCTTTGCTGGGCTGGAGGGAGCCGATGCCCACTGACGAGTCGGTGTGCCCCGTGAACCAGGAACCCGCCTATGTCATCTTCTCAGCTGTGGGCTCCTTCTATCTGCCCTTGGCCGTCATCCTGGTCATGTACTGCCGTGTTTACATCGTGGCTCGTGGTGAGATACGCGACCTCAGGGAGGGCCGCAAGACCAACCTGTCGAACCCGGGACAGGTGACCTTGCGCATGCACCGTGGACCCTCGTCCACGGTTGCTGTGGAAGTGGGGCGAGGTCAGGTTGAACACCTGCGAGGCCGGACACCACTCACTCTGCGCCTGCTGAAGTTCTCCCAGGAGAAGAAGGCTGCCAAGACCTTGGGCATTGTGGTGGGCTGCTTTGTGCTCTGCTGGCTGCCCTTCTTTCTGGTATTACCTATTGGTGAGTGAGACAATCATCTGCCCTCCCCCCAGTCACAGACCACACACCCTGCCCATCTGGGTGTCAGGTGATCATCCACTCTCCTCCTAGTCACAGACCACACACCCTGCTCATCAGGGAGCCAGGTGATCGTCCGCCCTCCCCCCTGTCACAGACCACACATATGCCTCAAGCCTCATTATCATCTTCCATTTCATTTAGTGCATAGGGATATGTTTTTGAGTGTGTATTGTTAACTGTTTGCAAGGAACAGGACGAGAAAAAAAACATTAAATATGTTCAGCTTAGAAAATTTTCCACAAAAAGCCAATCAGCATTCTGGATGATACTATTTTTGTCTCTTGGACGGGTAACACACAGAAGCTCTAAATCAACAGTGACACATTAAATTGTGCCAAGTACGGTGTGAGTCGTCAGCCCTATCTGCCAGAGAGGAGTTCTCTCCCATGATGCATCACTTTCACCATCCTCCCCAGGGGACATTTCTCATTCACAGCCTGCTGAGTCTACATGTGATGATCACTTTGTCTCGTTTCTCTGTACATATGGGGTGTATTGACTATAGAGTTGACTTACCAGACAATAGTGTATGAATGCAGCTGTGTCATCGCCTGTAAGGTGACTGGTTTCAATAAAATGTAGCACTGGGCTGTACACTTGTGATGTGTTTATTCCTAATCAAAGCCCTTTATGTAATGTGACAATTCTGATCAACGAAGATAATGTAAGTAAGATTTCTGTTGTCTCCTGATGCGTCTGTCTTTGCAGGCTCCATATTTCCATCATACCGGCCCTCTGACACCGTCTTCAAAGTCACCTTCTGGTTGGGTTACTTCAACAGCTGCATAAACCCTGTCATCTACCCCTGTTCCAGCAAGGAGTTTCAAAGAGCCTTCCGAAATGTTCTGCACTTCCGCTGCCACAGCTCACCTCCCCGCTTGACCCAGCAGCCCTGCCCAGGGCCAGACCACAGTGCCCCAGCCAGGCTTTCGCTTTGTGCCCAGACCTCACCTCTGTTCCAGGCTTCACCTATAAAATCTCGGCTCCGCAGCAAAAGTCTGCTCAGAGTATTCTGCGGCACTGCTGGGCCGACAGCCCCTGAGGAGGGCACCCTGCCCCCATTCCATTCTGGCCCCCCCAAGGCCAAGATTCACCATCTCTCTCTGGGAGAGGCTGGTGAGGCTGTTTGACTTTCTGACTCCGCTAATCCCAATTTGTGGAACTGTGTATAGCATATGCAGACCTCTCCTAGAGACCACTGGAGCTAAAAACATGATCTTCCTAAACCTGCTTTACTCTGTCTCAGGCTGTAGCTGCAGAGAAGCCCACACTTAGTGCAGTTAGCATGTGTTTATGTGTTATTTATCATGTACCTGTTCATGTGGGTGTTGATGGGCCCTCTGATGGGATGCAATATGAGGGCACTGAAGGATAGTGTTGCCTCTGGAAGTCATGGAGGGAGGTATTAGCATTGATGTAAGCAGTACTATTAACAGTGATGTTATCAGTGCTATTAGCATTGATGCTAGCAGTACTATTAGCATTGATGTAAGCAGTACTATTAACAGTGATGTTATAAGTGCTATTAGCATTGATGTTAGCAGTACTATTAGCATTGATGTTAGCAGTACTACTAGCATTGATGTTAGCTGTACTCTTAACAGTGATGTTAGCAGTGCTATTAGCATTGATGTTAGCAGTACTATTAGCATTGATGTTAGAAGTAATATTAGCATTGATGTTAGCAGTGCCATCAATTGTGATGCAGACATCCCACCTCTCCTGGAAGTTCCGGGAGTCTCCTGAAAATTGACAGCAGCTCCCTGACACCCGCCAATGATGTGCAATGTGCCAGAAATCTGTCGCTCTGCTATTCAGCAGCCAGAGGTTTATCTGCTGCAATCCTACCTAACCGGGGCGTCAAATTTTAACCCCGCCCTCTGTCCCAGGTTGGCAGATTTTAATGATAGCACCCCAGCACCCCTTCCCACAGCCAGCACTAGGCTTGGGTGGTGTATAATTTTATCCACTCGGATAGCATTTTAAGAAGCGACATATTTCCTAATGAAATTTGTCTATCTGGGGAGGGGTGCTGTTCAAACAAAAATACTGGGGAATACATTCTTACTGTAATACCACCCAAGCTTAGCCAGCACCCCTGCCAGTTGTCTCTCATCTGCCTCCCATAAATCAATATGCCTTTCCTGGGATGTCTGGTGATACGGTGATATGTAATATTAACAGTGTTTATTAGCATAAAATTATCCAATAATGTGTAAACGTGATGTATTGCAATATAAAAAGCAGTGTAAACATGAACAGCGTGTCTGGTTTAACTGTGCTGTCCAGAATCGGCCTACATGGAGCTGTGACAGTCTTCTCACCTGGAAGCTCCTATTAGCTGTTAGCACTGATCATTGGATCATGCCTGAACACCTGCCCTTTTAGGCTGGATGAATGAAAGTGCTGCCCCTTTGATGTCTCAAGTGCCCTTTTCGATAACTGACCAACCCAATCACAAAAATGTACAGAGGGACACCTCACTCCCGCCAGCTGAACCGCCAAAAGAAGGGGGCCACGCCCCCTCATACAAGCACCCATCCTTCGAAAAGTCTGTGTATGTATGGGTGTCGTGTCGGGCTGCAGCCGGGACATGAAGGCAGCCGTGTGATTGAGCGTGTGCCCCCCCCGGCAGCCCGAGCGCCTACAGGGCACCCACTACTCCGTGCAGTCAGACATCTGGAGCATGGGCCTGTCCCTGGTGGAAATGGCCATCGGCCGCTTCCCCATCCCGCCCCCTGACGCCAAGGAGCTGGAGCAGATTTTCGGCTTCCCAGTAGAGGGCGACGCGCGGCCCAGCGCAACATCCCCCAGGCCCAGGCCCCTGGGGAGGCCCGTCAGCTGTAAGTCTGCAGGGTTACCTGGGGGAAGCCCTTGGTTGGGCGTCACTGAACATGCTGCTCACATGACGGATTCTGTGATGTCGTTCCTCCAAAGCAGGGTGTCCTGGCCTTGGATTACTTAAGTAACTAAGAACTAGGGGCTGGGGATTGGCGGGGGGGGGGGTCCTTAAGTCTTGCATCACTGCAGTCAGCCTGTGGCCACTTCCTTCTCTGCCTGTATTCCATAATTTTCACACATTTCTGTCCTGCAATGTGATAAGTCTTCTAGCCATGAACCACCTCTCCTTTATGTTTAAGCTCATGGTATCGACAGCAGACCTCCCATGGCGATTTTTGAGCTGCTTGACTACATTGTCAATGAGGTATGTTACGTTTTTTCAATGCTTATAGAAATACTGATTTAAAATGTTAAAATAATATCAGCTCAGGCCATTGAATCATTTGACTATAAACTAGATATTTCACATTCAGAACACGCAATACTTTGTCACACCATTGTAGATTTGGCGCCATCTTGTGATTATAATGGAATGTTGCAGTACTCCCTTCAAATTTTAGGGGAGGTGTGATAGATGAGGTTTTTAAAAGAAGTCGTAAAAGTTGCCTATTGATCTGCCCATTTCCAACCTGCTATCCAGTGCAGGGACCTGGGTGGGCAAAAACTGGAGCCTATACCAAATTTATATATCAAAGATTTTTAGTTGTGGTTATCAAAATGGAATTTACAGCTGTTTGTTTTACATAGTAGCTATAGTGTATTGCATGCTGTTTAAATTTTGCTGGAAGGCTGTTACTACTGTACCTTTTCTGGCTCACCTTACCTAGATATGTTTGTAGAATAATGTGTTTTATGAATTAAGTCATATACATGGTGTCAGACCAAATGACGTGAGATATTGAAATCAGCATCATGGAATGAAAATCGATCTGCCTTCTGATTTCACCAACTTTCCATTTCCAGCCACCTCCCAAACTTCCCAACATCTTTAGTCCTGAATTTCAAGACTTTGTTAACAAATGGTATGTATGACCACTGACATCAACCTTTCTTTTTTAAAAATACCACATTGGAAAAAATACTCGTACACTTGCTTAGTACCAAAATAGGGATCGCTAAGTGATAACACTGTTCTGTTACTTTTGGATAGTAAGCATGATGCAATCAGACCAAACACTGCCATTCAGCGGCAGAAATATATGCTGTAATTTCTGACGGCAGCCACGGTTCATGGAGTTTAACTGGTCCTTTTCTAATCATGAAATTGTTTACATTAAGTTTGATCAAGAACCCTGCGGAGAGAGCCGATTTGAAGCAGTTAATGGTGAGTTAGACGTCTTCCAGACACTGGGTGAAATGCTACAGTCTGCCCTGCAGACCTCAGTGACGGCAAAGGAATGGTCTCTCACATGGTACGCGACTCCCCGCAGGTACACCCCTTCATCAAACAGTCCGAGGTGGAGGAAGTGGACTTCACAGGCTGGCTCTGCAGCACCATCGGCCTCAGTCAGCCCATCACCCCCACCCACAGCGGAGGGCTCTGAGCTCTGGGCCCCTCCCTCCAACTTCAGTCTTCTCTCCAGCTTAATGTTTTGTATATAGTAAAAGTGCCTGTTTTACACCTTGTTGAATAAGCTACATGTGCTGTATCTATAAATGTTTAAAGGAAAAAAAAAATTGTCCTACAGTCAAAAAAATGGATAAAGCCATTTAATAGCGTTCAGCAGCAGCACTACACTTAACACCAGATCTACTACACTAGCAGCCTATTACTCCACTCTGAGTGGGTTAAACCACAGAACATAAAGGGGAAGAGGTGCTGCTCAAACGCTTCACCCTCCATCAGCTGCTGGAGCTCTGCAGTCCTCCTGGCAGCTTATCCCCGTTTTGGGTGCTCTACAGCCTCAGCTCACATCGCTTCCTATTGCAGCATTTCAAAAAGTCTGACAACGTACCGAGTTCCTGCCACCATCAACTTTAATGCAGCCGAAAGGGAAGTAGGAAAAAACCCCAATGGCAGAGAATCGCGTGTTTTATGAACAGAAATAAAATGGTCAAATTTCTGTACAACACAAATGTATAAAATACACAGCTTGTGTGAAAGTCATTGTGCTATGATGAAAAATAAAATGTGACTCCCAGTTTTTACTGCCTTACACAACCACACCAGTGCCATTTCTTTTTTTTTGAACATTTTATTGTCATATCCGTCTGACTCCAGGCTGCATGAGACTGCGTTTACTTGGCTGGCTTCTCCGCTGCCGACGCCTTCTCCTTCGGTGCCTTGGCTGCCTTCGCCTTGCCCGCATCTGCTGGCTTGCCCGCTTCTGGGGCTTTGCCGGCCGCCGCCTTCTTCTTGGCCTCTCTCTTCGCCTGCCTTGTGGCCTTCTTGTTCTTCTGAAGCTTGGCTCTCATCTGTGAAAGGAAAGCGAGATGCTGGTGTCAAACAAACGCAGTCTGTTTGAAACTACGGGAACGAGCCATGGAGGAGATGCTGGGTACATCCATCGGCACGGGCCGAGTCTTAGGAGCTTACAACGGGGTCGTGCAGCAGGATGGCATTGCGCCTTGCCGTCTTGGCGTAAGGGTTCAGCTTCATCATGACCCTCAGGTTCTTCAGAGGATTCTTCTTCAGCACTCTCCTGTGGATCTTCTTGCTATAAAAGCCACAGAGAGTAAGGATCACCATTTAAACACGCACTCGTCCAGGCAGACAGTTCCTATTACTGAAAGCTATGAATATGCTCAGAACTTCAAGTAAAATCATGGTGGTCAGAAACACGGACCATGAAGTTAAGCTCATCACAGCTGGGCAGCGACAGCGTACCATCCCCAATACCTCCACTGGCAGCTACCAGACCTTGGCCTGCATCCCTAAAGTGCGTGACACTTACTTTGGAGGACGAAGAGCCTTCTGGATCTCCTGGCTTTTCAGAATCCTGCTCAGGTCTGTGTTGGTCATCTTGTGCATTGGCAGGCTGGAAACCAAGACATCAGTCATAAGTGTCAGGACAAGTAGTACTAAAGAAACATAAGAGAGGAGTATTAAACCACAAAAAGGAAAACAAGTGGGACAAGCTCTAGGCCGGGCCACTGTATGCTCAGAACTTCGGCTAAAGTCAATGCGTTTCAGAAACACGGACCATGAAGTTGAAGCTCATCACTGCAGGCAGAGCTATGAGGTGGTTTAATGCTATATGAAGACCATGAACTGCATGTATATCAAAACAGAGCATCGCTGAGCCACTCACTTGTAGTCCACCTTCTTGGTGGCCGGCTTGCGCCAAGTGCCGTACAGCTCATCCAGTTTCCGGAAAGCGCTCTCTGTCCAGATGCAGAAGCGGCCCACATGGCCACCAGGAGCCAGGCGGAGCAGGTTCAGCTTGTTCACGTTCTGCAGAGTGATACCTGACAAGGCAGCCATTTTCAACATCCGCATCATACAGCAGGTCCAGCAAAGTGCAAAAAAATAAATAAACATTTAATAAATAAAAAAAAGCCCATTAACATATTTAGTTGGAATAGCAGGGACCACCAAAGATCTTACTGAAGGACACACCCACTGCATTCATTTGGAAATTCCACTAATCAGGTAACTGGACGCAGGTCACTTGGCCCACCACAATCTATTTCAGGAAACTAACCAGGGATGTTCCTGAAGGCCTTTGTCACGCCGGAGTCTGCGTTGTAGACGATGCAAGGTCCTTTGCGCTGAATTCGCCTGCGGTTCCTCATCTTACCTTTACCAGCACGCATGCGCTGGGAGGCGTACACCTGCGGACAAAGTCACCGGAGCGACACTGAGCACGGAAACTACACAACCGTTTACCAAAAACCTACAGAACGGTTATAACTGCTGGAACGATCAATTTACAATAAGCTGGACTTATTTGTACACAATAAAGCCCTAGAGCTACCCTGTATCTTAAGGCTGGCCCACCTTCTTAATGTCATTCCAGGCCTTCAGTTTCTTCAAGAGCAGAACTGCCTCCTTGGTCTTCTTGTATCCTTCAACCTTATCGTCGACCACCAAGGGTACCTCGGGAATCTCCTCGATGCGGTGACCTGAGCAAAAGCATCATCTGTGACTTACACTTGGAAGGATCAGCTACTCCTCCGGCTCCAACAGTCAGCAACAGTCTTGCTCAGAATAATATTTTCGTCAACCTCCCATGACAGCATGGTGACAGCAGGCAACTGTCGCCGTCCACGGGGTCGGACGCAAATTACACCATCATGGCAAGTGTCTGGGCATCTTTCCTGCCTGCATTTCACTCTACTCCTCTGACACACTGCTAATGCTAAATTCTATGAGGCGTTATGCCTGGTTCAAAGCGAGATGAAAGATTAACTGACCTTTGGCCAACACCAGAGCCGGCAGGGCGGAAGCAGCCAGGGCAGAGCAGATGGCGTAGCGCTTCTGGGTCGTGTTGATCCGGCGATGCCAGCGACGCCAGGTCTTGGTGGGGGCAAACATGCGCCCTCCACGACACATCTACACTGGAGTCAAGGCATGAACACCAGGCTCATGCTCCCCCCCCATCAGACTAAACCTGCTCAGATTCCTTCTTTCTTCAGACTTCTGTGCCAGCATGTGACAGCAGGCTAACTGTCGCTGTTCACAGGATAAGACGCAAATTACACCATCATAGCAGGCAACTCTTTCATTACCAGGCTATGCAAAGAAACCTAATGGCGCACATTTAACTAAGAACCACAACCTCCCCCCCCCCCCCAGGCTATTCTTTAGTTTTGAAGCCCAGCAAGCAGACTGGCATGGGGACAGGCTGAAACTGAGGATACGTTTCCAAAGGCTCCCTGGCCAGAGCGATGAGTGCCACCACCACGCACACGGGGGATGCGAGCCACCGCTCTACCGGTACCCCAAGACTCAGCACTAGTCTGGTGACCTGAAATGCAACAAACCCAAGAATTAGGCACAGTGGGGAATCAGAAGCAAATTATCACCTCCCAGATATACTGTTCAGTGTAGGTCAAGCTTGTCAGAACTTCCACTTTTATCACAGAGCTCAGAAACACGGACCATGAAGTGGAGACTCATCAGCGAAGCTATTTTCAACCGTCCCTTCAATGATACACCTATATTCAGTGTTTTAATTTCGTTTTACGTTTGTCCAGTACTCACCAGCCAGTTCACTGACAGCATAGGGCTGGCGGTTGTTTTTCCGCATATTGGTGTGAACGAAGTTCACGATATCAGGGCGGATGGGAGCCTTAAACACGGCCGGCATCACCACATTCTTGCCGGAGGTCTCTCCCTTCTCCGAGTAGACCGATATCAGGGGCCTGGCACAAGCCTGGGGACACAGAGTGCAAGAATAAACCGTGAGTGAACACCTCACTGTGGTAAGTTACTCCCAAAGCGCACACGTTTTACCAAGAAAATGTCTGTAAACATTCAAAAAATGGCGTTTACAGTCTGACACGTGAATTTCGACATTTCTTGGGTAGACTCAAGTCACATTATATTATAGGTAATTCAAAGAAAGGGAGATAATACTTCTGTCATTCGGAACAGTTAAGCATAGCTAAAGTGCACGACAAGAATATACAAAGACTCTCAAACTGTCTCCTTCCACGAAGTATAGCAGGCAGTTTCGGTACGTTAGGCCGCAGATGAACTCCACGTGTTTTCTACACAAACACTAGAAGACTAATAATGCTAGAATTATTTTTCCCAATGAAAGATGCATAAATTTCTCTTTTACCCGCCTACAAACGATTTAAAACTTCGGGCAGCATATGGGTAACAATCTCGAAAAAACGCGAGCAAAGAGATATTTGCTGGAGACATTTCCAGATTCTTAAGCTTCAAACAGGTGAGAGGCGGTTATATTAAAGTTTACGTAGAATAAAACTGGAATTACAACAGATGTTATATTCCTGACAATATCACCATGCCCCATTTTTTACCCAATTCACGTGCAGCGATCTACAGGCACTATTTCAAAATGGCTCCTCTAAGCATAATGATAAGATACAATAAAACAAAATGTTACGATTAAAGTAACGGAAAACCACGTGTCAACAGACCAAAGAATAATAACCTAAGCTGTAATTTATTACAAATATGAATATTTCTGACCATTTTTTCTGAAAATTTGTCGGCTCGCCGGGAACCACGCTCCTTCGTCTATGGCGGCCACGCAAGAAAAGGAAGTGTGTCGTGCGCCTCATGCGGTTTATACATCCGACTATAGTCACTTCCGTCGCTTGGAAATTGTTTAAATTTCTATAATTAAATTGCAAAAATATAATTTAACCTTATAAATACTCATGTCTCTGTGTTTTTTTCTGTTATATAGGAAAATGATAATAAAAAATGTCATTTTTTCCTGCGGAACTATTTTGTTTCTTTGCCACACTTAAGCGTAACATTCATGTCGACTTACAGACCGGACTACTTTTTGTTTGTAAAATATATTTGATAACAAGGTTTTTATTTATTTTTCAAAGTATATTGTAACTAGTTCAAATTAAATATGTAATCAGTATTTATTTTTAAAAAATAAAAAAGTTATTTATTTAAACTAGCAGGGAAAACTACGGATGACCCTGATGACGTAATGACGTAAGAGGTAAACGTGATCTGTCTGCCTTTAGCGTCACGGACTCGGGAGTCCTTCCTCGTTTCGGGTGCCCACTTGTATCTTACGAGTGACCCGCAAGAAACCCGAAAGTTTTAATGTTACGCATGAAAAATATCCTAAACTTTTATTTGCGGGTACCGCTGCGGGCGGAAATTAAGAGGGAACGGGTGGACCACGGTTCTAAACGGCAAACAAGTATTTTAAAAACAAGTAGAATACAATTTTATATATTTTTTTGAAAACGTGTAACACGACCACAAGTCTGTTTTACGTTTTCATAAAAATATATAAAATTGAAGCCTATTTATTTTTATTTTTTAAAAGTCTTTATTTATTTAACTTGCACTTATTTGTCTTAAATCTCTATATGTATCTATATATATATTTATAAACGCAGACTTTTAAAACGATCATCCAAGTGTGTGTACTACTTGGGGGTATTCCGCAAAACATGATTTATTAATAAGCCAGATAACTTAAGCCAAATGTAAGGACTACTCAATAGTAATGTCACTTATCTGTCTTCCTATTATACAGTTTTCACGTTTGACTGAAACTGTCGTGCTAACTGGGAAATCCTACTTTGTGGAAAACACCCCCCAGACAGAGTTGCCAGGGCCGCGGTTTTCCCGTTCAGTTGGGCTATTTTATTTAT
>JAODJU010000007.1:9786073-9796260 GCA_026776725.1 Gnathonemus echidnorhynchus
GGGCCCCCCCCCCCCCCCCCATCATGCTTCCGGAAAAAAGGTGTACATTGCCCCTGCTTCCCAGCAGGACTGCGTCCACTGTTGTTTTTGTTGAGATTTGCAGAACAGCTTTATTTTGACAGATATTGTTCCCTTTGTGATTATCCTTATCAATAGTAATATCAAAATCTATTACTCTTCATAACAGTCACATGACCATCCCAGGCAGCATAGGGGATGTCAGAGGAGCCGCCCCTCTAGTGGTCACATCCACACTGCATGCACACACACACTCTATGGACAATTTAAACACAGCGGTTACCCTAACTGCATGTTTTTGGACAGTGCGAGGAAACACTCCTGACCAGTCCTAACGGAGCCGGGCCCCCCCCCCCCCCCCCCCGAGCCACCGTGCTGCCAAAGTAAACAGCAACATCCACCGTACAATCAGCACATGTTATTGATTGTTTTTCGAAGGTTTGCGTTCATCTCAATATTATCCAATAATGGAGCCTCAGTTTTATCATTGATGCGCAGCCTTTGCGCTCTGAGCCTGGATTCCTGCTGAAAAGACGTGAGTTTAAAAGGACGATGGAGTCTAGCCGACCTGCAGATCAGGCGCGTCGCTTCATATCTGCGGCTCTCCAAGTGCCTGCAGCTGTTTACCCACCATAGATAGTTCCAGACTTAAGGGACCGTACTATGCCCCGCCTCCTGGAAACTGGACATTTTCAGGTTGTGATTATAATTCCGGCCTTTTCAGCCCCTCAAGACTTTGGGGACCCTCCGTGCCACTGACTGAGGATGTTTGTGTCTCCCGCTAAATCTCCGCGGAGCGGCTATGAGTGAGTGCTGGATAAGGGCTCCCTTGCCTGCAGTCGTACACTGATGGTGATACACGCCAGGGGGAAAAAACACCCACAGCATATTTTACAAGAATGCTTTCAAGATCTTAACATCTCCTGTCTATGTGTTCGACAAGCTGTTTCTGGAGGGTTATCAGGAAGATCTTGATTGTACAAGTCATGCAGTGTGCAATCCAGCTATGACATGTTCGAAAGCACGCAGCTCGGGAAGAGAAATGTCTGATAACCACTACAAAGCCATGTTGGGGGGGCCGGGGGGGGCGATGGCTGCTGCAAAGGCACGTGTGAGTTTAGAGCGGCTGGCGAGAAGCTTCCTTTCTGTCGTCACTTGGAAATGGTGAAAGCTGGGGGATTTTTTGCATGCGATGCATTAATATAACCCGGCACTTATTCTTCAAATGTATATTTTGTTGGTTTTAATTAAACTAAGCTCTCTGGGAGTAATAAGAGAGACCGAAAGCTGCACCTCCAGCGACGGATGTGCCAGTTGGAGGGAAACGAACTGCTTGATTATAAATGATCTGCCTCATTTTATGAGCGTTTTAAAACCGGACTTTGATAGTTATACTGAATGCAGGTACGATTCTGCAGAGGATTAAACTGATTTCTGCTTTTTGTGAAGCCTCTTGGATGTCACTATGCTGGCTTGTGACACCTGGGGTGGGAGGGGATTGGTCGGCGGGGGGGTAGGGGTGGGTGAGGCCACAGTCTGAGTATCCCGGATACGGGTGGGAGCAGAGGGCTGGAAAGGGGGCGGCTCCACTTCCTGGGTCCTAATGGCCAAGCTGACAGTGCTGCCACCCGCACGACACAATTATCCCTGGTGCCCCAGCTGGGCCAGTGACGTGTCACATGGGCCCAGGTTTAGAGCCCCGCCCCCCCGCAGCCAGCCATCACTGACACTCTTCCCAGTCTGACAAGGCTGCCCCCCTCCCTTTTTTCTGCACTGCAAATCACCAATTAGCTGCAGTGGCGATGGTGAGGACCCAGCTCACCTAATCAGCTTAAATACAAGTTTATTTCCTGCCCCCATGCCTGCCCCCTCCAGCAGGGGGGGGGGTCTTTTTTTATCTGTTTATCCCCAATTTCCTCCAACTTGTAATGTGTTTCACAGACACACTGTCAGTTCGTCTTAGAAAAGGATTTGCTGCGCTGACACCCAAAGCTTTCAGGACGGCGATGAGAGCGAAGCTGCAGTTCCCACAGCGTTCCCAACCGGCTCCGAACTTCTCCACCGCGCCTCCCCGCGCTCCTCATTTCAGGGAACTGATATTCCACAGTCCCCGAGACACGAGACACCTCGTATTCTATACTGTGAGCTTATTTCCGTTCCAAGGAAAACAGAGAAAAAGAAAATGTAACCAAAAACTGTTTAGCAAATTTTTTAGTTGCACAGAATGCGCATTTTTCATGCTGGGGATTCATTACCCCCCCCCCAATCCCTTGTAACTAGGACACGGCTGAGATCAATTTATCAAAATAAGAAAAGCTACAAATTACATTGTCAAATGACCTCATTACAAGAAGCAGGATTAACAGAGCTGTGTATTCTAGTAGGGAGGTGTGTTAGAGGTGAAAGAATTTCCTTTTAGTGGGGAGATGTTATTGTTGGAACCCTGTGGATGACCAGTCTGCGGAATACCGTAAGCCCTGGCACGTAGCTGACTCGGGGATCTGATTGCGGAGAATGATGTCATTGCTGGAACCTCGACTTAAAACGGTGAGCAATTACAGTCTCCTCAATCACTCTCGCAGCCAGCCTCCAGGCCTTGTTCCTGGCAGCGCTGAGATGTGAACACATTCACTGAGATTTACACGCTGAGTGGTCTCAGAAAAGGGCTTATAAGATTTCCATGGCAACTTGTGCATATTTACAAAGTCTTTACCTGAATTCCTGCCTTTGGCAGAGTAGAAGAAATTAACAATTGATGGCTTACCAAATAAAATTAATTGAAAGCTTGGCCCATAATTAAAAGTTTAAAAATATTTCAGTGGTTTCCTGTCCAACAAGAATATCAGAAAATGCATTATTTTGTACTGCTCTAAAATCACAAAATTAAACAATAGTGGAATAAGCCCCTTTTGTGCTTTGTTTGGTTGTAATAAAAGGCAAACCCCATTCCCTTCGCCCAAACAAAAAGCCAAGCCTGCACCATTAATAGATTCTAATGTGGTTTCCACCATTAACAGACGCTGGTGGTTTTCGGTCATTGATAGTTGCTGTTGAAGATCAGCATGATTACTCTGCTCTGAATATCCCTTCATGGGCCCCTGTATCTCTGCAATGTACCTGTTGGGATCTGGTCAGCTGGTCAGCATGAAGGGAGCAAGTAACATCTTCAGCATGGTCACACTGCAGCTCAGGGGCACTGCATGGTCACACTGCAGCTCAGGGGCACTGCAGAGGAACTCCAGGCCAGCCAGTGTTCGAGTCACAGGAATGTGTGTCAAAGAAATCGAAATTCGCATCTTATACCTGCAACACATTAGGATAATGCACTACAAATACAGGTAAAAGTGCTATTCTGTAATACATGCTATAAATTAATGCTTCACTTTGTACTTTTATAGTTGCTGAAAATCGCTGCAGAGCTTCTGCCAGTTCAAGATGTCGGATGGCCCCCTTGAAAGGCCAGAACAGAAAACTGAACACATTTAAGCTGAAAGCCTGACCCCCAACAGAGAGCGATGTACCTCTCAGCAGCGTCTGAGCTCAGCCTCTGCTGCCAGTTCAGGATACCACTGGCAATGTTAGGGAAATCTGAAGTGGAAACAGTGTTAAGTGTTGTACAGAATCTCAGATAAATAAAACCAATTATGAATTTATACTTATAGTCAGAAGTTAAATGATTAATAAGAATCACACCAAATAATTAAAGCTATATGTTGTCGACTGTTTAAACATGTCCGTGTGGAATATGAAAATATAGGCTACACAGATTATTTTTCTGGCAGCCCACGTGGGGGATGATCCGTTCGTCATCACTTCGCTTTGTCCCTCCCGCCCCGGGTGCCCTGGCGTCTCGCAGGTCGGGGGCCGGAGCTGCCGCCTTTGGAGTGCAGAGGAGCGACAGGTTTGTGGTTTAAAACACTGCTCCATGACAAGTATGAGATGAAGTACGTTGCACGAATGGAAAGGATATTCCTTCTGGAAGGAAAGTTTTATGCAAAAACCTTCTCGGTGTAAAAGTAGGTGCTGCGTGGAAAACAGCCCCGTAAAGCACAGTAGCTCAGAGACTCGGAGGAGAGAATTCCTTCGCGAAAAAGGCGCATCTCCTGGCGACATGCAGCCATGTATTTTAAAAACTATTTATGATCCCGACGATGTTGCTTAAGCTGAGAAATACACAGTAAGATATGTCATTATGTATCTGCTGTGATTCAAGGCTGCTTCCACAAACGGCTCCAGGCAGCTAAAGCTGGAACTAAACACGTACATTCCTGTATTCTGACTCATAATTATTATTTTTTCAACCTCTGCTTCCAAAATCAAATTGTTTAACACTGCACTGGTAATTTTTATCTTTCATTTAAAAATGAATTAGAAGTACATTAATTATATAGTTTAAAATCCCCAAAGTAGCCAGTACATGCCACGATAAACAAAGAACTGTATTTCATTAGACACGGGGGAAGTTTTACTATTATTTTCGCTGTGTTCCTGCTTTCGCTTTACTGTACGATTAATTTGTTTGTTCTGGTCCTTTTGGCTCAATTTACTTTACATGGCGACATACCGAAATAACATCTGTGTACAGCGTGTCTAATCGAAACTATTTGCCAGTTGTAAACATAACGTAAAATTAGCAACAAAAATCTTTCATTCCTTAATTCTAGTAAACTTTAATTTACACCTAACCAAACGTAGGCTTAGTGATCGCTACAGCTCCATCATGTATTTTAAATCATCGCAATGTGGCAATATATTCAGATGTATGACTTTGACAGTAAAACGTCACTGCAGCACTATGTCGCCCCTAAAAATGTTAAAACGATTTTGAATGTTAAACCGTATGCGCCTGGAAAGCAGCCAGCAGGCCGCGTTTGGCCGACAGAGGGCGCTGTTTGATAATTACCGCTTCAGCCTGGAAATCATGATTCTCAGTAATTCAACTCTTTCTATACCGCAGGTAAAAATTCGCTAAATTTCATTCATCGATTCCTTCAGTGACGTTTCCTTTTGCCCAAATGCGGTGTAACTTTTTGCCTACTAACTTTTCTTTTATACTTAATAATAGGCATATTCTTTCAGTCAGTACACAAAACGTCTTTAACGGTATTAAGTAGTAATTATTGTTTTTTTTTTGTATTATTTTACGATGCTTGTTCAGTTTTTTTCTAGACCCAACACACCAGTTAAACGTCCAAAGACATACTCAACCTCGACTAATCTTTTTGAAATTAGCCCTGATCTCTTTCCCTGAGATTGTAATGCGTAATGATTCTTTACTTTACTATAGGGAAAAAAACTGTCCGCAGTTTTATCTCAGTTGGATGATTTAGCCTATTACTAACGAAACAGTGGAATCTCGTGTAAGCTACTTAAAGATACAATTTCCTGAATTAAAGGAAAGAATTTGTGCATGGAGGTGACCGAAATCATGTTGTTGATTTAAAAAAAATAGTTTGAGGAACGATGACGAAGGGCACAAGTTAACTATAGCCTACATTCCCTCACAGTGTACCTCGCTTCGACTGATTTTGCTGAAATAACGGAGCCTGTCAAACACCGTGCGTTACAATGCTGATTACAGCGTAGGACATAAGTATTGTCGCCGGGAAGATCACTGGGAAGATCGCCGTATCGGTGCCCGGAGCTGTAGTGACTTTCCTGCTGCCTGCTTTGCGATCTCCATGAAAGCGCGCTTAGTTTAGTCATACTGGTGCGAATTCCCCAGCTTTCTCCTAAATAAGCTTCACTCTGCCCAACGTGTATTTTAGCCTGTGTAACCTAATCCTCCGATCTGCGTCCATCCACATTTCGTTACTGGTGATTTAGTGCTCGGTTCTGTTTTTTTATTTTATTTTTAATTTTTTTTTTTTTTATAACCGACTTAAAGATATCACTGGATTAGAAACGTTTAAATATCAGTGTTTCCACATGCACACACGCAGAACTGAATAAAACGCGGAGCTTTTAAATGATTTTAAGTTCTCTTCTGCTTTGACAAAGCACTGTCATTGAAACCCAGTTTTAAAAAGTAAGAAACAAAAACCAAACGTTAGACTACCGGTTCGGCCGCTGCTTAGGAATATATAAGGTACGTCTATACACGTAAGGACTGTACATCCGTCATCTTACATGTACACTGTATTTACACATTAAGTCAGTGGGTTTGGGGGGGAGTTTAACTTATGGATTGAAGCAGAAGCATGTGCATCAATGTGCGGAAAAAACGCAGTATCCAGCACCCTTTATTTTCAGTCCGTCTAAAAATCCTAACAGGCTTTTTTAAATGAATGTGGAAGCGACCGTGGGCTCCCAATTCTCCTGAAGCTTTTCTGTGGTAAATAGGCTATCTAACGTAACTAACCAGTTTTTCCGGTTTGGGATTTTTCCGACATGGCACGTTTTATTACTATGAATTATCTTACCGAACTGTGGTCTCTATTATATGTTCCCGTGAAACTGCCAATTGCTGTAGCCTATTTAAGTTGTTTACATGTTTCATATACATTATTATTTGTTTGTTTTATAACAAACATTGTTGGCAAGAGTCACTTAATAACCGGCTGGGAAAAAAATAAACTTAGTTTGCTTTTCCAATAGGCTATGTGTAGGGGGGCTGGCCAGAATGTGCTTTTTTTATTCAATTTCAGGAATAGAAGAATGACTTAATGGGATCACTAAAATTCACCCAAGAAAATACCTGGAAAACAATCATTTCAGAGTTGGGGGGCCTCGGTCTGGCTGTGTTTCTGTGGGGGGCCCAGTTTCCTCTGGAAGTATTTGTTGAACTGGCGTCTGTAAGTTGACCATAGCATGTGAGGGACTGGCAGCCCATGCAGGACCACTTCAGTTTGTGTCCTGGGCATCCTGGGACAGACTGGGTACAGCTGGAAGATGCATGGTTTGTATATGAAGAGACATTTTTATTTTAACATGCTTCCATACAGATTTGAGTCCCCCATTTAATTTTAAATGAGTGGGATTGGTGGCAGGCCCCCCCAGCAACCCTGCCTACGACCTGCAGCTGGAAAATGGATAGATGTACTTTTATACAGAGTGGTGTGTGTGGTGCATGTGAGAGAGCCTGCTGCGGGAAGCGTAGGGCATTATTCATGGAACATTCTGGAACATGGTATGGGACGCTTGCCACACACACACACACACACACACACACGCTTGCGGAGGGGTTACCCATTAACCTAAACAGCATGTCTTTGGATTGAGGAAGGAAACTGGAGTACCTGGAAGATATTGACACAGACACAGTGATCCACGCAAACTTCACACATGGCTGAAACTAAAGCCCCAGAGGGTGTGAGTAGACACCCCCGGCCACTGAGCCGCCGCGCTGCCATAAATACATAACCCTGAAATACACACGCTTATGTTGACATCTTTCCTTAGTTTTTCTTCTTTATCACTCCTATTTCTGGAACTTTCTAATTTCATAGATCTCTCTCCTTTCCCCATCAGGGAAATCACATATAGATTTACACAATCCCCACTTAAATATATTGCAAAAGTCCACATTGTGTGAACATGCCACCTATTTTTGCTTAAAGCCATTTATTTACTGCATCCATACTTGCGTACTCTGGGGAGGAGGCTTCTGCCGGATCCATCGTCTCGTCCACGCGGTTTTACAGCGGCCAGAAGCCCCCGTCTCGCTTCCTGCCTGGGAGCCGCTCGCCCTGCGGTCCTAAGTGCACATGCGTTTTAAAAGTGAACGCCCCCCCCCCAACATTTTTGGAAAGCCGATGATGGTAAGAGTTTTGCTCGCGAGCTGAAAGGGAGGGGGAGGTGGGAGAGGGTCCAGTCGCTGCTCTCGAGAAGGACGGAGAGACCCCCGGTCACCCTAAAAGTGCCAGAAGGTGCTGTTCTCCTCAAACAGAGGCCAGGATGCTGCCAGCGCTCAGCCCTGAAGCACCTTGATGGTTTTCTGGAGATTATTTCAGCCCCAAAGAATGTAAATTCGCTCTCCGTGTAGCCAGGGTAGAGGAGAGAGAGAGAGAGCGGTGGTGGGGGGGGGCTAGGGGGTATGGAGGGAGGAGGCCTGGTGTTTCTCAGGCTTGCCGTGGCCTGGCAGGGTCCCCACCAGTGACTCGGGTCTCCAGTGGCCTCCCTCTCTCACTCCGCCTCTCAATATCGCTCTTTCACTGTGTGGGGCAAAAGTTGTTTGGGATGAAATTTCAGCGTGGCATGAGCGAATGCTTTCTTGAGTTTGGCACCTTTTTTTCTGAAGAGGCTAAATAAATGACTTCTACTGCTCTAATTGGCGGTGGTTTGTTGATCAGGTATCGCTGCTCTCAGACTGAAGTACTTCATTGTTTCTCTGGCAGCTGATTGAAAGAGTCTGTTTGTGCTTGTTAAACGTCTCGCTTTTTTTTTTTTGCTAAAGAGGAGAAGCGTTGCTTAGTAACAGCCCCTCAGCATCAACATGTAATTCTGAGCTTTCCATCAAAGCGAAGAAGTCTGAAGGGTGGGGTTTTGCACCCGCAGACCTGCCTCTTATAAACCGCAAGCAGCTGGACAGAATAATGATCAGTATTAATGGGAAGGTTTGGGTCTCAGCGGCTGGACTGTAAGGGGTTTAAAGGGGCAGCTACTTTCTTGGTGCTTCATGGGAAATGGAGAAAATTGACTGTCAGGGCGAAGGTCAGGGCTCTGTGTAAAGGTGAATGGAAAATATATACTCTCCTCTCAGTGTTCCCACATGTTAAATACGTTAAACACAGTTGGGGGGGTGGGGGGCAGAGGGCGGAAGCAGCTCAGATCTACAGCACAGCAGCGGCTCCCCAGTCCTCACAAAGGCAAATGGGTCTTTAACAGTGACAGCCGCAGTGGTCTTTAACAGTGACAGCCGCAGTGGTCTGCGGAGACCTGGGGGGCACTTTGCCACTTAGCTAAAGCTGCAACAGAGTCGCTTTTCAGATGCTCATTTCCACGGCGCCCGGCAGCAGTTAAGTGTTCCTTCTGCTTCTGCTGTGTGTTTTCCTTCCCTGTGTATAAAGGTCGCACTGGAGCAGGCTCATGAGGCGATCTGTCTGTGGATCAGTGAAGGCAAACTTCATTATCCAGTGAATCAGATGACAGACAGACAGCCCCATCAGGCCCTGATTGGCCTGTGTAGTTAATGTCCTCATTCCAGGAGCACCGTGGGTCATAGCGGTGGTGTCACCATCAATCTGGGAACACTAGTGCTTCCGTGGCACAGAGAGGGTGGGACTCAGCTAGTGGCTTTCAAACAGGAGCGCCCCCTAGAGACGGGTCAGGTATATTGTGGAGATCCTACTGTTGTCGCTAACTGGCCAACACATTCAGATTTCTTGTTGAATTGTAATGTTTGCAGTTGCAATCGTAAACAATAATTGAGTTTGAGTATAAAAACACATTTTAAAGGAAATCTTAGTATGTAAATTCTTTGGTTTGGAACTTTTTTATTGTTTACTTCCAAATAAGTAACAGTAAAAGGGTTTAGGCCAGGGGTGGGCAATCTTATCAGCCAAGGGCCGCTGTGTATGTGGGTTTTCGCTGCAGCTCCCTAATTAGGTCACGAATTAGAGGACTGATTGGCTGAAGAGTCCTCACACCTGGGTTTGAACAGCTGACCTACAGGTTATCCCAAAAACCTGCATACACACCAGCCCTTTGCGTGTAAGATTGCTCACCCCTGGTTTAGGCCATAAGATCAGAATAAATGGGTTGCTGTGCGCCAGCTGATAGCTGAGGGAGGCTGTAAGTGGGGGTAAGTGCACAATATGGACAAAAGTATTGGGACACACCTCTCAAAAACTGAATTCAGGTGTTACATTCAGACCCATTGCCACAGGTGTATAAAATCTATCACCCAGCCATGCAGTCAGGTTTGCAAACATTTGTGAAAGTGGTCATTTTGAACAGCTCAGTGAATTGAAGCATGGTACTGTCATACTTTGCAATAAGTCAGTGCCCGAAATTTCTTCCTTGCTAGATATTACACGGTCAACTGCAAGTGGTATTATTGCAAAGTGGAAGCATCTAGGAACAACAGAAAATCAGACATGAAGTAACAGAGCGGGGTCACCGAGTGCTGAGGTGCATAGTGTGTAAAAGTCCCCAATACTCTGTCGACTCAATAACTGCAGAGTCCCAAACTTCCTCTGGCATTAACTCCAGCACAAAAACCATGTGCC
>JAODJU010000007.1:9796476-9808959 GCA_026776725.1 Gnathonemus echidnorhynchus
GCGGATGCCAGGAGAACGTTACATGCCTGACTACGTTGTGCCAACTGTAAAGTTTGGTGGAGGAGGGGCAATGGTATGGGGGTGTTTTTCAGGGGTTGGGCTAGACAGTGAAGGGAACTCATAATGCTTCAGCATGCCAAGACATTCTGGACAATTCCATGCTTCCAACTTTGTGGAAACAGTTTGGGGAAGGCCCTTTGCTGTTCCAGCATGACTTTGCCCCAGTGCACAAAGCAAAGTCCATCAAGATATGGTTGGGTGAGTTTGGTCTGGAAGAACTTGACTGGCCCACACAGAGCCCTAACCTCAACCTCATCAAACAACTTTGGGATGAACTAGAATGGAGATTGTGAGCCAGGCCT
Organism: Gnathonemus echidnorhynchus; assembly: GCA_026776725.1. NCBI lineage: Eukaryota > Metazoa > Chordata > Actinopteri > Osteoglossiformes > Mormyridae > Gnathonemus > Gnathonemus echidnorhynchus. The sequence continues at coordinate 9,796,839 of JAODJU010000007.1, forward strand.
TCATGTCCAACATCAGTGCCTGACCTCACAAATGCCCTTCTGGATGAATGGGCGAAAAATTCCCACAGACACACTCCAAAATCTTGCAGAAAGCCTCCACAGAAGAGTGGCAGCTGTTATAGCTGCAAAGGGTGACCTATGGATTTAGAATGGGATGTCAGAAGTTCTCGTGGGTGTAATGGCCAGGTGTCCCAATACTTTTGCCCGCAGTGCGTGTGTCTGTGTGTTGCTGCATGTGTGCGCAGCCTATCGCAGACTCTGGCCCTGAAACTGGCTGCTTCCTCTCTGCATGTCTCTCACGGGCCTCGCTGTTTACAGTGCCTCCCATTCAACTGCTCCTCAATGAAGCCACTATCTATGGCAGCTGAGGGCCGGCAAGGGGCAGCCGCCACAAACGGGGCACGGCCAGTGCAAGGTGAAGGTACGAGGAGCCGGGGCAGGAACCACGCAGACAGTGTGTCACACGTGTCCCTTCTCTGTGTATTAAAATTGGAAGTAAAATAGAAATGCAGGTCAAAACACTGTTATAGGGCCAAGCCCTTAACCTCAGAGAGACAGAGGTCTCACTTTATATTTCTTATACACAATAATAATGTATTGGAACGGATTTATGTGTGTGACCTACAATCCTGTCTGCCAAACTGCTGCATAAGGAGGCTACTTCTGCCTCAAAGTCTGCATCATTTAGAAGAATACAGCTGCTGACAAGCTAAATTTCTATGTTAAAGTTAACTGCAAAGCCCACTAAAAAGACAAAGTGATTCTCCTTTGCTCTCGTTCTGTCTGAGGTGTTCTGGAATGTCCCAGCGAGGCCATTTTCTTTCTGGCTGTTCAGAGGGTCTCGCTTCCACCCTCTCGCACCTGGATCCTGCGCTCACTGTGTAAACGTAAGGAGGGTCCGCACAGGTACACTTGTGGGAGTGGTCAGTTACACTTTAATGACCTTTAATAACCTTTAACCTCCTGAGACCCCACCCATTCATTTATGTCCATTGTAGTGGACATTTTATTTTTGCATCTATCTTTTCACTGATGTTAGGAAACGTATTTATTCCTGTTGTGCACTAAAGAGAATTAAAAATAAAAATAACTTTGAAAAAAATCTAAATTGTAAGATGTCATTTCCTCCAAAGACAAATAACCTAAAATTGAAGGACACTTTTTTCCTTGGGTCTCAGGAGGTTAAGGAGGATGGAGACACAGCGGCTGATCAGCAGACACCCCCTCCAAGCCATTCCGTTCTGTTTCTGTTCCATTCCAATCAAGGATGGAAGTTTCCACATTCAAAGACAGATCTTATCAGTCAAAAAAATGCAAATCGCTCAGCCAAAACAGGTTCTGACAGTGGCCCTTTTGGACCACAGATAATCCAAAACACAGAGCTTGTAGTTAGTTTTATTTTCATAAATAATAATTTTTTAAATTTTGTACAAAATTAAAATGGCATATTCTCACTTTGGGTGACAGTGGGGAACCAGTCTGTGTCCCCTCTTTACTGGCCAGGCTCCTCGGGTACAGAACCGTATGGGGGTGTCCCCTCCCCGTCATTTCTCTAATATCTGCTCAGAGCGGCGTTGCTCTGGACAGGACGCCTGTTTCTGCTGCTCAGCTGCCGAGGTGGAGCCTGCAGGCTCAGCTCTCCCTGAGTGCCCCCCCCCCCCGCCACCCACAGAGCTCCTGATAGCATCTCCAACAAACACAGATCAGTGGGGCTCATGGGGGTGGGGGGGCGCCAGGACTGTGCTCCAGTGCCGCTGCTGTGCTGCCATCCCCGCCCCCCACCATCATGGCCAGTTTCCTCTCTGGAGCGGCACCGCGAGCGACAACAGTTCCCTGGTTTCACTCTTTTAAGAAAACTTAAAAACTAGGAATTATGGCACAAATAGAGACACAAATTTTATGGTTATTTCTGTGCCAGGATGATGGAGTATGAAGGATCTGAGTACAGCAAGAGGCCGGGTGGAGTGAAGGTCCGGGTCCAGAGAAAGACCGGGTCCAGTGAGGGTCCAGGTCCAGAGAGAGACCAGGTCCAGAGAGAGCCCGGGTGCAGTGAGGGTCCAGGTCCAGAGAGACGCTGGGTCCAGTGAGGGTTCAGGTCCAGAGAGGGTCCAGGTCCAGTGAGAGGCTGGGTCCAGAGAGAGGCTGGGTCCAGTGAGGGTCGAGGGCCAGTGAGGGTCCAGGTCCAGCGAGAGGCTGGGTCCAGTGAGGATCCATGTCCAGTGAGGGTCCAGGTCCTGTGAGGGTCCAGGTCCAGAGAGAGGCCAGGTCCAGTGAGGGTCCAGGTCCAGTAAGAGGCCGGGTCCAGTGAGGGTCCAGGTCTAGTGAGAGGCCGGGTCCAGTGAGGGTCCAGGTCTAGTGAGAGGCAGTCTCTGCAAGCAACACATTAAAGGCCCCTCAGCGAAATGCTCGCAGCGCAGGGCTCATGTTCTACCTCACATCTCTAATGGCTGGGAGAGCAGGCTGGGGAGCCTGATTAGTGCCAGACAGTATGGCCAAGTCCCCCTTCCTCATAAGATCCCACACAGCCGCCCGCATCAGATGTAGCGCAATAAGGGGCCGGAATTAACAGCAGCCCTGGCGCTCCTCCAGGCGCATTGTGGGGCAGTGGAACTATCTGACCTGTCAAAACAGTGGTAGGTGGGGATCTCAGCAAAACAGCAGCCTAAAATATAATCCTAGGATGTGACAAAAGCCATTCTGGGCAGGTGCTTTAGCCCACTGGCCCCGCCCACGAACGCCATCTGCGGCTGTGTGCTGAGCATTTCTCTGGCACCTGTAGGATCGTGCCGGTTCTGGAGCCGTGCCGGCTGTCTCCGGGCTTTTCGGTCCGTCCCTCTGCTAGCTCAGCTTGGCTGGGGGTGCGAGCCAGAAAACTGGAAGGTAACTCTACCCCTCTGTGATGTTCAGAGCTGCTCGGCCCCGCAGTGATTTACACTAATGATTCATCCCAGGACAGTTCGGGGCCGTTTTCCCAGTGACGCTCATTGTCAGCTGTGTAGCCTGTCAAAGCTTGTACATTTATTACATTATTGATCACCTGCCTCCTCTTCCAAAAACTCATTTTAATTTTGCAGTTTAACTTCTCTCACTATATTTTGCAGCTGTAGTTGCTCAGCGAGCAGTGAGAGTTGCCTGCTCAGAGGAAGGGCACTTCAGAGAGGTACATAGATTACATCAATAAAAACATAATTTTACATGAACAAGTAAAGTGTAGCACTGTGCAGATTAACTGTGCAAGGCAATTGTTTATAAAAGCGCTCTAATTCAGTCAGTCCTCTGACATTTTTCTGTTATTCCATATTCTGGGATGCACACTTTAGTTATAATTAAAGAAGATGAATCAGTATTATAACTTACATGATCAATGAGCCGTGGCAGTTCTCCCTGTGCCAGTCATGCAATCTGAAATTTTCATCATAATCATCATCCACTTCACACTATAAGAATGAGATGTTAATGTTTGGTACCTTTTCCATTTCGTATTGTGTGCAGTTATGTCATTTGCGTTTCCTGCTGGTGGGGTTGGATCTGCAGATTCCCGTTTTCCCCATTTGCCTTTTGGTTATTCTTTTTTTTTTATCTTTCTGGGGAGAATCCAGCTCCATTTCACATTCCAACAGACAACAAATGGACAAACTAACTGTGAGTCGAAATTCAGGTCATTCATTTGACCTGACTGTAGCACTGAGCTAAATACACAGTACACAAAAATAAGAGCTCTTTTCTATCGGAAAGTATAGCCAGCAATGGCCTGAGTGTCCACTGCAAGTAAAACAATATTATCCAGTATTATAATAACCATTCCGTACATAAACATAATGGTCATACCCAACAATTTAGTATAAAAACATAATATTTAAGTGTGCTAGCAGACTTTGGATTACAGGTTCACTTTAAACGCGAAGACTGCCCTTTCCCCTCTTCCCTGTTTTTCTTTCGGCCATTTTGTGATCATGCAGCATCTTCATTTACTGCTGTGTCACCGTGGAACACCATGATGGGAGGCAGAGGGTATCTGTGTAGAGGGGTACGCTTTTGGGAGGCAGAGGGTATCTGCAGATAGGGGTACGCTTTCGGGAGGCTTCCTGTCAGGCCCCAAAACTGTAACCGCCACACTGTCTGTTTACATCATCCTTGCTGTATTTCTGAAGTGTCAGGCTGCCATTTTTGACGAGGCCGACTGGCACGGGGATACGTCACTACAGCAGAGGGCTGTACCTGCTCCAGTATCAATTTGCAGTTGTAGCTGCTGTAGCAGAGCTAGTATGTGCAAACTACTGCAAGGATTTATTTAAGTCAATAATAATTCTTTTTCTAAGCCCCAGCTTTTAATAATGAAAATAATAATTATTTATAATTGCACAATATATCACTGGCAGTTTAGAGCACTTACATGGAGCTTGGAATTTTAACAGAGCAGGAGACTCAGCATATCTTCCATTGGCATGAGACCTTCCACGTCAGGAGAGTGAGCAGGGAGGCATGGAGCCCTTAAGGATGTTTGGATGAGGTCAGAGTTGGGCAGTTTCCCTGCCACAATCAGGCGCCATTTGAAAGGACAGAGACAGCTGGCTTAACCTATGGCAGTGTTTCCCAATCAGACAGTCCACGTTTTTGCTCCGTCCAACCTCTGGGAGCAAAAATGTGGACTGTCTGGCAGAGAGGTAAGAGGGAGCAAAAAAGTGAACCGTCTGTAGGTCCCCAAGGACTGGATGGGGAAACACTGACCTTTGGAACCACAAGAGGAGACAATGCACACTGTCTTCCTGTGATGGAGGCTTCTGTACCGGCGGAAATTCTCAACTGTTTGATTACTGTAGGAACTGTAGAACTCCAAATGTACTGAAACAGTTTGAGTCAAGTACACTTTTATTGCCACATGAGATGTTATCTTTCATCATTTTTGGGAGGGGGGTATCTGGTGAAGTGTTTACACTTAAGGTCTAGATTAAATGATCTGAGAAGCGGGAATTGCAGCGCCGCTCGTGTAAATTGCCCCTCTTGCATAAATTCATTTGGTTTTTGAGCTCAGCCTGTTAAAGCGAGGCTCCTGGTGTTTTGACAATGGAAACACACAGTCATTTCCCGCATAATTATGGGGCAGAGCGTTTAAATAAAATATCTCAAAGGCATTTTCTGTTTTTAGACTTTTTTTTGATATATGATTGACCGCTAAAATGTAATGCTTGAGATTTCATTCAGGCAAAAGGCTTCGCTCGCCTTTGTTCCACGTCCTAAATTGCAGCCACTGCTGCCAGGAGGGTATGCAGAAATGACGTTTCCACTGACCACTAACAAGCCTTTTCATGTTGGGAAGAGAAAGCTCGTCTTGGCCAATGACAGCACCGCTATGGTTGCAGCTGAGCTAAAAATATGGTTGGGGTGGGTGACGTCCCCAAAGCCTCGGTGGCAGTTGTCTCTCTCTTGCTAACCTTTTAAGGTCTCGATGCTTCCATACACCCCGAAACCTTCCCATCCCCCTGAGTGTGCCGCAAAATGCAAACTAACCAGAATTCACAGCAGAAAGCAGCTTCCTGCTGATGTTTCTTTCGTGTCAAAGATTACTTAAAGTAGAGGAGAGGTGTGTGAGCAGGAGAAGGCTGAATCAGTAAATGCACTGTGATTTATGACCTCAGGTAGGTGTTAGGGGTTGAAAGTTGTTTTTTTTTTGGGGGGGGGGGGTTGAGTCATATATTGGCTTTAGAGTGAGCACTGGAAGTAAACAGGCAGAGAGGATCCGCTGTATCTGCGGGACATTGGACTGCATGTGTACTGTTGCCATGGTTGCAATCTATTCTTTCATGCAACTATAGCGAGTCCTGTCTGGTAGGGCTCTGTGTTTACTTTCCTCTGTATTCTGCACTATCCCTCTCTCCTTGTCTTTCTATCTCTTTCTATCCATCATTCCCTTTCTCTTCCTCTGCTTTTAGCAGTGAGGAACCCCCGGGATTTTTACCAAATCCCTCCATTTCCGTTAATGTCTGTGCTCCACCTTGAAAAGGATTAACTCCCTCAGTTGTTCCAGGAATATATGTGTAGAGCTGTGTGAAACGCTGGCATTTAATTTGTCTTAAATGGCCTGATTGCTGTTATTTTTTACATGGAGAAGCATTTTTAATGTCTCTATCAAGGATTTGGGAGTTTGTGTGAAAAGTCTGGTCCAGGTTTGATGTAGCCGACCCAACACAGGACAATTTCTCCCCCTCTTCGGAACTAAAATAATGTTCTGGTTATAATCATCTAATTAGGTTGAAAGGGGCTGTCTTTGACTGGCTGTAGGTCACATTTCAAAGGCTCGTGCCCATACTGATTGAAAGATAGTCCGCTCCAGAGGGGTCGCACATGAGCAATGTGGAGAGAACATTCCGGAAAGCCCTGGCTTGTTCGAAAGCAATCGCCAGACCCCCTAAAAAGTTTTACAGGGTCTTTCTGTGCCGAGGCTAGCGATTAGGATCTCCACGTTAAGTTTCTCCGGTTTGGTGTAACCATGGCCGGACCCCCCCGTCCGCCTCGCACTTCCCAAGGCAGATACGGCACGAAAAACGAACCAGGCCGGTCTTGTTCGACTGAACTGATACACTGGCGCGCGTTTGAAAAGCAGCGGACGTGTCCAAGTGTCAATAGCCATGCCCTCGCCGTTGACTGCGGGGATTCGGCAACCCAGAAGCCGGCCTGCGGCCTGTGCGGTGCAGGACGGCCATATTTACGCAAAGCCTGCACGACTGCTGCAGCTCCTACTTCGTGATGTCATCATTATTATCATTGTTATCATTATTAGGCTGGCTCTCAGGTGTCACATCTGTGCCGCTGATGACATGTTCGCCAAACAGGACGTGGCAGATGTCGGCTCGGCACGGCGGGCAGGCATGAGCACTATGCTGGGAGCAGCGAGGGCGGTGGGTTGCCCCCCCCCATCCTGCGTAGCTGCTCCCTGCGTAATTACAGGCTGCCTTACAGATATTACTCAGGGCCCAGCAATGTGCCAGTCACGCATGCCCACTTTCCTTTCACACCACTCTGTGAAAAAACAGAAGAGAGGGAGCGCATGCATTCAGCTCCCATCCGGACTGCTCTTTAGGAAGCTTCCGGAAGCCTACGCCCAAATCAGGGCCTTTTTCTTCCCCTGGTTGTATGAATGAGGCAAACCCATTTCCAGAGCTTTGCACCAGAAGGGCCCTCATTAACAGAATGTTTTCAGACGGTGGACCAGCAGGCAGACCTCGGAAAGAGTTGTTCACGAAGTTACCCTCCCCAGCCCCCCCCAGCTCTACAATACTGGATGTATTATGGGGTTATAAACAAAGTTGCCTAAATTAGAACTGTTCAGCATCCAGTTGTCATGGCTAATCCCAGATGTGAGGCCTGATGTGGACCATGCTGCAGTCATTACATCTCCCAGCATGCCGAGCAGGCTGTCGAGCTCACCGGCGGCCAATCATCGCAGCCGCCTCTCCCTAGGGCTAACCCAATCCCAGCTGCCATTCCTCAAGGCAAACTAACAAATATATTAAACTGGCACCACCAAAAAGACACATCGTAAAACATACATATTTATGGTTATCTATTTCTAGTATTTATGTTCAACGGTTTATTGTCACGTGTCAATGAGAGACCTTGTTGTCGATAGATACACTGTAGGCACTACTCTGACCATTAGAAACACATCTCTAAATCAGCAAATGACACATCAGAGGCTTGCTAAAGAGAGCACATTGGAAAATAAATCCTAATAAGTCCTGCTAAAGTCTCACTTAAATCTTTTTGTGAATGTTAACATGACTCGTATTAACTTCACGCAGCAGGATTTGGTCACTCGGAAGGTGTCACTGGAAGTTTCGTTTGGAGTGTGTCAGTGAAATGTGTCAGGGTGAGATTTGTGTGTGCATTGATGTGGAGAACGGCTTCCGTGGCAGTCTGGGCGAGCAGCGAGGGACGTTTATTTTACTGAGCTGAAATCCCGTGGTAAACAACGTGCCTTTGCTTTCATAAAATGTTTCTCTAACATCCCCCTGATTTAATGTGCTGGTTTCTGCACGCCAGTTTCCCCCGGAGAACAGTATAACTAATTACTACTCACCAGCATGCCACTGGGAGAGACACATTACCAGGAAGAGCACATTAAATGTAATGTCTTCATCACAGGCCGGGGAGATCCCGCCCAAAGAGGCTCCTCACTGACACTATGCAGGTAAATAAGATGGATACTTCAGACGCAATGTCACAGACAAACAGGGCCTTGAAGTTCCTCGAGTCTTAACGTATTGGCGTGTTTTCACTCAAAACAGTGAGTTCACTCTAATGCCGTTTCCATTAAAGTAAGACTTTCCTCAGAAATTCTCCGTCATTTTGAGTAGAGCAGATGTAACTTTAATTACATTCCATCCCTTGATGAATCTCTCCACCCTTAATCTGCCATTCCTTTGCTCCATTTGCCCACATATTTTTGCACAAGCATCTTATAAACCAGACGTCGGTTGTACTCGCCTTCTCCGCTGTCATGCCCTACCTCACTCCTCAGCACGGATGACTTGTACACATTTCCTCCATTTCAGATTCTACAGTAAGCATCCGTACACCTTTATATGCAAGCAGAGTATCTTTTACTAGTCATACGTTGTATAATGACATTTCCATCAATGATGGACTGCATATATGACGGTGGTCCCATAAGATTATACTGGAGCTGGAAAATTCCAATCACTTAGTGACATCATGGCGCAATGCATTACTCACGTGTTTGTGGTGATGCAGGTGTAAACGATCCTACTGCACTGCCAGCCGTATGAAAGTATAACACAGTTATGTGCAGTATGTAATACTTGACAATGATAATAAACAACTATGTTACTGGTTTATATATTTGCTTTACTTTACGTTTTATCATGATTTAGGCTACACCATATCGCCTAGGTGTGTAATGGGCTACACCATATCGCCTAGGTGTGTAATGGGCTACACCATATCGCCTAGGTGTGTAGTGGGCTATACCATCTAGGTTTGTGTAAGTACACTCTATGATGTCCGCACAATAACAAAAATGACTAATGACCTTTCATGAAAGACAGCACTGCACAGTGGCCAAGTGTGCTATCTTTTATGAAAACTTCAAACATTCGAAGGTTTTATGATGTATCGAACCCTTGGGCAAGACGTTCGACTTGAACTGCTTCGTGAAATATCTAGCCGTAGGAAAGGTAGAGTAATTGCTCCAAATTCCATGTTAAATACTGTCATTACTCAGCAACTGCAGTGAGTTACATTTTTTTAGTGGCTGCCTAGTATTCTTAAAAAGTTCACCAGCACCATGACACACTCAAGCCAATCTCCGTCCCTGCAGGGCTCTGCAAGGATCAGGAGCTCCCTGGGGCTCCCTCTGGCTCCCTGGGGCTCCCTCAGACTCTGACGTCCCCTTGTTATTCAGGCCAACCTTCCCAAGATGGCAACAGGTTGGCTGTTTCTGAGCCAATCAGAATAGCTTACCAAAATTTCAACAGTGACGACAACATCAATGGATTTTAGTTAGTTAAAGCATAATCGATGGAGACATGATACCGAAATTTGAAACAACAGTTGAAATTGGCCTGCAGTTTTTGGCCCAAGACAAGTACAGCCCTGCACCTCTGTATAGAGTTAATGTTGGACTAGGGTTAGGGTTAGGGTTGGGTTAGGGTTAGGGTTAATTGCACCCACTTGAAATCAGCCCCACAGATGAATCAGACTCTGCTGAAGGATGAGGAGCAGCTCGCATTAGCCTCTCAGGGAAAACCTTTAACATTGTTGGCTTTTTATTGATCTGGAGCACTTCTGTTTGGGCTGGATTTGGGCCGTGGCACCCAATCATCCAGAGTAAATGGTGAGGAGCTCCAGTCTTTCCAGCCTGGCTGTAAGTGGATGTATGTGTGTTTTTTCAGTTGAGTTTTCCAGCGAAGAGACTGAGGAACAAAGATGACAACAAAGCCGTGTAGCTTTTCCATGATTATCGTAACGCTTGAGAAACAGGCTTGTTGAGTCTTGATAATTATATGTTTAAAATGGCACAGATGCTGGCTGCTCGGGGAATTGTGGCTTGCTGTTTAGAAATGCAGGACCCGGCTTTATGGGGGTCGCACTGTAGGTACAGCGTTTGGTCCTTCTTGGTGTGGCAGCAGGGGCCGAAACGAAAGGCAACCCTGTGTTTTGAAACCTGGCTGTAGGGGTTCATTTTCAAAACCAGCCTGGCCCTGATTTTTATAACATGCATTTTTTAGAGCCATATCTCAGAACTGGAAGTTGTGTTGGCCTACCATTGACTTCCCCTGAAAAACATGACTCACGTTAAGGCTGGTCTCCTCTGGTGGAGGGGGGGGGGGGGTGTCGAGGGGAGTTTCTAAGTATGGAAAAGATCAGTAATCAAGTTTACCTGGGGCTTGACATTTTGTTTTGTTTTTTTGAAGGAAGATCAGGGCTAAAATACTCGGTGCTAGGCTTAAAATACTCGGTGCTGGGCTTAAAATACTCGGTGCTATAGCCCCAAGTGATCGGACCTAATGACGCCCGTGGGCATGTCCTTGTGTGTTTGGTGCCGTGGCCTCACAGTGATGGTGGTACCAAAGCCAAAGACTTTATAGCGACTTTGTGCAGGGCCAGAGTAACGGCTGCACTAAAATTTCACAGCTGATTTAGCACTGCATAGCAAGCTATGGGAAGGATTTGGGGTCTTGCAGTGCTGTTGGACAGTGCTGCATCTCTGATCGGTAAAAGGTTTTTGGGACAATCGAAATGTTGTATGTGATTGATGTGGGGGCTGTTCAGAATGAGATGCTCACGGCGACGGTGAGAAACCTTGGGGTCCATCCACTACTCCATGTGCCCGGGCAGCTCAGTGGCTGTCTGGGGGGGTCCTGCGTTTCCTGCCAACCTTGGAGGGGGTGAGGTATGTGTGTGCATTGTGTGCACGGTTACATATGTGTGGCTCTTAGTCTGGGTTTTTGTGTGTATGTTTGTAAATGCGTGAGTGTATGTCCTTTCGATTTTCTGTGCATGTGCATTTGTGTGTGAGTCTGGAACCAGTCTAAGAGTAATTATCTATGTATATGTTATTCTTTATGTTTCATTGCCTGTGTGTCCATGCGTGTGTCTGTCTGTATACATGGATCTATGTATGTGTGTATCAGTGTGTCCTCACATATGTGTCTGTGTGATGGGGGGGGGCTCAAATGTGACATCCCTTGGGGCAGCCTGGCAGGGGGGGTAACTCCCTGTGTCTGATGTGGGACCCTGGCTGTTTAGGTTACCGATCGCCCCTGCGGACAGCAAGGGGGAGGCAATAGTGTGTGGAGGGCGTATGAAACGTGCAGGTCCCCTTATCTTAACAGGGATTAACTGTTTCTGGTCAGTGTCAGGGCTGTGGGCTTGCGGAGGTGCGGGAGGCGGCCAGAGAGGGAGTCGTGGCTGGCCTGCCATGGAAAATACCGCCAGCAGATAAGAGGGTGGAGATGCACTTTACTGCACAGATAGGACTGGAATGTGCAATGAGATGCCGGCTGGGCCGGCGAGTCCCTGGCCCCCGTCTGCGCTGTCGGGCCCCCATCTGCACAGCCAGACCCCCGTCTGCGCTATCAGGCACCCGTCTGCGCCGGCAGACCCCCGTCTGCGCTCTCAGGCACCCGTCTGCACAGCCAGGCCCCCGTCTGCGCTCTCAGGCACCCGTCTGCGCCGTAGCCGAGCATCAGGCTTCTCGTTTCTCACATACCGCCACCCTGTCGATCCTCGGTGATGCGGAGGCATGTGCTTGGGCTGCTTTTCATCTCCAGTGTCCCCTTAAGCTGTCCGGACCGCTACAGCGTCTCTCGGTGGTCTAACGCGGGGCAATTCACATCTGTTTTTAGCTAAAACCCAAAGTAGATTCTCTTATAAATTCTTTTCCCAGTAAATGGTTTATCCTCTGTACCGTTTCCGCAATGCGCATGGCGGAATCATTTTTTTCTTCTCCAGGGTGAGTTTTCATGCGGTGACCGCTAATTAGACATGTCTCCTAGAGAGCCTGATCTCGCCCCGTGGATAATTTGCAGAAAGACGGACATGAGGGAACATAGGAATCCCATTCAGACACTGTGGAAGAGGGCCGGGCAGATTGCCCCCC
>JAODJU010000007.1:9830094-9841806 GCA_026776725.1 Gnathonemus echidnorhynchus
GGCTTTTCGGCTTGGCCCCGTAACCCCCCCCCCCCCCCAACACACACACACACACACACACATTCACTCTCAAATGGGCGGCAATCCAGTGAGGCGCCAAAGATCAAATTGTATGTGGCAGAATGTTCTTTGTAATCTAAGTTCTGTTTTTATGCATAGACCCACACATGAACACTCCTGGGTTACTCTTGGGTTACTCCTGGGTTACTCATTGAATGCTCGATGTTTCCATACATAAAAAGCCCGCACTCCCCTTGAGTTAATGGGCTGCCAGTGGAGAGGGACACCCTTCTGAACAAATGCCGCCTTTTCCTCCGTAAGCAATTCTGTTTTCACAGGAACAGCGCGCTATTCATTAATCACTTTTCTGCACATCTTTACAGAACCCGGCCCCCAGATGACCTTAGACGGTCGATTATTGCCAACATACGGAGCAACCGGATCGAAGTTAAACCGGACGTTAGCTGGACCCGGGCCGACGGTCACATGATGAGTTAAGCAGGTCACCCAGGTTGGCCTGGGAACGGTGAGATCCCTGCAGGCCCCGCAGTCATAAATTATTTACCGGCTGGTTACTGCAAGGCTGCACAGCGACCGGAGGAAGTCAAAGCAATAACAAGGGGCTGTGAGACCAGGGATGCAGCTGGTTATTATAGTTTTATCTGTAGAAACGTCGCTAATTTGGTCCATAAAGAGGCCGTTCGGGGCCCATCCCAGTCACTCAGACAGACGGCGGCAGTCTTCCACTTCGCAGTTGTTATCTAGGCCTCCAAGACAGACCGACTCCACAAGCTGCTGAACAAATGCTGATAAAATTGGGAAAATATTATTCTTTGTGCAAGCTTGGTGCGGCTGTGGGTCGTGGACTCAGCAACGGCAGCCATGGTGCCACCGTCCTCGTGAGTCGGGGGTGGGGTGCTGTGTGACAACACATGATAAATGAGGTTGTGAAATAATAAAGCCAGTTAGTGATGACCTCAAACTGTATCATCTGCTGTATCAGCCAGAGCGAAACACAGTGTGTTTTTGTGTTTTGTTTAATAGCGCATGGAAATGTTTATAAATACTGAGCAGTGTGTATTATTTGGGGGGTGGTTTTGTTCACCATTTTATTTGGGGGTGTAGTTTCTGTGGGGACCATGTGTTCCCAGCTTTGGTTCTGCATAATCACAGGTCTGGAGGGACGGGGCCAGATGCAATCGGCAGTGAAATGCTGCAGACTTTCCCCTCAAACTGCTTCTTTTGACAATGAATGTCTAAGATGTCTGACATTTTCTGACTCCAGCTGAACATAACTGTGCAAAGGTTCAATTACTTGATCTCCGAAGAAATGCTGCTGGTAACCAATGGGAATTTGGGAGGAACCGCAGACAGCTGGACAGACACAGAGTCTGAGCTTCAGCAATGAAGAGGCTGACTGTGGCGAAACAGCCCCCAATGGACGACTCCTCAACACCAACATGGAATCTTTCAATATAATCTCAGCATTATAGGCCTAATGAAAGTTAAGTATATGTTTCCATTTATTCATTTGCTCGTGTAGTAACAGTGATTCTTCCAGACGTGCAAAAAAAGTACAACAGACTTGATATAATGATGTAAATGATACATAAATGTGAGCTGATTTTCTGTATGTTATATATTGTACATAGCAGAAATTTTTCCAGTTCTCCATGGAGATGTAATTAAGCGAAAACCTCAATGATAAAAACGCAGAGCTGGCGGTCTGCGATTAGGCCCTCCCAGGTATCACAGACCACGCCCGCCACCGCACCAGGGAGCGAAGCACCGCTTCCCCGTGCGACCCCGTGAGGTGTCTCTTCCTCTCAGTCCTAAATCACCTGGACGTTAAGTCTGGCAGGGGCAGCGGAGCTGTGGGATGTGAGGGGTGGTATGACGGGTGGCACCTGCCTGTGCCAAGGTTCGCCACGTGTGAGAATGGGATGGCGCTGGGAATGCCATCGGGGGCTTCTCTAATGACAGCACAGCCCTGCAGCACTGCCCATTTCCCATAATGCAAAGGGAGGATGGCACACATGCCAAAGCTCACATAGCCTCCATCCTACAGAACCAAATTCATCAAAATGTCTTCAGTTAACAGATCGTTTCCCCCTCTCTTCCCCTTTCCAGCTCACTCACCCTTCACATTTATATTTCCTGCAAATATTCAGCATTTCCTTGCTCTGACAGAAAACAGCACCTCATGATTGCGTGATAGAACGCAAACAAACAGATTGCTGGTTTGGAGTTAGGCTTTTCATCATATTACTTATTATTGCTGATTACTTGCAATATCATACAAAACATAATTTGTTCTATTGTTTTTTCACATGTTTAACAATGAGAAAACAATTAGGGAAAGTTTATGCTTCATAAAAGGAAATTATTTTAGTGCCATTACACGTAAAGCTGTCTTCAAATGCTTTAGTTTAATGCACAGAGCACCTGAACAAGAAGAGATGCCCACAATATATAATATATTTTTTAACACACACACACACACACACACACAAAAAAAAAACTTATATCCAAAACAGAGACTTTACATTAAACTAATCTCTAAGCCAGGATGTCATTCACTTTCTCAAACAATTTACTGAGTGAACAATATAAATGAAATCACAGGAGAAAATATGACCTTCGGTAACATTTGTGTTAGATGCACATAAGCTGTTCTTGGGGTCTGCACCTTCCCTGTCTGTTTTGTTAATGTCTCAGCATTTAGGATTCCCGCTTTTCACTGTACAGTCATTATCTTTTGTATTACCCATATTTTCAGTTCTACAAAGCCCAAGCTTTCATATTATGAGTTCTAAGCCCCCTTTGTCCTGGTGACGGCATATGTTACTCAGTCAGATGAAATTTCAGTCTGTGTTTACAGGTGAAAGTAGCATCAGTAATAAAAACAAAAAGTAGTACATTATCCATACTGTACCTGTAAAATGTGTCTGTCTTTTTCATACCAAAGGAAATCATGTTTATCCTGGCAAACAGCACATCCACGGTGGAATCCATGCTGAGCCACGGATGCAGTTTGCCTGTACTGTCGTCTTAGTATAGTATATGAATTAGTTATCTGCAGAGGCACATGGTAACAAAGAAGGTGCCCTGCTTTAAATCCATCCATTCATCCATCCATTTTCTGTAACCGCTTATCCTATTGAGGGCCCAGAGGCTACGGTCACGACTGCTTAAATCCCTAACTAACAATTAGATGTTTGTATCACCATCCCTGAATACCTAAGGCTACACAGTGAAGACATCAATGTGGATTAGCTCACTGCAAGGCCTTCCTTACAGCATAATGCAGTGCAGTACTTTAAAAATATTAAAGACAGAGAATACTTTAAGAATTAATGAATATAGTCACAGAGTTTATTATGAATTTATCCATCATCCATCAATCATCCTTCCACCCATCAATCATCCTTCCATCCATCCATCAATCATCCATCTACCCATCAATCATCCATCCTTCCATCCATCCATCAATCATCCATCCATCCATCACTCATCCATCCATCCATCCACTTCCTACCCACTTATCTTGGTCAGAGACACAGAGAACCTGTCCGCTATCCAAGGCAGCACAGGGCAGAAAGTGGCAGCGCACCCTGGAAGGGGTGCCTGTCCATTGAAGGGCACATTTACACTCACACAATCATTCACAAAGGACAATTTCGGCACACCAATTAACCTAAATGGATGTCTTTGGATCGCGGGAAGAAGCCAGCATTTCTGGAGGAAGCCTATGTCTTGTGAAACTAGCTGTTCAAAAAATGTATTTATTATTAACCTGCATGCATATGATATATTTTATAAGGATGATGTAGCATGAGTCAGGCAACACTTCCATGGGACTGCTTCTCTAACTGTTCATTCACTATGCATCAATATTTGGGCAGTAGGAAGCTGGAACCCCTTGATAATGGGGTGACCAACTGTTTGGGTGGGACTCTAGCCTGCTGAACAGAAGAGTTGCAGATTTTATAATGGCAATTTGGGATTTTGATGTACTTGAGCTGCATGAGCGACGAAGTCAGAGGACCTTAATGAAACCCACACAAGCCTACAGAGAACGTGACATGTGGCTGAGGATCAAACGCTCCACCTATTTGGCTGACCCTCTGCCCACTGAGCCACAGTGTGCCCGCACTGTGGCTGTAAGCTTGGTAACGATTAATAAAAATTGATACACTTAATAAAAGAGCCCGTTTTCATTCTCATCATGGCTTAAAGAAACAGTGATGAAAATCAAAAAACACTGAATGATATTCCACTAATGAAGCTCATCACTATTACACACTGTAATAGGTTTTTTAAACTTTCTTCTTTAGTAACTGTCAACAGTAGATCAGGAGCTTCCGTTAATGTTAAATTGGGCAGCATACTTTATACAGGTATCCCAGACTGAGAGGCTTCCCCTGGGCCCCATCAATGACCTTCTCCATTCTGCAGGTGTAACTGGACTGGTGTAGGCTTTACACTTATGGCTGGGGGGGGTAGCGTGGTTTTCGGAGGATCAGGTGGCTATGTGAGGGGTCCATGCCCATGGCAATGCAGGGTGAAGATTGCATTGTGCTGTTCTTGTAATTAAAAGACCTCATACTTACTGCCTGAGCCATCACAGTAATTTGTCTTAACATATAAACACCATTGGACCTGAACACTTGCTTCACACTGACACTGTACAGAACATCCTTGCCTGAAAAAAACGTGTGCAATCTACTGAACTTATTAGGTAACACGACCAATTTAATTGCTAAAATCTGCTCAAAGTCAAATTTACTGAGAATAATATATCAAAAAGATAACAGAAAATTTCGAAAACATGTTGTGTAAGTCCTCACATTCTTACACTAAAAACAATTGCCAACTTCAGTACATTTCAGTTACTCTGCTATTTTTACTTTGAACGTATTTAATAGTTACTGAAAAATCACATTTTTATTATAGCTTCACTATCCAAACGTTCTTTAAATTTGACCCTGTGTTTCTATGCCCGAAGCACTGAGCGCCTAGTGTTGACAATATGCTTAAGAGAGGGCAATTTCTTTCATTCAGTGTCAATCATAGATTTGTAGTGGGCGCGTCTATTTTCTTTTTTTGACCAATCCTTGTCTCGGGGGGCAAGACATGAGGACTCGAAGGCCAATAGACGGACCTCATTCCTGAACTTTTGCTCCTCTGAGCAAGTTAAGACATCGGGGGGCGTGGCCCCGCCTCACTGACTCCACTTGAAAGCTCATTAACTCTTCAAGTTCCGATTCGCTGAAGCAATATATATATTTATATAATCCTGCTGTACACATGCTAGTGCTAGTAAAGGTAGCACCTACGTCTGTTGCATTTTTGTTCTATTCGATATAACATAAAATCACAATTGTGATGTAACTTTTGCAACGCAGTCTTGTATATATAAAGTTTGAAATTGGATTTATTGGATTCGTTTTTACAGTCGATGAGTACTTTAAAAATGCTATAGACTTCGCAGTTGTTTTCTCATTACTTATATATTCTACTGTACGTGGCCAACTGGTATATTTATTTATTTTGCTTAATTAAACTATGCACAAGTGACGAGACATACAAAAAAAGGACGTAAAAAATTAATACAGCCCAATCCAGTGTGTACGACCCTATATGTTTGGGTGGGTGTATATTGCTGGAATTCGCTCACAAATGAGGGGCCCAGTGCGTCATGAGGTCATTCTATGGAATTCTGTGGGCTTCCCGCTCGGACAAAAATTCCTTATGTGCAGGTAACGTGCTCCCCGTGGCAGGACTGCAAAGCCGTTGTGTGTGTGTGTGTGTGTGTGTGTGTGTGGGGGGGGGGGTACAATTCCTAGGATTTGGTTACTGTACGATGCACTCACTTTGTTGTCCAACACATGGATTTAAAAAGTTTACTTTGAAACTAGGAAAAAAAATAAAATGAAAATCACTCTAAGTAAAATGTCATTTTCATAGTTTTTTCAACCTGCTGTTTATCTGGGACAGCGATTTCCTCCGTAAATTTCTATTACAGAGAAGGGAAGAGGTGAATGTTACGCCTTTAAGAGTTAAGAAACTTGAAACCTTGTTTGCGCAACAATCAGTGCAGCTCACAGCCGCCAAAGTGTCTAGACTAGCACATGATGAGAGTCAGCCAATGGCTCCTTAGCTATCCTCGGGGGCCCCGTGTGTATGTGTGTGTTTCACAAAAAAGAGAGAAACGGGGAAAGAAAACCCAGGCTGCTGTGTGACCAGATCTGAACACGGGGTCAGTCGCACGTCTGAGCCTAAGGATTGTTCGTCAGCAGTCTTCATACTATAATACGTTGGAATTCTACACGAATGCTTTACTATGGTGACTAACCAATGGGATTGTGAATTCTGAAAGGAATTTCTTGGGATTAATTCACAGCGGAGCAGTTCCATTCATGTGTCGAGCGCTGCTTTAAAAGGAAAATTTTTAAGGTATTCCAAAGTCCAGAAACAAAGCGGAAGCGCAGAGTGATCGATCTCTGCTGTTTATTAGTCGGTTACAGGCTACATTCGCGTAGTTTTTTCAGTCGCTGGTGCAAATACTTATAACATCGCTTGAGAATCGCGGTTAATGCTTTATGCAGTTTTGTGTGTAATAGCTGGAGTACAAAGAAGTTTTCTGTTGTCCCAGGGAATAGAATATTATGTTTTATGCATTTTGATTTCAATGTGGTATTGCATTTTGGGACGCTTTTCCTTTTAAATGCCGTTTATTATTTTAGCTCCTAATCTAATGTTGCTGTTTGGCCGCAAATATACAGCATTCGGCTGTGCATGCACTGCACGGCATTTACAAACCATTTATGTTGTACGACGACCATAAAAGAATTTGTAATTCACTCCGATCTGAACAAGAATACAAACTCTAGATTTATAAATTGTCGTATGTTCAGGTCGAAACGCTCAGGTCTTGTGCGGCGACTCTGGAGAAGCCGTTTGATTCCAGATAGACAGGGGGGCGATGGAAGTAGCAAAACCAGCGAAGGGAGTCGGGACGAACTGTGCGGCAATAACCCAGAAAAGATTTCCAAAACGGAGCTCAGACCGGTGACCCGAGGAGGTTCGACTGTGGAGAACCTTCAGGAAGTATGCACCAGATATCCATCAGAGAGTGGCGGCTCGGGGGACATTTTGGACCAAGATGGGGGTGCCATGTGTCTCATGGAAGAGGGAAGTCCCAGATCGGCACCGGAGAATGAATACAGAACGGTGACGTGCTGTTTGTTCAAAGACCGGGAACACTCGGAACCCAGAAGGCCAGATACGGCTCGGGGTAAAGAACCTGCTTCATGCCAATTCATGCTGAGGAACCACGGCTCTCAGGACGCCGCTTCTCCGGGAGCACTGGAGGCAAAGCAGCGCTCTGTCATTGAGCAGGAACTTAAAACCGCCACCTATTCCTTGTTTAAAAGGCTAAAGGGAAAGCCGCTGGATACCCTTTTGGAGGCCGTGGAATCTAAAGGGGGGATGCCAAGCGATTGTGTTATGGTATCGCGGACAGAGCTGCGGCTGGGTGGCCATATGGCACCACCTCAGCTGCTTCTCTGTAAGCTTTACCGTTGGTCCGACCTTCAGCACACGGCCCAACTCAAACCACTTTGCGAGTGCCAGAGCTATGGGGCTTCGGATAGTCCGACGGTGTGCTGCAATCCCTACCATTACAGCCGACTGTGTGGCCCAGGTAAGTTCATGTATTCTGCGTCCCGGGGTCTTGCAAGTGCGGCGGATATTTCGGGTAATTTTCTCAATTAGGTGAAGTCGAGTAAGTTGTTCCTAGTACTATCCAATGCATCGCCTGACATAGAGTTTATATTAAAGCTGTTTTTGACCGTGAGCGGGAATCTTTCCGGATTAAGTTTTTAGAGACAATCGCAAAGTTTTATTCGCGGTCGATCCTTGTCGCGTGTTGAAGTGAAATGTTTTCAGTCCTTCGCAGTACCACGGCAATGACTACTGTGGCATGAAGAGGAGATGCTTCGCTTCTTAAGCGAAGATTCAGTAAATGATCAGATTTACAAAATTACAATTAGTTATTGATAGTGGGAAAAAAACATTTAGACCCTCTGACATTAGCATGAGCAGATTTAATGTGTTGCAAGCCTTATTTACACGGTCCGATTTTTATTGCTAAACTAGCCTATGGGAATGTAATAAAATCAAACATTGTGGATATGCAGAAAAGAATGAGCATACAACCTGTTGTAATCGATTACCAGAAAAACCTAGATTGATTCTAGGTGGACAACTGGATACAGAATATCTCTGTTTATTGATGCCATGTTGATTTGTTTCAGTTAAGCATCTTCTGTTGTAAACGTGTGTTAGATAAACATAAAACTTAGCTGTACTGTACCAGCCTTGTTTAACTCTGTGTCCGAGCCTGCAGTAACTCGTAGAGCTTTCCAGTTTGTCCCCATCCCAACTCCTTTACTTCCTCTGTTATCATGATAAATGCCATATACGTTCGTATGTATAAAAATAATACAGTCGCATTGCATCCCTTTTAAACTGCTGTGCGTCTCATGAATGCGCCTCTGCTGTCTAGGTATTCATTTGGGCATCACTGCTTGCCTTATTCTAACGGTTTCCTTATGTCTGTATGCATTCCAAATCCCACTCGCAAATGTGAAATGTTCGCTGTTTTGTTCTCTATCAAAACTATGACCCAATTCGGTGCCTAGTCAAAATGTGTTCAGCGTGTTGTTATTTATCAGCCTGGCCAATCCTCGATTCAGAAGCGAATACAAGAACAATATTGACATGTGCTAGTAATTATCCTAAAAGATAGCCCATGCTAAGAGCACATATCAAATCAGTCAGCTGGGGTGCAGAGTGAAAAGTTGTATGTAAGCACGTTCATGGCTAAATATTTAAGTTTAAAGGAGTAATTTGTCAACTTGTATTGAATATGTGATGAAAATCAAGTAAACTGAAGCTATATGTGACTGAACAGAAACAGACTTGGTTTGTTGAGAATTTTCAGTATGGAGTAGCTTTGAGGGAGTCGTGACTGCGCAGTAACGGCGAAGATGCAGTGGCCTTATCTGGACGAGCTCGCGGTCTGCGGCCGGCGGCCAGCCTGAAGGACACAGTTAACCCGCAAATTTGATTTCCTCAGAGTAGGAGCGTAACCTAGGATAGGAAGGGGGCGCAGCAGAAGGTGGAAACGCGCATTCGAGGGGCCAGTTTATTTCAGCTGGTTTTGGTGCAACATAAACGCTTTATACATGCAATTTTGTGCACAAGTAACTCAGACTGAATGCTGTGTATACACATTTAGCATTAAAGATTACCACTGTACCAAAAAAGATTAAAAAATAATTTTAATAAGGTAACTGAAGTAACAACTGCTCGTAAAGTGACTAAAATGATGTATTATTTTTGGTATAAATGAAGAATCTAGAAGACAGAATAATAAATCAACTGTCAGAAAACATAACGCTTGATCCTTTAACTGAGTGGATCTCTTGCTTATTCGATTTCCTTGAGTAATCTATCTGGGTAATCCTTCAAATATAGCGATGAACGCAGGGGGCTGTTTTCCGCAGCCGGCGCTAAGGCTTCTTGGAGCGTCTGTATATGATGACAGCTGCCCATTCTTGTGAAGAAGACGCGGCCCTTTTCTTTTACTGGCGTTACATCGTTCACTTGAAGTTGAGTTGTTATGACTGCTGTTTCGGCAAATCCATTAGCGCCGTCTTTATCTTTTCTCACTCAAACCCAGCCTTACAACTCGACCGAACGGTAAAAAAAAACTACAGACACCAGCTAGTGCAGCTTTTTTGCCCATCATAATCTCACCAGTTCTCTCTACAGAGAAAAATGTGTACAATTAATTTGACTAACCGTAGCCTTATCTGTTCACCCATTATAGCTTAAATATTTAGAGAGATTATATAGGCTAACATGTATTACGCGTTAAGCCTGTGTGATTACATGGGTTAGGCCTACTTATTTCAACTATAATATTTTAACTTTACCCGTTATTTAAATAACAAACTAAACACTGTCAATAAAAAGAGACCGAAGCAGCAATGGCTATAGTCCGCCAGGTCACGATCTCCCTTCTTCTATCGTCGAAACGTATACTGTACATTTAAAACCTAAAAGGCTATTTAACTGTTTAAATTTCTTTAAATGTGCAGCATCGGGAACAAACGACTCTAAGTTAGCACATAAATATGCCGCATTGGTGCACGTCTTATTCTTCTATAAATCTTTTGAAATCTGAGTAGTATAATGTTCACATCTGTACTTGATCGAGCTGAATACGTCCTGCAACTAAACGTACTGGCTTACTGGGAATATAAGTTTACTAAAGTGCGCACGTAACCGTAAGCTTTTCCTATGGAATTTGTCCAGCTGCAAGTGGCTTTACAATGGCTATGTGCCTTACTGGACAATAAAATGTACCTTTATTTTTGGTGTTAACTGTAAGAACGGTTCAACCCGGCTAATGGCGTCATATGCGTAAAAATTCTTCTAATGAATTTATAAAATGGTGGCATGCGTGGTACTGACCGGAAAGCTGACATTAAATATTTTACAGTGTAGTTTTCAGTTTAAACCAGCCCCTTGGCATTTTTCGACTACGGTGGAAGTACAGGCCTAGTTTAATTCCACGTTATTGCATTTGTAATACATCAATGGTCATACTCTAAGAATATCCTATAAATGTGGAAAATATTATTAAAGCTCAAAAGCAACGTGAAAGGATTTGATAGGCCTAGTGAACCTGGAATTGATTCGAATCCTAAGCTTTAAATATCTATGCGTGAAATTTGTAAATTGGTGAAGTTTGGCTTTCAGCAGTATCGGTCTGCCGGTAACCCTGCTTCTCCCCGGTACTGGTAGGCAGGCGAAGATGCGGCCCCCGCCCGGTATTCCAGTCTCGGACCGGGCGCCCTGCAGCGGGGGTGCGATCGTCCCGTGACACGCACTCATGCTTAAAAGCCAGCTGTCAAATAGACTGCAAGGAGGCGAAATTAATCATTTTAGATGAACTAATTAATAAGCTTTGGAATGGTTGGGTGTCTAAGGCTGTGTTTTAAATTAATTTTAATTTAATAAAGACAAAAAAGTTCAATTGACTAATTTCCCATTCGAAGTTTAACGACCACTGGGCGCTTTTAAATTGTATCTCTTACGTGTGCGAGGTTTTTTAGTAAATTACTTTTTTATTGCTTATAGTAAACTGAAGTTGCCCCATGCAGATTGTTAAAATGTCGTTTAACATATTACGAACCGGTTCGGTTGAGGAAAATGGAGCGACTGGCAAATTAAACCTACTGTGATGTGATATGATCTGTGGGTTTGGAGCGCCAGAAGGATTTAGATGTACGTAAAGCGTCAGCGTTGCTCTTTTCACACGCAGTCAGAGAGCGCGGAGCCCGGAGCCGGAGCCACGGCGCCCAGGTTTGTCCTGACGGAGGCTGCACGCTTTTCCCGTTATTGCTACTGTTGCGCGCCGGTCAGTAGTTTGCATACCGTCACTGGCCGCAGGTCGTTAGCGCTCCCTGCACGGTCTGGCCAGGGACTCTCGTACGGAAATCCCCGCCACTTTACGTAGCCGCTTCTGGGTGGGTGTTTCCAGACACTATCAATCATCCAATCAATCAATCAATCAATCTATCTATCTATCTATCTATCTATCTATCTATCTATCTATCTATCTATCTATCTATC
>JAODJU010000007.1:9863936-9876871 GCA_026776725.1 Gnathonemus echidnorhynchus
GTTTCCTTCCGCCTCGTGTTTTTATTATTACCCCCCCCCCCCCCCCCCCCCACTGATTCAAACCTGTTAGCACAACAAGAACCAGCCCTCATAGCTAAATGAGAATGCGGGTCCCATTCCTCGACATGGGGTGTCCATCTTCCGAAACACATCACAGAAGAACATTCCAAAGAAGCACGGAGAACGAGTCGGGGGAAACTCAGGACGGGGTGTTACTCCAACCAAGGGCAGTTTGCTGTACTCATCTCACGTAAATTACATATTTAAAACGCTGATTGTTCAGACATAACACAAGGCAGAAAAGTTTGGGTGGGGGGAGGGGGATGCTGAAGGATGTTGATGCAAGTGCCTCCTCTACATGGGGACCGACATGACACACTGAGGGTGTGGGTCCTTAACCCGACGTCGGCCAAGGTCCGTCCTGCACCCCCCCCCCCCGCCCAGCTGCTGTTGGGGAGGCCGTTCTGAGCGTCTTAACCAGCCCTCGCATTTCTCCGTGAAGGAAATGGGCACGGAGAGTTCCGGCGTCTCTGTCCGAAAGAGATACTGGCGACGATGGCGTTAAAGTCCAGTGTGGTGTGACGTAGGTGTCAGGCCCGATAAACTCCGGTCCAGCGAAACATTACATTGGTGTTCCAACTGACACATCATAGACAAAAAAAATCACCAGTTTTTCCAGTTACAGTTAAATATAGCAGCACCACCTCACCAGTGACATCATGGTGTTACTGTAAAAATGAACTCTTCATATTTTTAATTATTGCATTATATTGTATTACATTATTTCACTTGTTCCTATATGGTAATAATACACAACACTGCATGCTGCCAAATGTAATAGCAGGTTTATCTGTCTTTAATACACGTATAAGGGATGTTTAACCTTCATTCATTCATTATTTTTTGGCCTAACCTGCCTGGGCTCGTAACATTTTAATTTCGACGGGAATTAAGTCTTCAGTGTTGGTGTTATATGCTATTGTTACAGATTGACTAAGTACTTTATAGCTGCTCATAGCATGAGGAAGAACAGCTTTTTGTCCCTGGTTGTTACTTATGCTATGGGTTATTCAAACTTAGTCTTTCCAGAGGTTTGCTAACAGAAGCCTGCTAACAGACACGTCTGCTAACACAGGTATGCTAACATGGAGGCCTGCTTAATGAGAGGTCCACTAACATAGAAGCCTGCTAACACAGATGTTCATTAACACAGAGGCCTGCTTACCGAGAGGTCCGCTAACATAGATGTTCATTGACACGGAGGCCTGCTACCTGAGAGGTCTGTTAACATAGAGGCCAGCAAACAGAGATGTCCACTAACACAGAACTCTGCTGACAGAGAAGTTTGCTAACACAAGTCTGCTAACATGGAGATACACTAACAGAGAAACCTAAGCATTTATGCTGATAACCAAAATCCCAGCAGAAGAAAAGCAGAACACTGGAGCCAACTTAGACAAAGAAAGATGAAGAGGTTCTCCACAGCTTTGAAAGGTCTGCTGTGACTGGCTTTGCTGTATGCCTACTCTGCAGCCTGGAGGACCCCACCCTCGCAATTCCCTCCCATCCTGTCCCAAAAACAAATCTCTGAGGCAGCTCTAATGCTCACTATCTGTGTTTGTGGCTTTGGTCAAGCCCGCTACCTTTTCCCTCTGTGAGGAATGTTCTGCTCTGGCCGCAGAGACTGCAGCCAAAATTCATCACGTTCACCCCTAAACGCTCGACTCTGAAATTTAGTTCTTCAGAGGCCTTTGGGAAATCTATTAAACTGCAGCCAGAATGGATGTGGTGGAGCTCACTTCCTGTCTCATTGTGGGTTTGGGTTGTCTGAATGGAGGGAGATGCGCTTTTTCCTGCCAACAGCAAACGGGAGATCAAGAGTGAGGAAAGAAGGAGAAAAAAAACGTTCCCTGCTTGGTGTTTTCGACAAAAACAGGGCAAGAAATATGCAGTGAGGTTAAAAACAGCGTCGTCCTTCAGGGGAACGTCAAGATAGATTTCTGCACACTTTTGCAGCAGTCGGCAGGCAGAAAAGGGCTTGTGCAGTACTAGGACAACAAAGCTTAAAAATGTGTTTGGAATACAACGTTTACAGTGAGGGATAAAGATGGCAGCCAAGCGGGTGTGGGGATACCAGCGTGGTCAGCGTCTGTGGGATTCTTCTGCTGTCCTTTCTGCTGCAAAGCTCAGGTTCCTGCATTCAGTCTGCCACCCAACCCACTGCAGCCCAAACAACACACCACACACCTTCTCCTGTTCTTCACAGAGCTACTTGGGGGGGAAAATTACCCTGTTCTTTTGTGTCAGTTACTGTGTGGGGAAAAAGGCCCAAATTACTACTGGAAACAAACTGGTAGGCTATTATATTGGGTAGCGAGAAACTGCAGCGCATACCTAAGAGATTACACTGCAAACCGCAGAGGCTACATGAGCCCAAATAGCCTTCAATGGCTGAACTATGGTGTTCACAGCACATTCAGCTGCATCTTGAGAAAAGCATCCTGTTTTTTCTGTCAAAAGCAAAAAATACTTGTGGCAGTTTTTTATTACTTAGTCTTGGGGTTGAGGAGAATGGAAACGGCTTGTAAACACATGGTACTGTTTAAGGGGCTGCTGCTTATGCTCACCACGGAAGACGTCCGTGCTGTTAACCCACAGACCTGAGGCTCGCCTGCCACTTTCTGATGACCTCCGTGATCTTTGGAGGAATACAGGGCTTTCAGAACCCTCAAACAGAACCCTCAAACAGAACCCTGAAATTTTTTTCAGCTGCTGGAACGACATATTTCAGGTGCAAAAATTCTAAGGTTTCAAAACTGTTGCACCACTCCAAAGCTGAATCAGAAGGCGTCCATTTTGACATCAATAAGTGACAAGTGACATGCTTTCAGGAAAGAGTGCAAGGAGGAAGGGTGTCCTCAAAATGAACTATTCATGGAAATTATTTTATATATAGTTCAATTAGCACAAAGAGCAACATGCTAGCATGTTCTGTGAATAATTTTTTTCAGTGACAAGCAGTAAAATGATTTTGTGGCTGACATGATTCCCTTGTTTTTCGTGCTCTTAAGGCTCTTTTAAATTTCTCTGAACGTCTAGTAATGACAAAACATCTGAAGATGTCGATCACCAGAAAGCAACGTACACAATCCGTTAGCTATTACTACGACACGGCCTGGTGCTGGACCTCAAACCTGCGGCGTGTTCAACCGCCACTCAGCCGTGGTCTGTTCTGCGCCAGCTTCTAATCTTTTCTTTCTGGTTATGCCAATAAGATTAAATTAAATGTTTTAATCTTGGCCTTCAACCACAAGAAATGCCTTGTCTTTAGAGAGGCACAGGCTTCATTTCATCCGAAATTGATAATTTTGTTCTGCAATCCATCCCCCCCTCACCGTAACGGTCATGCAGAGTCTGATGGAAACCCATGTTGGTTTGATAACGAGTTTGTGCTATATTTCGAAACATTTACTCAGCTGAACTCTTGAGCTTCAATTCTCCGTACGGATTCACTGTTTTCCTCATTTCTATTTTAACGCTCGTGTGCGCGCAGGCTGGAACGCCCGCAGTCTGAGACCTTTTAATTATTTTCCTTTGTCAAGATTCAAAGAGGCATCTTCCAAGTGAAATAAATCTCAGCTGCTTTCTATAAGTTCTCTGGCCTCAGAAAGGTCTGCGGCGGGGCGCCCTCCTAATGAACCAGAGCCGTACACTTCGCTGGCTTTTGTAGTACCCATGCATATCTGATAGCCTCGCACCATTTCGCATTTTCCGACACAACACTTGAGCGCACACAGAAATCAAAGGGCTCGATCCTTTATAAAAAGTGAAAAGCATTGTGTATGAAAAATCAAACTTAAATAAGCCAATAAGAATTGTGGGGTGAGTAAGAAACACTGTTTACTACTTCTTATCAGTCTGGCACTACTTCATATGCTTGCTTGTACAAAAATGACCATACATGTGAAAGGAATTGTGGGAATGACTGTCAGTTCTCTATATCACCTCACTGGAGATCCTTATGCAGCTCCTGACAGAATCTCTTCACAGGGGAGGTTTAGAGGGGCGGCAGAGTGAGTAAGTGTGAGTAAGCTGGGGGATTGTGCCTTGGCTGTTTACGTGTTTGCCCCGGGTTGTAGGGCTTTCTTCTGGGCACGCTGCTCTATTCCTGCACTTCAAAGACATGCAGTTAGGCTAACTGACATCTCTGATTTCCCTTAGTATGCATGTGTGCCCTGCCATGGGCTGGAATCCAATCCGGGGGGTTCCCCCTGTGCAGTATAAGACGAGCAGGCATGTCCGCAGATCATACCAGAAGCACTCATTTAGTTTAGTATGAAGTGCAGCAAATTTGCAATAATTATGTGGAATATGCGTTTGACCATACATAATATGAGTATTTTACATTGAACATGTGCATACATTTTCATGCATTCATAGACATAAAAGCCTTTTAATCATCATCCTGTTCAGTCATGCTAGCACTCTTCAGTAATGCTGTACCTTGTATGCATATGATGCCTATATTATGCATTCAGTGCACCTTCACAATGCATTCATAGAACATTCAAAAGTCACACGTAACTGTACCTTAACATCCAAACATAGCTTAACAGCTTTAATATACGTTAATAATAAACATCATATTATAATAAACATTATAATGATATAATGTTTGTTGTTAATGTATATCAAAACTAATAAGGTATGTTAGGATGTTAAGGTACAGTTACGTGCGACTTATGAATGTTCTATGAATGCATTATGAATGCGTTATGAAGGTGCAGTTAATGTAAAATGTTACCTCTGAATGTTAATGTAAAATGTTACGTCCTGCCACTGAAATTAATCTGTCTTATTACTCTCGCTCTCTTTCTCTGGTGTCTTACAATAAACAGCAGGAAAATATCCCGGGGAAAAGCAGCGCACGTCTCCAGACTGCAGCAGGACGGATCGATCCGTAGGGAGAAACAGCAGCGCTGCACAGCTGTTGGGCTACTGTGGCCGGGCCCCTCCTTCAGGAAGCGGCGCTGCACATCTGGACAGAGTGAAAAAGCTGTGAAGCAGCGGCGTGTTTTAAGAAGGAGCGATAAGCCGGGGATCACACACAACGCTCCCTGTCATCTATCTCATTCACAAGGAAAACTCTGGAAGTCTCCTCTCAGCATCATCGATCCCTCGGCTCTACGACGAGTTCCGGGCGCCCGCTTGTAAGTGCCAGAAGTCTGACGACAGCCGACAAGTGCAGCACC
Organism: Gnathonemus echidnorhynchus; assembly: GCA_026776725.1. Classification (NCBI taxonomy): domain Eukaryota; kingdom Metazoa; phylum Chordata; class Actinopteri; order Osteoglossiformes; family Mormyridae; genus Gnathonemus; species Gnathonemus echidnorhynchus. The sequence continues at coordinate 9,869,189 of JAODJU010000007.1, forward strand.
TGAAAGTATCTGTGTAAATAATGTATAAATGATTTAACAGTCTACAGTCCTGTGCTGTGTAAAAATATACACAGCACAGAAGCTGAATTCAAATCAAACCCACAATTCTGGAGGTGTGAGGTCGCATCCTGTCCCTGCAGTATCTAACTACCCACCTGTACCACATCTTGGCATCCTTTGTCTTTTAATGTTCATATAAGTTTGAGGACACATGAGGTTCACTAGTGAGCATTATTAATTATTTTGTGATAATTAGCTGTTAATATGTACATATGACCCCACCCTCCTTATTTTTTCCTTTTTTGTGGTAAGACCCTGATCAAACATGAGTCAAATACACGGGTCTTGCGGTAAGCTGGAGCCAACAATTCTACATGAATGAAATGTGACTGATTATTTTTACACATAATACTGGACATAAGGCACTTTTCTAGTTAGGTAGAATGAATCACTTGTTCGTTCTGTAGAAATCTTTTCTTTACCCGAATAATAGTGCCACTAGTGGATGGGGTTTGAAGGCTTGTTTCTGGAAGAGTGCATTGTGCCTGTCAGCGTGGTGGAAACTGGTGTTCGCGGCAATCAGCACCTTTAAGAACGAACAATGAATTTTGTCTTTAGTTTATGTTAGCTGTCATGTCTACTTGGGAAATGTGTAAAAATGCTGCAGTCACTGCAACCCTATGCTGAATAGGTAAGTTCCTGGAGTATGGGATGGTGCGAGTGTCTCATTTAGAAATTTTATCTTGTGGAGTCCAACTGTTTCTGCAAAAACCTGTTAAGTAACTCTGCTCCAGACCTCCAGGCTGTTTAGTAGAAGCTAAAGATCGTCACTTTTACTGAATTTGATCCTATTAATGACAATATGTATCAAGAGTTATTTATATTATGGCGGTGAATCCTGTAAAATGCCATCGTATCCAGGCTTGTGGTTCAGCTCGGGCAAATCATGCGTTTTTTTGAATTTATGCAAACTTCTTTTCATTGCACCCGCAAATATTACGACTGAGCCGTTCATCTGTTTATCTATTGATGTTTGAGCGCACTTATTTTCCAGGCAGCTCATTAGACTCCCAGGTTCGTATCTCGAAGGCCGTTTTAATGCCACGGCACTGTGTTATGCTAATTAAGAGCCCTTGAATGTGCACAACAAAAAGTACACAGTGAACCGATTCTGCCTCATTGCATCACTGGCATACTTTGAAAATTATTCTTACTTGTTTAAACTGGAATTCTTTAATTAAGCGAAAGCCAAGACCTCTGCACTTAACGTATGTTTTCCACTCAATTATGTGGACCCATTAGGAGCCAGAAAGGCACATTTACCAGTGGAACCCTGGCAGGTCCAGGAACGTTTTTTTTTTTCTTGCTTGTGTGCTTGGTAATGTCTTCCATATTGTGACTTTAAATGGGGCGGACTCAGGAAATGCAGTCACATCACCCTGCTTTCCAAACTTCCAGTCTGTGGTTTGGCCCACAGCGATGGCGGTGCTGTGGACTGCTGCTCCTGGGCCAGGCAATACTGGCTTTGCTTCCGAGGGGAGCCCTGATCACCACTGCCACTCTGCTGGGTTCGTCCCGCTTGCTCTCCAGATCTTCCCAAGGACCTTCTCTGACTTCGGGGGAGCTGTACTTAGCAGTGATCTCTGGCATCATACTTCTGGAAACTCTCCTGTAGTATTAAATACTTAAAGTTTCCATTTCGCTTGCGCTGATCATATGTAGGTGGCTAAATTTTTCCATTAAGCATATTTATCTTACACAAGTAGGGTTATGACAGAGTCCTGGCATGGGCACCTGCCCAAACTTCAACACTGAAGTTAGATACTTACACATCTACAGCGGGGCCTTGCACCTCCATGCCTGTAGATTTGAGTCCTATCTCGACTCCAGATGTTTGCATATTCTCCTCAATTTCACATAGGTTTCTACCCCCAAATATACAAAATCCACCGAACTGGTGTCCACTTATACTGAACAGGGTCACACGGAGGTCCAGCCCTAAGCGGTGTAGCCTTAAGGCAGCGTTTTTCACGGGACCTGCACGGGCACGCACACACACACATGCTGTCACACAATTTAGAAAAGCAGGTAGCAGACCTGCAAACCCTTGACTGCAGCAGGAAGCTGGACTACTTCCAGAGTTACCCGGGGGAAACCCGCCATGACACAGAGAACATACAAACTCCACACACAGAGACGGGGCGCACCGTGGAGGTGTGAGGCCAGGCGGCTGGCCAGCGAGCCAATGTGCTACCCGCTTATATTAATGCAGTATGGAAATAATATATTGATAGACACCCCAGGACTGTAACCAGGATTAGCATTTGGAGCACTGATGGATAAATACAGTATGTAATCGCGAAACACAACAAAGATGTAAAATCAATGTGAGAACCTATTTACATTAAAGCATTGATTCTATATTTAATTCCATATTTCTGCCCTGGGGGCAGGAACAGGCTGCACTGAATAGATCTGCCCTGGGGGTAGGAACAGGCTGCACTGAATAGATCTGCCCTGGGGGCAGGAACAGGCTGCACTGAATAGATCTGAGCTGGAGGAAGCCTGTGAGGAGCAGCACCCACAGGACGGGGTTTCACCTTCTAAATCTGTGCATTGCAGTGCACTGTGCTACTGAGATACCTGCCTTTAGTTTCCGGGGGTTTCTGTACAGCCGTTTCCCCCCAGTGGCCACGCTCGCCTGCTGGCTGGTTATTCTCCTGCACTCTGCCTTTGTAGTTAATGTCTTGGGGCTGTTTGTCACTGTGGCCGGTGTGCTTTGGAGATTATTAGTACAGAAAAGGTGATTTTAATGAGAGGCTGAGGGAGAGCTGAGCCCATTTTCCTCACTGCCTCCTCTTAGCTCTACATCCTCATCTTTTAGACCCAGGTCTCTCTCTGCCAGGAATGCAGACCCTTTGTTGACCATTTCAGGCCTTCAAGGTCACATGTGATGGAGGACGTGACGTGCAGCTCAGTTTTAAATATTCAAACTTTTGGTGCCTCTTTCTAAGATACTTCTGAACAATTTTCTGTTGTGAAATTTGTGAAAAAAGGAATTCTTCAGGTAAACACTGGCAATCTGATGAACCAGTGCACTGTGCGTTGCAACCAGACTTTGTTCTCTTTGGGAAACCAGCTGATACATCTCAGCTGTGCTTCTGTGTCACTTTACTGCATTTGTTTGATGTTCTGTCAAAATGCCCCTGCACTGCGCTGCACACCGGCTTTTGCGTGTCCCCATGACTTATGGCTCCTGTCAGCTTGGCAGATTTGTTTCTCGCACATGCAGCTGCTGGAAACTGTAACTTTTGCTTCCCACGCAGCAAAGACACGATAGGTCCATAAAGCCTGGCGGCGTGGCTGCCGACTGCAGCGTGTCCAGTGACCAGTGACCTGGCCCCCGCACTCTCCATCTCCCTGCCCGTTCTCTCTCTATATTCCTGCAGTGCTGGAGGTACAGACAGTGACAGGAAGCATTTGCACTGAAACTGAAGCTTCTGATTTGACACTAAACATTTTATTCTCCTTTCCATTGATATGATATGTGACTAATAATATTATTTCACTCAAAAACCAATGATGACGGAATTTAATTGAATAATTAACCTCATTTTAATGTATAGAAAGTTTGCAAGCACAGCTAGTGTTTGAAAAAATGAGGCTCCTGGTGGAATAGATTATCGCGCACAGACCAGTTTAGCAAAGCGGTTCTTCATTAATCTCTAGATGGTGACTGACACTTTAGGACAGTCCCATCCATCATGGATTTCCAAACCGCATTCCTACCATGGCCAGACATTGCACCATTCTTCCAGGATATTGTTCTCTAAACTATTTAATGCAGATCGTTTTTAGCAGGAAAAGCAGGGAGAGTCTGTACTGAGCTAAGCAATGGTGAGGCTTTCCAACCTTTAGATCGCTTCAACTCTTAGAACTTGACGGAATCCAGCTGCAGCACCACAGAGGAGCTCCGAAGAGCTTCTGGTACCTACTGGGTTGTTGCCGTGGAACATTTGTTGTCATGCAAGGAACACTGCTAAACAAAAGCGTCTTTGCATCTGGTAATTGTTCATTTATTTAGTGTGCGGCTGGAAGCTTGGGGCTGGAGTTCCCGTGGCCCAGCCTTCAAAAGCCCGTCAGTGTTTCTGATTATGGCAACAATGCCAGTCTGTTTTCATTGCTGAGTGTTTGATCCCATTCCTCCACTGAAAATCAAAAAGAAAAACAAATTGGAAAAAATGCAGATATTTGGTACTGTCCTGAAATGGTAGTTGCACACACACACATACACCCTGCAGTTGATGTGTCCACTTTGATTTGCATCCCCAGTCACTCCATCTTGCACTGACTTCTCTGACGCTGGTCTAGTGTAGCGAACAGACTGGGTTTCTGCTGTAAAGCCTGTAGGTCAGTAGGGGACACTGTGGAGCACCATGGAACACTAATAAAGCTCTTGAGGAGATGCTACCTTTCAGAAGTTTGTTAAAATGCGTGGACCACCTGCATGTCACATTCACCCGTGCTGCTGACTTCTGGCATGCGATGAAAAGTAAAACAGACCCTGAGAGTGGAGTTGTATCGGTAAGGCGGGATCAGCGCACACTCCCAAAAAACACTGACAGCATAAGAGAACTAGTGAAATCATTTATAAATGCGCCTGAGATGTGGGTGTAGATGTGGGTATCAGAAGGAGGTCGGGTCTAAACCCCACTGCTCCTGAAAGATTCGACAGCTTGTGTTGTTATATTGTCCGCAACGGCTTGGCGCCCCGTCCTGGGACATTCCCTGTTTCCACCTGTTGTATCCGGAATAGGATCTGGATCCCTGGACCCTGTATAGGACAACCAGCATTGATGGTGAATGAATGCATTGTACCAAACATATTAAACCTTCCGTCTCTGTCCCCATATGGGCCCCCATTGACACACTCCCTGCCTCTGTCACCCCCCCCCCCCCCCCACTCACTCTGCATGAATCTTTGTTCATCTTTCTTATTTACTGGACATCATATATTTTCTTATTTTTATATTCCAATATTCGATATACCTCTGTTCCCTTTAATGTTACTTATAATTATTGTTAGCTTATTGTACAGCTTGCACTGCTCTGTTCTATTTTATTCATTTATTCTATTATTTTATTTCTGTTTATCTGTTTTTCATAATTTTATATTCTTTGTTCTTCTAAATAATCTGTGAACGTAAGCACCAATACTGCCAAAACAAATTCCTAGTACATGCAGTTGTACCTGGCTAATAAAGTCAATTTTGATTCTGATTTTGATACAGGGTGTGCAGATGTCTCAGTAGACCTACACATCTGGCTAGAACCATATGTTACTTGATGGTCATCTGCACTGACTGTCCCTCAGTTTCCTCCATCCAGGACCGGATCACGTGATTCCCAGAAAATGACCTGATAATTACCCCCACCCCCCACCCCCAGTCACTGTCACCCATCATTGGGAAGGTTTCACATGTTCTCCATTATTTGAGATTTATGGACTGTATTTTCCAGAAGCATTACATATGGTGTTCTTTGAAAACATCAAGGAATCATCTTAACTTTCCCCCACTGGTAAACTGGCTTTCTGATGTAACATAATTTGCTTCATAACACTTGTCTCATACGAATGTGCTATTTTAAATAAAATCGATCGCTCGATTGCAGCTACGTGTGATGACGGTATTTTAACGTGAGGTCTGTCTCAGCCCAAGATGGACAGAAACAGTGTTGCTGCTCCATACTGATCAGTTTGCATCTCATCGAGCAAGTTGATAGGCTTTACAGAAGAATCGATTTCCCAGCTGACAATCCGACAGGGCACAGGGCCAGCTGGAAGAAGGCTGGTCTCCCCGGTCATTGATCAGCGCCGAGGAGGCCCGGAAACCTTTCTGAATTTAATATGTTACATTCATTCCAGGAAGGAGGGAAGGAAGTATTTTTAGGGACTGTAGGTTTAGGTGCTGTTCCGATGCTAGTCTAACTTTTGCAAAACGAAGCCTGCGAAGGCAAAGAGAAGCGTGTGTCTCCCTGGTCAAGGCCAAGAATGTCACACGGCGCCACAGATCTGAGCCCTAAGGGGCTTCACAGTTATTATAAGTATGACCCCAGAAGTCTAGAAGTTGTGATTTATGTTGCTGTGGCTGTTATAGAAAAGATTTTGGAACAAACTAATGCTAACAGCAGTTGTATATGGGGATAATAAATACTTGTAATCAAAATATAAACTGTGTATGTAAAGGTCACATATTTTGTAATAGCAGTTGCTTCCGTTGTCTGTAGTCTGATGATGAGCATAACCACTGTACCTTAGGTCAGTTGTCCTGCAGTCAAGCGATTTTCACAACAGCTGTGGTCAGTCAGTGGTGCCCTCACTGTGGACTTTGTTGTTTTTTTTTGTCCAGGATTCCAGAAGGTTCCACACCTCAGAAAGCTGAGCTTCACAAAAGCATTGTTCTAATTCACCATAGACCCGGCAGTGGGCAGGCGAGCGCACGCCGTCGCGGCTGAAAGTACTCACCCTAATCTGGCTCTGGTTTGTTTGCTTCCACCTTCAGAGCACTCAGAAGCCGACTGTTTAGATTGTCCTCCATCGCCCCCCAATGACTGTGTTTAACGTGTTAATCTGCTGCTGTCTGTCATCTCTGTCCTCTCAGGGCCTCCGGTAAATGGGCTGCAAATGCTAACTCCTGTCAGCGCTGGCATGTAAGCACTTGGCGCTCACTCTCCAGGAGCAGAAGGAAAGTAGAACCACCTGACAGGGCCTGCTGGGTGTGCGAGCTCTCAGCACGCCGGCGTCCATGCGAGGGAACATCACTGCGCACTGCCACACTTACTCACTTACTGCCCATTCAAGTCAGTGTCTTACCCAGTACATTCTGTTACTGAAGATGTGCCATTTTCTCTCAATATTAAAACCTTTTTAAATGTAGTTAAATCAGTGAAATACCAACCCAGCACAGGGTCCCGGTGAGCACAGGGACTATCCCAGAAAGCACAGCGCACAGGCTGGCCGGCAGCTGCCTTTTCAGGGGCCCTGGCCAAAGCTTAAGTTGGGAGGCCTCTCTACCTACAAAACTGATGATCATTTCACAGCTTCTGCAGCACAGGTAATCCTGGGGCCTTAGGCAGCTGCATTCTGCCTGTAGTGAGAGCTGGCCCTGTTTCTGCCTGCATAGAAACATCTTAATTTGATCTGTATGGTTTGATTTTTAAAATTCTAATAATAAATTAAAATTATTAAAATTAATCATTTACATTTTATTTATAATTTTGTGTGATTATTCTTATTCAGAAATTACATATATATGAATATCTGTATAATGTATATTTTTATAATGATGCTGTCTGGGTCCCCTTGTGCTGATTGGGCCCTAGATGGGTGCCTGGATCTGACCCTGGGAACAGGACACCTAGAGCAGGACGCCTGTCGTATTGCAGGACATACACACAATAAAAGGACTTTAGAGGCACAAACTCACCCAGCTGCATGTTTTTGGACTATGGGAAGAAATCAGAGAATCTGGTGGGAACAGCCACAAGGCAGGGTGGAACTGCACGAGGTGCCCCTCACAGCCAGCAGGGCGGCGAGAGGGCCAACGCAGGGTGGAACTGCACGAGGTGCCCCTCACAGCCAGCAGGGCGGCGAGAGGGCCAACGCAGGGTGGAACTGCACGA
>JAODJU010000007.1:9884671-9925630 GCA_026776725.1 Gnathonemus echidnorhynchus
CCCGCCTCCCCAAGGGGATCGGATGTTCCCAGCAGTTATAAGCAAGCAGAGCTCATGGCTGGCAGACCGTCTGGCTCCATGGAAGCCTCGGTCCAGACCTCGAGCCAGACGCTGTGTCACGAGCTTTGCTTTTGCTGGGGTCAGCTAAACAACAGACAAGCACACACACACACACACACACACACACAACCTACACAAACACACACACACACACACACACACACAAACACACACACACACAACCTACACAAACACACACACACAACCTACACGCACACGCACGCACACGCATATACACACACACAACCTACACACACACACATATACACACACACAACCTACACACACCCGCAGACACACATACACACACACATATATACACACACACAACCTACACAGACTCACAGACACACACCTACATGCACACACACACATACACACACATGCATGCACGCACACGCATGCACACATGCATGCACACACACAAACTCACAAACACACACACGTGAGCGCTGCCAGACAGACACTCTTTGCCTTAGTCGAGGCTGCAGAGGCATCCTCCAGGTCACCTTCAGGTCCCTCCAAAAACGGCACTTTAAGCTTAAAGGTGTTGTGCTAGTTTAACGTTTGAAAACACCGCTTAGGGAAGATCTTACCCACCAAAAGTCATCCAGTGATCACTTCAGCAAAACTGTTCACAGGCTGCATCTTACCCTTGAAATAACTGTAAGGGTGAGCAGCCACTGCCCTCCATCGCCTGACCTGCTGCAGTGTGTCCCACTTATCGCCGACTGTTCCTCTGCTGTTGCACGACCCCCTGACGGTCTCCACGGCGAGTCGCTGGAGTTCCAGCAAATTTCTAGTGCATCAGATCATTTATGTTCCCCTTGGTGAGGTGCTCTAAAAGTTCCTGTGCTATGAAGTAAAGCACCATCAAACTGGAAAGATACAGCTCAACTAACTGGGGGCGGGGGGTTGGGGGCGGGGCTTCGCCTGTGATGCACTCTGACTACTTGTTCCCCTGATGTCTTGATTTCTTCATTCTTTTCAACCGTTTCTCAGTCCTACTGCATGCCAAGTCTCCTTAAACTGAGTGACATAACAGAGACTAAAGCAGCGACGAGCTTGTTGCCTCGATTCACTGAAGACTGCTCAGAGCGGAACCGATCGGAGCTTATGTGCCCATTGGTGGCTGCTTGTGAGGCAGATCCTCTGGCCTGTTCTTGACTGAGCTCCCCTCTATCCAGGTTCCCTGGAACCATCTTTACTCCAGAGTCTGCAGACTGATGAATCTAACTGATTCAAAACCCCCAAACGGGTCAGTGGTCATCCAGAATGGTGAGATACGTACAATAAATCAGTGATACCGAAATATAGGAGGGCAGATCTGTATGAGTGGCGAGCACAGTGAGTGTGCGGAGGAGGTGCTGTGCGGTTGGGCCTCCCTGAGACGAAAGTGCGCCCCCCCCCCACCCCCCAGCTGCGCTCTGTATCTTGTCTACTTTGACGGATGTTAAGCGAGGCCGACTCTCAGGAGAGAACTGTAGCATTTCTGAATGAGTGATTCCCCCTGACTCTGTTTGGTGGACAGCCGGGGCTGGTTCTCATTTCACAGTCCCCCCCACAACAATCCTCCCACCCCTCCTGTACATGCCCTTACTTCCCAGCATGCCCCCCCGCTGCATTCCCTGACACACCATAACAGGTGTTTACACTTCCCCATGTGTCTGCTCAGGTCTCACCATGATTTATGGAGGATGAAAGGGAATTATGCCCAAAGGGGTAACGCCAGGCCTGCGGTACCGTCAGGGAGCGACTTAATTGTCACGGTTCATCCTTTCTGACTCCAGCATGAGGCAGCCGCCTACACGCAAACATCATGCTTGACGTGCCGTCGTCCGTGTTGCAGACCTCGGCATTTTGCCCAGGCGTATGCTGTGTCCCTCTGTGCCGGGTTCTGTAGAGGATACGCACAGGCTGGTGAACCGACGCACGTCACCTGGCATGCCTGTGGGAGGCGCTATGGTGCCAGTTTAGGTCCGGCATGGGGGCAGATGACCCAGCTCAGGCCTGGAGTCTCACCAATGCTCAGATCCTAACTGACCCCACTGGGCTGCGTCCCTGACTTCCATCTTGATGGCCCAAAGACTACAGCATCCTGCCTCGGTGAATTAGCTCTGATGTAATCTGTGTGTCTGTGCTCTGTAAGTGCCGCTAATTGGTACCTAGAAGCACTGGCTAACGTTTAGCTAGGGTAGGTTGGGTTAGTGCTGCTTACGGGTCTTTTAGCAGGTTCTGTCCAGCGTGCACAGACATAGCTCAGCTCTGGCCAAAGTAAGGTCGGGGTGTGAAGAGGCCAGCTGAAAAAGGTCCAGGCACAAATAAGCACCCAACGCTGCTGTGGAATATCGCCTCTCCCTCCTCTCCTGACCCCACCTTCCCGTCCACTCCCCTCCGAAGGAGAGGTGCTTCAGGTTTGCTGCTGCAAACTAAAGGGTTTCAATCAGAAACAGATGTGCGTCCGGCCGTGGGCGGGGTGTGGAGCTGAGGACCCGGCCGCTGTTACCCAGAATCCCGCTCGCTCGGCCGAAGGCCCTGCCTCAGCAGAGGAGAAGGAGCTGGAAATAAACAGCCTTATTGTTGCTGCTGCAGCATGAGAAATGATTGCTTTTGTAGCAGGGGCCTCTTTAGTAACCTTCATTTTGTGTTTTTTTTCTTTAATTAAACCCCACATTCCGATACCTGTAGTTTCTTCTCTGAACTTATCACCATATGAAAGGCTTGTTACCAGGGATCATCTTACATAGGCTAGGAGGGTAGGCATGAACCAGTTTCTGCATGCATGGTGAAGCACCACACTCTGTCTCCTCCTTTCCTACCCTTTGACATCCATCCTTCCATCTCAAATGCCACGTGAACGTGGCAGAGACACTGGACCGCAAAGGGAGGTGCCATAACTGATGGACAATTTGATAACTTTCAATCTTTATGCAACAATGCAGAAACCATAGCTTCCAAAGGACTGGGCTTTTTAGGGTAATTATTTCAGAAAGTCCCTCGAGGGCTTCCGCCAGTCATCAGTGCTCAAATTTTAATCGACAGGATGGGTGGACACTATATTTTTTATGTGGAAAAATCTCTACCTGTTACCAGGAATACTGCTGTTTCTGGGCCATCAATATTTTAAATTTCCCTACAGAAGCATTTAAGATTAATATGCCAGGGGGAAATTCGGGTGCATGCAGGAGCGAGAAAGTAGAGCGCAGAGAAACATACAAATAGTGCCAAACTATAGCGCAAAGACAGTACGATTTATTTAAATATAATTTACCTCGCAACTAGATCGAAACGTCTCACTCTGGCACAGATTAAGATAATAATATAGTTATTACATGTTGCTGGTACGTTTAAAATTTTACCAGTAGAACCAGGAACTTTTTTTTTAGGTGTGAAGGTAAATTTTAATAGCGGGATCGCAGTTAAAAAAATGTTGATCCATGCTGCCCCCTTATGGTAATACCCGGAACTGTCTTTCAATTAACAAAGAACTGACCACAAAACGAATATTACCGGTTTTGAGTCGTTTCCAGCGGTACAGAAACTTTTTAGCAATGTTATCTTGCGAACTGTTATTAAAAGCTACATGTAAAACTGCTTTGTATATCGTAAAGGCATGTATTTAACACACATATTACGGGGCTACTCATCACAACACAACTGACTCCCAAACAAAATAATTACCATTTTAATAAAAGCTTATTTACTTTCATAGTTTATTATGATCATTTAAGGTAGCGGGGTTCTGGCATAATCAGACAAACACCAGTCCATTCTCAAGTGTGCCAGATAATCTTGAAGGGCGAGTGCCACAATGAACAGCCTGCGGTGAGAGGACGCCCCCCAGCGGTAGGGACCACGAACTCTCCTTCCCGTCATCTCTGGCTTCGTGTCCGGTCCTGGGAAGTACCTCATTAGTGGCTCCCAGCCACCTCTCCAGCCTTGGAGACTGTGTCAGGAGAATGTTTAAACAACACAGGGAGCAGTTTGCTGGGAACAATGCGGGAACATGGTCCAGGTCAGGGATCGTGTGAGGGGGGGCTTCATTGGGTTAGTTCCTCTGTCCATCAGACCTGGCTTCTCGCCAAAGTGCCAGTCAAGTGAAAGAAAAAAGTAGTCTGAACCCGTGCTGGTAAATGACCACGCCGTCGGTCCGGGTCGCATCCGGTTTGCCTTGACTGGTTCCGTGAAGCAGCCGCTCAGCGTCAGTCGGGGCAGCCAAGGTTTCCAGTTAAAGCCGGCGTTTACGACACCTGGACGGCAGCAGGTCGCGTCCCACATGGACTGACACGCACGCCATTGTCGGAAAAAGTCTGGGAAACTCAGACACCCTGAAATGGACCGGCCTTGTGTTCGGGTTCCTCCATGGCAGCTATTCTGTGGTACCACTTAAAATTAAATGGAGGGTGTTTTGTCTCTGGTGTCCTGCGAGATGAGTTCGCAGTATCACTACCTGCCGGGCTACTCCCAGCATTACATCCCTACAGCTGGATGATTTACTGGAGCGATTGAGGTTAATTACACTGCTGATGCGTATCACAGAAAGGTCCCTCCGGGGGGCGGACGGCGCAGCGGGAGCTTCCAGGGTGCGAGCCTGCGCCCCGATCGGCGGAGCGTGGCCACACCGGCATCTCCCTGCGCTGGGATGGGAAGGGAAGGGAAGGGGTGCGTCCGAGCGCCTTGCGCGCCCGCCTGTCTGCCGCGTCGCCGGCCTGCCGTTTATTTAAATGCCCCCATGACGATTTTTCGCGTTACGGCTGGGAGTCGCGGGGCGGGTCAGCAGGGAAAATCAATAGCATTTATGCGGAGATATGTCATAAAGGCAGCAGTAATGAGCCCTGTGCTTTAAAAAGCCGAGGAAATGGTTCACATATGGCTTTTCAAAGCAGTGCCTTTACAGGAATGTTACGCATTTCACTATAATATATCTCTGTCGTTGCCTCCATTCATTTTTGCTTTCTCATTTTACATAACCGTCATCCTTTACCATTATATTGTACTTCCAAGATCTGCCCGTTCTTTCCGAAGTAGCACGTCGGGTAACTCGGCCCCAAAAGCTTTTCCCGTGGGTCACGACCCGATCAGCCTTCAGGACAAAGTCAGCACCGTCACCCTTATAACGCAGGCTGTCACCATAACAGCGTCCCGTCGATTTGTGAGGGATGGACACTGACGGGGCCGTAGGGCGGCTCTGTGTGTCACCGTCGTAACAACTACTATATTAATGCTATAGACACGTCTATTAAAATTTAAAGTAACAGCACAATAGAAACCAATATCCACCCAATCCTTAATATTAATATGGCTAAACAAAGTGTGTTCTGTGTCTTTGGTCAGAGAGAGGGAGTCGAATCTGGTGGCAAAAGAGTCTTTCCACGGGAAAAGTAAGTAGGCTAGTGAAACTGAGATATGTGTTGAAAGTATCCAGGCATGCTAGTTAAGCCGTACTACTGAGAGCTGGTATTGTCCATCTCTTAGGTCTGACATAGGAGTACGCTGCCATAGCAACATGTACTTGTACTTGTAGTTTTCACGGCGTTTAATAAACAAAGCAAAGCGCCTGTTTTGAGGATGCCGAGCCAGTGTTGTCATTTCGGAGCTACACACACAGCCGCAACAGGCTTGGTCTCCATGTGCTTACATTATTCCGGCGGCACCAAGCCATCCACCCTCTGATCAGTTATCCAGTGCGGGGCTGCAGGGACCCCGTAACATGCGGCACAATGCAGGGGACAGTGGGCATGGGCTGCCAGTTCAGACATGGCACATGCCCACACTCTGCAGGAAATTTAGAGCATTACACATGTAAATATGTAAGAAAATGTGCAAATTAGCAGACAGCGTGAATATCCAGGTAATGAAGAGAAATGCTAAAATGCTGACGCTTGTGGGTGTTGAGTTTGCCATTGTAATGGTTCCTCTGATGTACCTCAGGCCTGCAGACACAGAGCACCTGCACCAGCTTATCGTTTCATGCTGCCTTTCACTGGCTTGTTCTATCAGATGTTTGAGCCACACCTTTCAAAGTCAAACCAAATCGAATCGCTAAGCGATGCTAATTATGCTGCAATTTTTGGAATACGGTGTCAAGTTTGCCATTGTGTTGCAGTTACAGTGTGGTGTTGGGTCTCCTCAGTGTTCTAGTATCTGGGTCAGTCAAGCTATTTATGCAAAACAGAGCAAGGGATTCAAGACCCGTCAGCACCGGGTGCGGAGACTGTGGTCGGCGCATTAATGGAATAACCCTCACCTCTCATAGACAGGATGTATAATCATGCAGTCTGGCTTGGTTTATATAACTTGACATTTTGGGGGTGACTCCTTCATAGAAAATGGAGGCCTAGTTACAGAGGACGTCCGTTACCGGTCTTTGAAGTGCCTCTTCTCGCAGCTTGGTTGCTTTCGTTGCATCATATGCAAATGATGCGTCCAGGAAGTTGAAGTTGCCGCAGTCGTTTAGTTATTCATAAGTCGTCATGCATTATGCATGTGCCACAATGTTATTAGGGAGTCAGTGCTGTGGAAAGCTTTGTTTAATATTAACAGGAATGAACAAAAAGCAACTTTGATACATGTTAGGCCTGGTCTTAGTAGAGGTAAATACTACACATTTAGCCAGAAAGAAAGAAAGATATTTCTGTACAAAAACACCACGCAAATGAAGTATGTTCGTAATGCTTCTTATTAAATCTATATTATAAAATATGTTATCAGCATCTGAGGTGGATTTATTGCCAGTGAATATGGAAACCAAGGTCTCTGTTTTTGTAAGGTGAATGTATGTATTCTTTGTAGGCTGTTGCTCGTAATCCAAGAACCCTGGGCATGTGAATTGGTGAGGGATTGTGAGTTTGTGCCAAGTCACAAGTTGGGGAACCTTTCATTGTGCTCCCTGCCCTGGACCGTGCTGTGCTTCTGTGGGATTCCCTGCTGCAGGCTTACATTGACCTGTACTGGGTACTGGGTACTTATTGATCGGGTAAGTACTTGTGGACGATGGATTGATGATGGTAGCAGGGCTGGACAACTCAATAGGCGACAAGTTGGGCACCATCTGCTGGGGGGGGGGTGGTGCCTGGCAGTTCTCTGTCTGCTGGAGTCTTTACCTAGAGCAGGGGTGGGCAGTCTCTAATTAATTTACTAATTAGAGGACTGATTGTAAGAAGAGTCCTCACACTCACACTTGGCTTTGAACAGCCAAAGGTTACCCAAAAACCTGCATACACACCGGCCCTTTGCGGGTAAGACTGTGCACCCCTGACCTAGAATGCGCTCCTGTTTCCAGGCATGCTGGCTCACACCTGCAGGGAGTGAAGTGGAGAAACAGTGGAACAAAATAGCATGTAAAACGATGTAAACATTTTGTCATTTGTGCTCTGTTAGGAGGGGTATTGTGTCACCCAGAACATGGCCTGGTTTAGGCCCTGTCCAAGCTGGCTCACCTTAAATGAATATGAGGTTATTGAGATAGTCTGATGGACAGTTATTTAATACATGAATACAGTTTTTTTAGTATATTGAAGTATATTCAAATACTAAATAAATTTGCTTTTATTAAGAATGAGTCTGTTGAAGGTTCGCAGCCTTGAAAATGGTATGAGGGCAGATTCTTACTGGTAATAAGCTTCCCCATTATCCACCTACAAACCACATTCCCTGTGTCTGAATGATGCATTTTGCAAAGTTTACATTCATCCATATCAAGGGCTACCTTTAAAAATCCAGCCCAGCGCATCTTAACCCCCCCCCCCACACTCACAGACGGCGGATCCCGTGCCTCGATTTGCTAGTGCACGCTCGCACGCCCGGGACTCACTGCGAGAGCTGCTCTGACCTTGCCTGCTCCTCAGCTCTGCACATCGTTCCATCCCCGAGGGCATCTTTGGAGAGGGGTAAGTTATGCTATTTGCCCCCCGTGGAGCCGGCCTGGAGCGGGCGGAGAGAAAAATGAGGCAGGGTGATTTAGCCAAAGAGAACAGCCCAGAGCAGGTGATTTTTATTCCCAAACATCCTCTACCATCATTAGCATATTTATGGAGGTAGACTGTGTTTGTTTACATTTCACTACCCCTGGCATCACCTTTTAATGACACAGATTACTTATTTAGATCACAGCCTCAGAGGGCCAAAAACTCACTTTGAAAGTCCCCTGCTTCGTACGGCAAATGTTTCCACACACTGTTGTGTGCACATACTGGGCAGCAGGGCGTAGCAGCACAATGATGGAACCAGTGTCTTAAGGGACGCATATGTAACCACTCCCACAATGCACCTGCAAAGAAGCAAGGCTTTTTAAATGATGTCACCTGCTGTTGGTTTGCAGTTCAGTCATAATCTGAAATGTAAACAAATAAAAACTGCATTTAGGAAAGTATTGACAACTCAGTTATTGTAAATTCAGTTAACTGCTCTTATTGTAATCAGTATCGCAGGTCAGCCTTCCCCAGTAGAAATTCTCATGTTTTCAAAGGCCTGCAAAACTCCTCTGGTTTGGTTGTTTCTCAACAAAAGAAAATGTTTATTCTCCACGTGGTGGCAAAATGGCCGATAAGTCCTTAGATATAACGAGGTTCTTATCTTAGCCAAAAAAGAATGTCTTTGAATCAAGCTTTAAACACAAAGTAGTCAGTTTCAGAGGTCTTTACTGTGTAGTACGAAATTAATTAAAATAGATTCAAGAGTTAATGATAAAATAACAGTAAATATGTATCTCACGACAGCTATTGAAATTCATAATGCTTATTATGCTATAAAATAATAACTGGCTTTTACAGAGAAAATAAGCACTCAATTTAATTATATGGCTAAGATCATCAGTTCTGGAGCAATCTAAAACAAATGGGACCGACATTTTGCGAATTAATTCCGTTTGTGGTTCATTGGTATTTCATCATTGACTTTTAATACACTGTTTTTCATTTTATTTGTTTTGTGTTTTTTGAAATGAAAATCAATGATGATTTTCACAGGAAATCCGTATTCATATTTTGCATTACTTGCTGAGCTTTTTTTTTTCAATTTAAAGGTAGACTGAGACCCGTAATTTATATTCCAGTCTAGAAACATTATTATTATTATTATTATTATTATTATTATTATTATTATTATTAAGGAATCGTGATGTGCAGATGGAGTTAATTTTTTGGATTTAATGTTTTGTCATACGTTTAATTTTTGTGTTTGCTATTTAACCCTCAAGTAGCTCTCTAATATAGAGGAATATAGTCTGTCTCGAATAAAATATTAATTACTTTAGATTGTTTGGTACATTTGTCAGTAAAGTTGATGATTAGCAATGCAAAGTGAATAGTGAAGGAGATTTATCACATGATTCGCGGTTTCATATCATCTGGCGGTAAAGAGAAGCGGAGCGGTAGAGCCGCCGTCATCCCGTCAGAGATCCGCCCTGCCTGCAGCTACCGAAACAGGCCCTTTTTAATGTTGAATACTGTTTAATTTATCCATACATGGCAATTTGCCACGTATCGCTTTAGGGGCCTGGTTTCTCAAAAGAGAAAATGGTCCCCAACTGAATAGGGTAAAAATACATTACTGGATGCAATCTGAACTATTCATTGCATCGCCTGCAATTCGTATGCTGCATTAACGTGGGCAATTTCATGCATATGAATATGGATCGTGCTGAATCTAATTTCATCATGATTAGTTCGTATGGTGGGCTGGGAAATGTAATGTCTGGGTGTGATCTGAGTTTTGGTGCGTATTTACATCACAGGGCTGTGCATTGGGTCCAGGGAGAGGAAGGGGGCCGGAGGCCGTGCGTGTCACCGTTTAGCCTGCACAGTCCCCCCCGGTCTCTCTCTCTCTCTCTCTCTCTCTCTCACACACACACACACACGCACCCTCTCTTCTCCTCCATCGCTCTGGGCTGTTTACATACCCGCTCACCTGCCACAAAGGAAATGAATAGCTAACATACTCATTTGCATGAACCCCATCTTTATAAGTGCTCATCTCACACTTAAAAAACATGAATGTGTTCCGCAGCCCGACGTAGGCACTTTTAAAGATGGATGAGCAGATCAGAGTGGCAATTAATTTCCCAGCGTAGCTTTTTTGGATTTAAAGGTCCCCAGAGTGCGGCAGAGGCACAGCCTGTCTCCCCAACGCGCAGGACTCGGGCTCCGAGCAACACCGAGTCTAAGCAAACATAACTGTCATCTCGCACCACGCCCCCTCCCCCCCCCCCCCCGCCCAAAAAAAAAAAAAACCTTGCCTGGCAGAGTAATTGAGAGTTTGAAGTTCCTGTGGAGTCCGCCCAGCATCTGCTCGTGTCCTCCTCTGCGCTGCCTTCCCTATGGCGACAGGAGCGCTGGGGAGGGACAGGAGCGCCCGGATGGGCTGGGTACAGCCTCGAAGTATAGCCGGCATCACAGTCCAGTGGATGGCGGCGCTTCAGCCGTGTTTAATGTGATGGCGGCTTAGTCAGGGTAGGTAATAGGCCTACAGGTTAGAACTGATCACGAGTGTGATACAGATGGGCAGGTTGTTTTTAGTGAGCTAAAATAAATGTACATGCTGCAGATCTTCGTCGTATGCACATTGGCTCGTGAGGAGAGAATGAGATTTCAAGTTTCTGGAAGGCGTTCCGCTTTTATACCCTCAGTTATAACCTAATGTGCTCCAGATTTTAAAAAAAAAAAAAAAACACTTGGTGAAATTGAAAGTCTGTTTGAATAAAATAATCACCTAAGCGCTAAAATAATAAATTACTCATACTGAATGTGTTTTCGTTTTAATAATATTCATGGTCTAATGGAACTCATTTTAGCGTGATGGGTGTAGGCTTATCTGAAGATCTTTGGCAAAGAATAACGAGTCACCGTTATCACAGTCGTGTCCGCCGACATGGCCCGTACCCATTGGCCCCAATTACAGAAATTGTCACCATATGTTGGTATGTCGTCCGATCGATTATCTTTGGCGACAAAACCCTTCCCTCTTTAAAACGAAAAAGCGAGGGGACATTGTTAGTGTACAATGAGGGGAAACGGTTAAGGTCCGAGTATAACAAATAATTATTTTGCCCCGAGAGATGATTTATGAGCCGTGACATGACACGCAATGGTAAATGCAGGTAATATTACATGGGCTTAAAATATTAGGCAATAATATCTGGGCTAAAACGCTGTTAATCATCAACATTTGATTAGTCTTTATAGACAAGATGTGCTCTGGTCGGAGCGAATGAGACACACGTGATAATGATCGTTTGACACGTAAGTAAGAGAAATTCGCTTAGTGTGGCATATGAATGATAAAATATCCCAAGAAAGACATTAATTCATACTAAATGATTCAGATTACGTCTAAGATGCCAAAATAATTATAGTTTGATTATATTAGGCCTGTCGCTCCTTGTTTTTTCTTTTTTCTGTGAAAAAGACGTTCGCGAATCGTTAATTGAACGAAAGGTTTAAATTCTTCTTCTTCTGAGTATTTTTTTCTATCTGGAAGAGTAGTTATTCATTATGTGGTTTTAAGGCTGCCTGAATGGCACTTTCATCTAGGGGAATGACTTCTACATTAGTGGCAACTGACTTCCAACGACATCTGTATTGAATTATTTAATATTCTGGCGATTCTCCGTTTACTTTGTCTGTTCAGGTCTACATGTGTCCAAGTCATTTTCTTCGAATCCCGAGTCTCTTGAAAATTATGCCACGTTACTGACACGTGATGTTTAATCCTTCAGTTCATCTATGAATGTACATTGGCCAATATGATTTGTGCGTTTTTGTGCAGGGTACATTCCGAAATGGATGGTGGTCCCCACTCTCTTTCATACGCACACGCACACACACACGCACATACACACACACACACACACACACACACACACACACACACACACACAGATCTATACTTGTACAGGTACACAATTAATTACTGTATTAAATATTATTAAATTACATCTACGTTACAATCTATACTCCAAGTTATGCAACTGTATACACTGTCCGATGAGCTGATTGAGTACAGCATAAAGCTGTTATTTATGTACGACATGGCCTAGCATGCTTTACAGAATGTTTTTTCTATTGAATAACACCCGAAAAAAGTGCATGTTGACTAAGTGCGGTCTGCGGTCCATATCATTGAAGTTACCTTTTGTATCTGTCCTCTGGAAACCTTCCAACTCGAGTCCTTTGCAGTGCTTGAAAATAACCACTAGAGGGAACAAGAAACCTTAAAATAGCCAAATTCCCAAAAATCTACAAGTTTTTCTCTACCTGACAACATTATATTTCGGCAAAGTGCTATACATGTACAAGTGCTATACGTGTAAAAGTTTTTAAATAGTTTAAAACGTACCTGACTATAGTGTAAATTTTATACCTCATGAAAAGAAAATCCTTGTGGTATATAAAAATATAAATAAATCAAGACAAACGGACAAATAGATCATAAATTCAATTTACCCAACCAACGAGATACCCACTATAGGTTAGGGCTGTCAGACTGTCTCTAGATGGCTCTGGGTATAAGCTGGCTTCCACTCTAACAGATCATTCAGTAGCAGTTAATTATCTGTGGTATTAATGTGTATATCCCCCGCACAAATCTTTGAACCAATCTAACTGCACGTTAATTTAGAAAATTATTGTTAAATTATTTTAAAAATGTTTAAATTAAGTATTTGATAAGTAAGTCATTAGCAGCTGCCAGAGTGTTCAGTTGTCAGCATGTTGATAACAGGGATTGTTGTTCATTTGCAGCCTGTATAATTAACAAGGTTTTATGTCAATGTCAGTTCAATGCTGTGACCTCACTGCAGACAGCTATTAGCCTAACGGCAAATTAAGTCCCATTCTCTCACTTCAGGCTGTGTCTTTTGAATATACAAATATAATGGTCATTTTTGCTATGATGCACGTCTGCCTTTCATGTGTCATTTTTCTGCCTGATAATTGTGTTGGTTCATATAAGGTAAATGCTGTCTGCTAATATTAGACATGATATTGGATATGACTGCTTGAGATCTTTTTATGAGGACAAAGCGCCCTGGAGCACCTGATTGGCTGGTTCCAGCAGTGACTGACTGGCCAACCCAGGACCCAGGAAGCCGGAAGAGTTGCAGCTTGTTTATGGTGTTAGGTTTATCTATTTGTTAATCGTAGGCAATTAAGCTAGTCACGTATTTAAGGAGCCAGATCAGACTGATTTACAAACGCTGCTTTGGGTTTGATCAACCAATCACGGGGGGGGGGGGGGTCATTTGGCCGAACCCATGGAGAGCCGTGCGCATACCAAGATGAATAATTATTGTGATTTATTAACCTTGTTGAAGGGAACCAAATCAGCCTACTATAGCACAGGTTGCTGATACCAGCAAACAGACGCTAGGACTGGAATGAGACTTTTATGAGTCCTTTGACATGTTTGTGATAATAATTGCCATATATGGCCATACCTTTGCTGATGGAGCCAGCCAGTTTGTGCTGCTCCAGTGTGTACTGCTCCAGTGTGTACTGCTCCAGTGTGTGCTGCTCCAGTGTGTACTGCTCCAGTAGTGTGCTGCTCCAGTGTGTACTGCTCCAGTGTGTGCTGCTCCAGTGTGTACTGCTCCAGTGTGTACTGCTCCAGTGTGTGCTGCACCCATGTGACTGTCTTTGATTTTTTTTTCTGTGCCTTGTAGCAGTACAACCATCGTCAACCATCAGCCAAGGCGTGCCAGCAGCACCCATGTTCACAACGGGACAGTCACATCTGTAGACTTTGTTCAGCAGTCAAACAAAAGTGTGACGCCACATGGCAGTGACATGCACTGGTGACGTGCACGGTCTGAGCAGGGAGCGGGGCGGGGGGGGTGGCTTTCTATTGCCTATTCTTAGTCAGAGCAGGCACATGTGCGTGGGCAAACACAAAAAACAGAGAAAACAAAGAAATCCTCGGCGAATGGACCTTTATGCACAGATAAACCATCCACTCATCCCTGCAATGTGTTGTGTGGGCATTTTTCACCCGACGCAAAGCATCACTGGGGACCTTTGATGCTAAATAAAAATAACCTTTTAGTTTAGGAAATGGATGCGCTGCTGCATTCAGACCTAATTCTGACATTTAAAAATAATTTACTGTAGCTCCCCCCCCTCCCCCAATAACATCCACCCTCAACTAATTTTTTATGCATGTCCGTGCAATTTATATAGTTACTTGCTGCTTGCAATTTGTGGCAGAATGTTTGTGCACAAATTGCACTGAAGTTTGCGTGGGATGGGGCTGGCTGGAGCCAGTACAGTCTAACTAGTTCGTCTTCTGATGTGGATCAAGGAGAAAGAAAATGTCCCATTTTCCCATTTTTCCAATCCAAATACTCGGAAAGGCAGAGCGCTTTTCCTTTTTTTTTTTGAAGTTTCCAAGGCCCTAGTCAGTCTGTGGAATGGCACGTCTCCCGGTCACATGCAAACAGTGCCTGCGAAAAGGGTGTGAGACACACCTGCCCTTTATTGCCTCTTTGTACCCCCCGTCCCTATAGGCCGGATATGGGGGGGGGGGGGCGCACAAGATAGGGAAATAACTTGGGGGAAGTTTTTTTTTTTTGAGGCAGTGGGGGCTGGGGGTTGAAGGGCAGAGGGGATGGGGGATGGGCAGGAACGCCATGTGCCGCCACAGACTTGGAGCTGTCAGGGCTGCCGAGAGATTGATGGCTGTACGGAGGAGAAAACAGCCTGCAGCGCTTTGCCAGATGCAGCTACGGATATTTCATGGCACATGGCTCCACGCCCCGCACCACTCTCACTCCAGCTGCGTCGGAGCGGCAAAGTGTGCTTTAATAACAGCCTTGGGTGCCTCTGTTATCTAAGCTGGCCCCTGGACGGCTGCTGTGGCAATTGTGGGCTTTGTGGGGGGGGGGGGGGGGGCTCCCTTTCTAACATCTCAGTGTGATGACCATGCCGGCCTGTCCCTTACCATTTTGCATCATAGTTTTATGGTTGCATGCTGATGAGAGATTAGTACAGCAATCCAAACAGCTGCATTCTGAATGGCCGCAATCCGAACAGCCGCATTCTGGACGGCCGCAATCCGAACGGCCGCATTACAAACGCCCGCAATCCGAACGGCCACATTCCGAACGGCCGCACACAGAACGCCCGCATTCCGAACGGCCACATTCTGAATGGCCGCAAGCCGAATGGCCACCAGGCTGGGGGGTGAAGCTGCATGTCAACACGGTCAGGTTACAGCTCTGTGCACGTACACTGCAGGGCCTGAAAATCTGGGCGTACTGGGGAATATATTAGGCAAGAGTGAAGCCAAATGTTGCAGTAACAAGGTCGTAGGCCGAATATCTGGTTCGTGGCGGGGTCACACACACGGCGATGTGTGCCCTGCCCTAGTCCCTCTTTCTCACAGCACTTGTGTTACTTTCTGGGCTGTCAGCGCAGTCCAGACCCCCTGTGCATTCCCCTGGGGGGGCCGCTACAATGCCATTATCATCCATCGGATTGTGTTTGCCCATTACCCATTGGGGGCTGCCGTCTTGCCTTTTGTCTGAAGCGATTTCTCACCCTGGGCCCCCCCAGTCCGTCCCCTCTGCCCTCTCTGTCTGCAGCAGTCCATCTGCCCCCTATCCGCCCCCTCCCCCTACACACACACGCACATGCACACGCTCACCACCAGCTGGCCATGCTGCCCAATCCCCTGGGATGCAAACAGGTGCAGGAGACACTCGGCAGGACACAGCACCTCTCAGACCTGCCAGCGCGACTCCGGAAGAGGACGCATAGTAATTGTTCTCGTACTTGATCCAGTCACTTGAATAGATGCCACAGAGGGGGAACTGCAGCCACTTGTTTGTTCTGAAGGTGGAAGACGAGCAAACAGAGGTGCAAGTCTGTACTACTCATTAACAACGCTTTTGTGTTTCTTCTTGAAATAGCCATGCATCTTGGGTACCAGGACCTGTCAGACCTAAGATAACCACAGATTATTTGCACATGGGAACACTGTAGTCTGACTCTAATCATTTGTTGTTCAAAACTTAAATTTCTTTGCACATCAGTAATTAGTGAATTTTGTGAGCTTTATAGATCAAACACTTTAGAATGCTCAGCTGAATTACATTTTAATGACAGAAAATATGTACGTTTGTATATATGTGTATATATGCATATGCTGTACTGCAGTACTTTTTCCTAAAAGCTGTAAGTTTCGTTTTCTGCCTCTCAATTCAGAGGAACGAAGATCTGACAGATTTTTAATTTCCTGTGTTGCTGCTTGTGAGATTTCTTTCACTGACTGCTGAGTGTATAATAAGTACCTACAGGTTTGTGGGGTCACTCTACCTCAAGGAGGAGGGTGCATTGTGAAGGTCAAACGGAAACTTTGTTAATAAACGGCTTTAAAGTACTATCGTCCATGACTCTTGTCCAAGACAGGAAATGCAGACCCCCTGCCAAGAACAAATGTAAAACTATACAGACGCGTACGTCTAAAATAGATGAAAGGGAAGCTTGGATGCAATGCTAGGTTTGTCAATCGGCATTTTCCGATATTTTTAGCACAAGGCAGTAAGTTGGTTTTGGTGGTACAGCCCTTACCAATAGCACCATAGATATGACACACATTCAATAGTACAGGATGCCATAAAAATTGTCTTAAAGGCACGTACATACAGCTACAAGTCCTTTTAAGTATATTTCTGTTCTGAAATCCCTTTATGTAGCAAGCAGGATCAAAATCCACAAGGTTAGTTCTGGCTCGGCAATCATGCAGTGATAAAAAAAACAACCGAAAGCGATATTCTGGCAACGGCAGCTTTACTGTAACAGGTTAAGCACTTTACACACAGGTCTTACAATTGGGCCCCTCTAGGAGCCTTAAACCAACACCCACAGGGATACAATCGGTCTATAAGGGCAAGATCAAAGTGCGCGATCTGCATATGAGAAGGAAGACAGTAAAAACATCATAGAAAATGTTGTTTTCTTAGCATAAATCCTTTATTGTGTTTTTGTTTCTATCTGACCTTGCAATGCACACATTTTTACTGAATTGTTTCACCAACTTTTAATTGATAAATAAAACATAGCTTTGTACAAAAAAAAACAACAAAAATGAAATGCAGACTTCATAAATGTTGCCCTTGTGTTAGAAAGGCAGCTGTGTATCTGTCCTCAGAGGGTAACATCTGGGTGGTACAGTGGAGGCTCCCACTGTGCCCCCCACCCCCACCAGACTGAGAGCTGCGAGGGGCATATTGCTGACAGAAATACGCACACTGATTCAGGATATTCCCCGGGCAACGAGCCCGTTTTTCACGGACTGGACAAGCTAGGGCAAGCCTGGTTGCATATTGCGAAGTGCCCCTCCCCCAGCACAAAGTGCACACTGACTGAGTTTTAAGTCTGGATAGCATCACATAGAAGGACTGAAAACGCACATCTCACATTCACATTGAAGTAACGATCTTTCAGTTCGTTTATATTAAACATTCCCACTAATCGCCGAATTTGATTTTCCTTTGTCAAAATGACGTGCACAATTTCTGTGTCATACGCCATTATATAAATATACACGTAATAAACGAATAATGTGGTACCGTGTGTATCACTGTTGCGCCCTCGTGTTGGGAGGGGGGGCTCTCTCCCACAGCCCGAGGAAATGCACTTAGGTAAACTGGTGTATTTTGTTACCCATGGAGTGTTAGTGTGTTGTGTGCGAGAAACTGCCAGAACATCCATGGTGTAGCGGTCCCTGTAACCCACTGCATAACCGGTTAGAAGGTTAAATTCAGCCGTCCACGTAACTATGCTCCTTAAACTACAGTTCTTATGCTGATCTAAGAGTAAACAAAGTCATTCGGGTGTACACATCAGCATCTAACTATATTCTAACTATCAAACTAGAGCATGTGTACTGAAAACATGAATAAATCAGACACGCTATTGTAGAAATAGTCGCAGTCTAGTGAGAACACGGCGAATCCAGGGCTCCCAGTACCTTGACCGACATTGCTACCCAGTGCAGACCGTGCAGATTTATTATTTTACCAATTCGCGGCAGCCAGTCCGCAAGGATTCACCAAGAGCTCGGGGGTCGGCGCACATTTGCATTACCATCAGACTAGCCTGAACTCCGGCGAGCTTTCCGCTGCACGACCATGAAGCGAGCAGCGCGGAGGAGTACGCTGCGCAGCACAGGCAACTAAAAGACCAACTTTGCAAGTACAATTCTCGGCGAAAAATACGGCGCCAGTGGTTATTCTCTCGTAGTCGTAATTTTAAAATTAATGTCCCGTACCGACTCGTACGGAAAACGTTTGTGTTATATTAAGCTGGATGGGAAAATAAAGCGCACGGCAAGGGACTATATTTAGTGGCGGATTATTACTAGTTTCACTAGTGCAGAGAGGAGTTGTGGGGCGGACGTATTCTGTCTTGCCGAAGAATCGCAACAATCGAAGTTTCAGTCCGGATCGCGGCTATTTCGTCCGACTTTATGTAGGTTTTTGCGAAAAAAACAAACCCCATCATCGCGGTCACGACGTCTGAAGAAGCGACCCCTGTGCTCGATCCCAGTAAAGCGGCTCGTAATTGGGGGAGGACATCGGCGAGCTCAAGATGTCAATTTTGCCGTTTACCCCCCCGATCGTGAAAAGGCTCCTGGGCTGGAAGAAAGGGGAACAGAACGGACAGGAGGAGAAGTGGTGCGAGAAGGCGGTCAAGAGCCTGGTGAAAAAGCTGAAGAAGACGGGCCAGCTGGACGAGCTGGAGAAAGCCATCACCACCCAGAGCGTCAGCACGAAATGCATCACCATACCGAGGTAGGGCGCCGAGCCGGAGCCCGGGGCGCCGCCGCCGCCAGCTGCTGCTTCAGGGGTTATAACTTTTTGACAGCGGCGCCTCCATTTTCCCCTTTCTGCTGAAGGTTACTAATGCTTAGGCTGCGCGTATGAGTTGAGGGGGGCTTTAGAGTCATTTTGTTTCGGGTTTTGAGAGAAAGGACCATGTTTAGTTGGGGGAATAAATAGCAGAGAGGAGTTGTGTGGGGGGCGCTGAGCGGCCGGACGGAGCTCCCCTGAAGCCGGAGCGTGTGCCCGTTACGCCGAGGCTTTCCTGTCTAAGGGCGCGGAGGGGCTCTGCGCCCCCCGGCGGGCCGTCGGCCCGGGCGGCCACAGCCGGCCTAGCGAACCCACTTCGGGGCGGGCTGCTGCTTCACTGACATGGCAGCGGTGCCACTTTGGACCCCCCCCCCCCCCCCCCTTTAAAAGCTCTCCGCCGGCGAACTCAATTCTGCACATTTTTTTCAGTGCAACTTGTTGCCTTGAGGGCGGCCGGGTAGTCGACGCGGGCAGCGCATAACTCGGTGCCGGTGCCCCGTGCCTTTTGAGACTGAAACCGACCCCTTGGACGAAGACTGCGGAATCTGCCGCTGTCTGAAGTTATATAATGCGCCTCTTATGTGGGACGGTAGCTTAGGCTGTATGGCGGGCTGCGTAGGCGTGTAATGAGGATCGCGTGTGTGTGTGTGTGTGTTTGGTCCCCCCAGAGTACTTCTGTCATGTTAGGAACCAGAGCTTAAAATATAATACGCTTATTCTAATATGCACACTCATTCACGGCTGTTGTGTTTTGCAATTTGGCTGGAACATTAACTTTCATTTGTGACACTGTCTGCCACCGCCCGCACCGGGAGCTCATATAATTTGGTGGCCCAGTGGAGTAATTTTAATGTTATTTTAATTTCTCCAGTCGCTGCTTCCACATAACCCAGTTTCGGCTCCGTGTGAAGTTGTCACTGTATATCACTGTAAGCCGTTTATGTAACGCGAGACTAATCACTGCAGCCGGCCTCGTTCTGGAGAAAAGGCTCGCGCTCCCTGATTTCCTCCCCGTTTCCGTACTGTTCCTCGTTATACCCGCTTAATGCGTCTGAACGGGTCGCCGATGGTGACAGTGTGAGTCAGTCCGGCGTAAGTGGCACTTGGCTTGACTGCGTGAAATTGTTCGTCTTGCTTAAACCGCAAGCAGCACTTGCCCAAAAAGTAGCCGTGAGATTTCGACCTGACTCAAGCTGAATTATACCCCCGGGAGGAACGAGGCCGTGCCGGAGCCCCCGAGGGAGACCGTTTGTAGTCACGCGTTTTCCCTGCTGGTTGAGCTGATACTTTGAGGGCTTCACCGGCATATTACACGTGTGGCTTTAACCACAAACGGCCGCCTAGCTAAGCCCCTGTGGCAGGATGGACTGCCTATTTTTACTGTTTCAGCTTTGTCTGGGTCTTAAAAGGATTGTTTTGCTGTATCCATAGTTCCTGTTAGAAGGTTGAATATGAAGTTTTTCGAAGTGCTGATTCAGTTCACTCAATCAAGACATCCATCCATCCATTTTCCAAGCCGCTTATCCTACTGGGTCGCGGGTGGTCCGGAGCCTATCCCGGGAGCAACGGGCACGAGGCAGGGAACAACCCTGGACAGGGGGCCAGCCCCAATCAAGACAATACATTAAAAATATTAATAGCTATTAATGTATGAATAACTGAACGAAGAATATAACTTTTCTGTTTGACAGCTCTATCATATATTTTCAGTTTCATTCTCTGCTTTTATAAACGTATATAATATTTAATGCCATAAATTTGCTCCACTTGTACCCTTAAAATCAGTCACTCCTGTCTGACATCAGAGCTGTATTCCTGTGTTGTACCGTCTTATATTTGCCCCGAGCCAGCTGACCGCTTGCTACCTGAACACCCATGCTGAACAGCAGATCCAGACCTTCCAGTTAAGGCCTATCTTATGGAACTGACGAATTTTAACAAATCATTTTTACGTCTCTTCTCTCTTTGCTGGCCGATGATTTTCCGGCCAGGTGGGGTTCCTGGTTTCAGGTGTGGACTGAGATTTTTTTTCATTTTGGTTTGACAGCAGGTTAGAGCAGGGGAAATGCTCTCTCTCCTCTCCCCTCTCTCTCTCCTGTCCCCCCCCCCCCCTCTCTCTTTCACAAATTGCAGTTTCAGTGCAAGCTCACATGGAGAATGCCCAGATGTCACATGTCAAACCTGAAACCCACAAAGGCTTTACAGAAAATGTACAGCAGAATAACAGTATAGATATTTTTTTTTGGGGTTCCTTTTTTGTACATTGAGAGGGAGGTGCACAGCTGGGTAGATCCTCTGATGTTCAGGGATCAGTTACACCATGCTGCAAAGCTGATCAACTCAGCAGCAATATTCTGTCTCACAACACCAACTGAAAACCGTCACGCAGGTGCAAGACATCATAAATAATAAGGGTTGTTTCCTGTCACATTGTGCTGGAGTTTTCATCAGTTGAATCGTTCTTTTATTGGCAAGTAAAAGGGGTGGGGGTGATTTTTGTTTTTGGTGCAGATATCAGCATGCTTTTCCTGTGTATAATGGTTTGTCTGCTTTCAGGTACTTTTCATTTTCACATAATCATTAAGTTGAAAAGGCCATTGAAATTAAATGCCATTTATGTCCATTAATTGACCATTCATTTGAAATTTCAAGGTGGTCAACATAACATTGTTAAAGAAGTTTCCAGACTGTCACGATGCTTTGAAATATATTGAAGAAATTTCTGCAAGTAAAAACAAAACATCCTTCTGGCTAAACTAGATGGTCAGAGGGCTCTAATCGTTGGGATTAATACGCAGTGCAATAAGCGAAAAAAAAAAAATACTGCAGCTGGTGTTTAAAATCAGCAAAATGTAAATTTTCTGTTTTTCTTACCCCACTGTGGAGACTCCCTTGGGTTGTCCCACAAATTTTGTTTTTAGTGGGGTTCTACTAAACCAATGCTGCTTAGTGGGACCAGTTATTTTTGTTCACCGGTTAGGGGCACTAATGATTTGCAAGCTCTTGTTTCTTTTAACAATTTTGTGCCGCCTTTTTGAGTGCCTTGCTTAAACTACTCAAATTCTGCTCCTGTTCCTATGTTTAAAATGTTTGCGCGCATCCCCAGATCTCTGTAACCTGATCACCTAGGCACTCCTGTTACCAAAAGTACTTCCAATTCACTGGCGTGGTCCTATGGCAGCTGTGCAGGTATAGTACTGTGCAGTGACAACAACAGCAGTTGCAGGCACAACAAGTGGCAACAAGCACATACCAACAGATTGCAGCCTGGTGCAGCAGCAAAACTGGATCTTGGGGGAGGAGTGGGGAAAATTTCACTAGAAGTGCAGAAATTTCCAGCTGTTGAAATTTGCAGATTTGAAATCATTTGTGCATAACGTTTCTGGTGCTCCATATGCTTTAGAATGAATGATTCCTTTATATCAGAGCCCACTTTGTTCTGCGAACATTGCTTAAGTGAAAGCTTGTCTAATGAAAATAATGTACTGTTATTTGCTATGTTATAATTTTAATTGGTTCCAGAGGTCCAGCATTACACCGCAAATACCTCAGGTTCACATTCAGACAGTGCTGGATGTTTTTGAAGTGTGAAGATGCGAATTATCCAGATTCAGTGCTGCCTGTCAACTTTGACACAGTTCATCAAGATTTTCTGAAATAACCGCACTTTACAGCAGCTGAGATCTTGAAATTGCTCGGGTCACTGTACTGGTTTTTTGTGCGATGACATCTGAACAAACTGATTGAAAATTTTGTGAGAGGAAGGAGCTCTTAAGACCTGTGATCAGCAGTTCACAGAATATTATGAATTTATTTAATCTATAGATGAAAACTGGTTGGGTGTTTTCCTGTATGACGAGGGATTACTGTACTTTGACACAGTATGGATTTTTTCCAGGGGTACTGAAATGATTGTGTAACTGGTGTGTTTTTAAGTTAAGCTTTTAACCCACAAGGTATTGGAAACTGGAATGTTTCCAAAATGGAATTCTTATGGTAAGAATAGGTGCCTTTGCCTTTATTGTTACATTGTGGTATAATGGTAGATGTACTGTATATTCCCTGTTGTCATATTGTTTATGCTGTGGGACATGTTTCTGGCGTCCCCTGAACTTTAATCCTCGCATTAATGTAAATGGTCTGTAGCTTCAATGGGGACTAAAATGATGCATGTCCAGAATGAATGGAGTGATTTATTCTCCATATGTATTACGGGTGAAAACATGACTAGCAGGGGGATGATAAGCATCAGCTATATAGCTTGTAACTAGTTAGCTTAAGGCTGCAGTTTCAGCTGATATAATCATTTAGTTTAGAGTATTATCCAGGTGGTTCCGCTTTTTTTTTTTTTTTTTGAATATTCATGTTATGTATGAGTTATCGTTAAACCTGCAGTATTTGTGCAGTCTGCTAACTTTAACCTTCTTTATATTCATGGAGCAGATGAAGCTGCCTTCTGCTAGTGGGTGATTGCTTGCAAGACCTTGTCGCGTGTCTTTAATGTTGAATGCTAGATAGTCTCACTTTTGGGAAGAAACCAAACCTTTTGCCGAAGGTCAGTTCTATGCTGAAACATGTTGCCAGGTTCTGTGCTCAGAATGGTATGCTGACCTCACTCTTTTGTCTTTGTAGATAGGAGAGCATATAGTCAGCTGAAGATTTGAAAGCCCAAATCTATTAATGTATTTCCTAATACAATCATTTAGCCTGTTGTATTAATATCTAAATCTAGACCTTAATTTTGGGAATATGAAATTAAAGATCTTAAATTATTCTTAGCTTTACATTGTGCTACTTTGGATCCCCTGACTAATATTTGATACACAATCCACTACGTTAAAATATGCTTGCTTACTGGTGCTCGGCTCTCCTTTTTGACTTATGTTCTATAGCTAGTAAACAACATGTAATCACAGGAATTACAGGAGTGTGCCAGTGGAGGTAGCTGTAGGTTGAATGGGGTTTTGGAGAACAAAATTGTGTAGAATGAATAATGTTTTACCATGTGCAGCTTGTGTGTTTGTGTGACTAACAAACCGGGAAAAGCATCAATGCTCGTTACAATTGTAATTATGCTGTGATTGTTTATATAGTGGCTCTCAGTGTTTTTTCTTTTTTTGTTTGTTTTACTTAATTCTCAGCACGTTATTTAATCTCCCTGGATCTTCCACATAGATGTTAAATCTGTCTGGACAGACTTGCAGCCTCTAAGGCATGAGCTTCAGGCAGCAGCTGCCGTGTTTGCCCTTCGCCAACCTGGCACACTCAGACGAGAGTCGCAGCCTGAATGGCGCTTAGCAGCATGGTTCTTATTTATGCCGGGCGTGTAGAATCTAAAATGACTTTGGCCAAGGTGGAGCAGTCATCGGCAGTCATCTGTAAACTACTTTCACGACTGGCCTCGGTCTTTAGCGTCTGCTAGATTACATGCTCAGCTTAGCTGTGTTTGAAGGCCTCTGCGGTTTCAGCAAGAGCTGCCTAGGTCTTTTACGAAACGACGGTTGTCTGTACAATGACAGCAGCTTCAGTCGACGACTCAGCCTTGGTTGTTCTGCAGAGCACTTGTGGAGTCATAGTGTGGCCCCTTATCCATGGAGGTGATGTTGGGGGAGTGTTTCTCTCTAGAACAAAGAACAACCACATTGGACCTGTAAAGCCATAAAATAAACAGTTTAAAGGTGCAAAGTGTGTCATATAATTAAAGAGCACCTCTGAGTGAATGTTGAGGCAGTTGAAAGGGGTTTTTTTAAAGCTTGTTTTTCATTTTTCTCTTGTGTGGGAGAGATAGATGACTAATCCTACTTTCATCACTAATTGAACTCCGTCTCTGAATTGAGGTATCCGATCTTCTGTGTTGCTGGGCCACTTTTAGCAGTTTGTAGGCTATTTGGGTGGGTTCTGCCTGAAAGGCCATCTTTTTCATTTAGGAATATCGGAGCTCTTTAATGGCTGAGAATGCTGGTTGCAGACTGCTGCCTCTCCATCAGTGCATGCAGACCGCCGCCCCAGGCGCTAGATTCCTTACAACGACTTTATTGTCGGGAATTCTTTCAGGAAGGAGTTGGCCAGATTCCAGTACCAGGATCGGGTCATGTCTGCACACGTCTCAGAGGTTGGCTACACAAGAGTGGGTGTGCTGATTCACTGGGGAGCTGAGCTGTTGTTTAGGCGGGGTGGAGGGGAGGGGATTCCCAGTGCCCCTGAGTGCGAAGGGCTTATTAAACCACACAAAGGGCACTGAGGTAGCAAGTCACATGTCCATGCAGGCTCACTGCTTATGGAAGCATTCTGGAACTTAAGTGATTGTTTATGGTCACTGAAGGCAACTCTGCCTGACATTTACCGAAGGCAAAAAAGGGAAACTGTAAACCAGCCCCTAAAGTGAGTTGTGGTATAAATACACTAGTCTTCAGTTTTCTCTTAATAGCCCAGTTTGGTGCTTTTCTTTCCTTCTTTAAAAATCGTTGGGCAGGTTGTTTTCGACCATGTTGACCGTGATTAAGTTTACAGCCTCTGGGGGGTGGAAACGAAGATGCTGTCTTACTTAAAAATGGTCTTCCTCTGGTATTTATGCTGAAGGTACACTTCAGCATGCCCCCCCCTCCATTAAAAAACAAATGGCAGGGTTCCCGCTGGTCTTAAGTTTAACATAAACATGGGCTCGCATTCATTTTCTCTATCTCCCCTTCCCCCACACCTCTGCATTTATTTTTACATTTAACTAGCTGAAGTCTGACTTTGGAGTCTGATCATTGTTGATCATGATGGTAATATGCTGAAGATGCAGCCTTTTATGGGGACATTCAGGGAGGAGTTTCTCTAAATCATTAAATCAAGATCTCCTTTTTCTGAAAATGCCAGTCACACCGCACTGGTATAATGTCCTTGTCATGGCTCGAGACGTCAGCTGTTTATGAATGTCGGCAGACAGTACTGATGGTGGGGAGTTTTGGGTTTAGAACAAAGTCGGTTTTAAGAAAAAAAGTGGTGAATAACTTTTGTTGAAGGGTGATTTTGTTTTGTAATGAGCGTCTGTCAGCATGCGGCAGCAGGGTGAAGTACACAAAGGCATTGAGTTGCTGAACAGACTCCTGTGCACTTGTCTGCACTCCGAGAGACACAGGTGGAGGAACACACACACACACACACACTCTGGCACACGCCCACCAGGCGAGCGCAACGCAGTAGCCACTCAGACATCCTGTCCCTCAGAGGAGGAACGCAGTGAGCGGAAGTCTCTTCAAGTCTGCTGTGCCGGGGCCCTGCTGTTCAACACATTTATTTTTAGTAAACAATGACATAAAAGACCATCAGACTTAAAAGGAGACATGAATACTTCACTGTGATTGGTAATTGTGATAACCACCCCAGTTACTGGGAGTGACTTGAAAAATGCTCTAATTCTTATGTAGTTATTACTTTGTTGACATGTCAGTCCCCCGCCACCCCTCTCTTGGTCTGAAAGTCTGAACACTGTCACCCAAAGCTGCGAGTGTGCGCTTGGAAGTTCAGCACTGAAGGCGGTGGGCTGGCTCCTCGGCTCTGCCTGTACTGCGCTCTCCGGGGCGTAACCGGCTGTGAAACAGGCCGACGGCGAATCGGTTCTCCGGTGCGGCAGCAACTCTCCATAGGCGTGGCTGAGTTGGCCACACCGCAGTGGGCCGTCGTCATGGAGGCTGTGCCAGTGCCCGCCAGTGACGGTCGAGGCGGAGTCTCAGCTGGAGCAACATGGAGTAATTTGCAGTGTCTGTCTGTCTGTCTGTGTGTGTGTGTGTGCGTGCGTGCATGTATGCGTGTGTGTTGCACAGCTTGAGGTTCACTTAGTCAGCTCTAAGGAATGCTCTGCCGGGCCCCCAGGGAGGGTGTGGGCTGGTGTTTGGTTTGCGGTTCTCGCCGGGGTGGAAGGTTTAGAAAGCAGCGGCTGCCACAGTATCTGCGGGGGAGAAAGGGCACCCTATACACTGACAACAAGCCTGCATTGTGCTCCGCCGCCGCCGCTGTTGCTGCTCCTTACTCTACCGGAAAAGAGAGATACCAGCGAGCAGCGCGGGCGGCAGATATGGACGGCTCAGGAAGTACAGGCGTGTTGAGTTTGCTCTTGGCTAGCTGATATCAGGCTAGCCGGTGTCAAGGCACCTCCTCGCCTCCCATCCCATGTTGTAAAGAGAGAGATCTGCACAGGAAGGGGCTGTAATGCATATCCTGTAGTGCTTGCGAAGTTGTCCTCCTTACACATTTGGTCCAGCTCAGAAGGGGAAGCCTCTGAGAGCTTTCTAGAATGGCAATAGAGAGGCTCATTGACATGGAAGAACATGAGGGCGATGCAGGTCAAAATGCACTCTGTCACCATGCATAAATCTGCCTGTTTCAACACCGCCAACAACAACACATTTTCATACAGATCAGTCGGCCCTGAGCCAGGAAAACAGTTAAAGGTGACCTTTGTGAAGTATGTTGTTTCTCCTTGTCGTGCCCAACTTAACAGTACATTACATGGGGCTTTTCTTCTTGAGTGTCAATGAGAATCACTCAGAACATTGGAATGAAGAAATGTCTATCGGAAAATACTGTGTACGCAGCACACTTCTAAGGGAATCACAGAAATTTCCTATTTTGGTAAACTGGTGTAGCTTTTCAAAAGGACTCGGAGGAAAAAATGTCATTAACAATATGTTTTGACTGATAAAAGGCAAGAGGATTGGTCTCTCTTGGGCACTGTCTTTGAATATGAAGTTAGCCACTAATGTAGGTGCACGTGTTATGATTGGCGAGAGGAGACACCTTATGTTACCTGAGTAACTCCAGACCCTCAGGGTGTTGCCTGGACGGTCTTCGAAAGCTGACATGATA
The DNA here is from genome assembly GCA_026776725.1 of Gnathonemus echidnorhynchus. Taxonomy (NCBI): domain Eukaryota; kingdom Metazoa; phylum Chordata; class Actinopteri; order Osteoglossiformes; family Mormyridae; genus Gnathonemus; species Gnathonemus echidnorhynchus. The sequence goes on from JAODJU010000007.1 coordinate 9,912,426, forward strand.
GATGGGCCATAATATAGACTTGGTCTGTGACAGGTGGCTTTGTGTGCCATTTTTTTGTTAATAGTCCTACGTAAATAATGTGTATTTGTCTAGTGTTTGTTGTTTCTTTCATCTCCAGTAGCTTTAGTAGGTTTTAATTAAGGTTGTTTCACGTCTAGCTTGTAAGTCTAATGGTTCAAGCTACAGGAATGGCTCTGTTTTACCCTTGAGCAGTATTAAATGTATGAATTTGTGTAAATAATATATTGGGTTGGTATTTACTTGCATTCATTGTTTCTTTTCCCGTGTCTTGCAGTGCATCCTTCTTCATGTATCTCAACTGTTTGAGTCCAGTCTTTACAGCTCCTAATTAATGCCATTTATTAGATGCCACATCTGCACTGTGTGTTCATGGTGAAACATCAGGAGCAGATTATAAGCAGTATGAGCTAACGAGGACTCTCTCTGGGTTAAGTTTTCCATTCAGGCAGCATGGCTTTACCAGTAGAGACATTTCCTCATTTCTGACATGGGGGGCTAGGTCCTCCAGTCCATGACAAATCCAAACCGTCCCCGGCCAGTTGAGCACAGAGGCAGCCATCGTCTCAGTCTGCTTCCCTGTTGCCCCCCAGGAATTTGGGCCCCCTAACTACTTTATGAAGCTCGGCAGTGACATCACCAGTGGGTCGTTGACAAATGCACTTTTTCAGTCGCGAGCTTGATTGCTATAACAGCATAGGGTCTGTGGTTTCTTACGTACGGAAATTTCACCAGCTTGGCTTAGGTTAGTGACGGGCCTTTTAGGTCATTGGATTCGCATGTGTGAGTTTGGTGTGCGCACTAAAACGCAGACGGTTGTATTTAAATGCCACTGGTAGCAGGGGATTGGCTGGCAGGTAATGCAAGGCCCTTAAATATCGTAGATAACAGGTCTGGTTTCACACGGCTTCGGTGTCGGTCAGAATGCTGGTATGATAGCTAGCCACAGGCGTGTGCCAGTCCCCGGCATGTGGGGGTGGGGAGGGGGCACGCGCCGGCCAGCGAGGAGATTGTGGCGTCAAGGCAAGTGAGGCGGTGTTTGCTGCCATCTCAGAAGGCCAAGGAACTGGACATGTGTTTGTGTTGGTGAAAGGGTGACTGGTGCCACAGCGTCCTGTGCTGGGGGGGGAGGGGAGGGGAGAGGGACCAGCTGGGTAAAGCCTACGGGCCGCAGTAAAACACTAAAAGAGGTCTGCCACCGTGGTGTCTTTGTTCCCTTTTCCTGCCGCTTTTCTTTTCCCTTTTTGTTTTTGTGGTAAATGGTTACTCATGTCTCTCCCTCTCTACCGAGTGCAAGTTCTGCCTGACTGACCTTCCCCCACCCGCCGCAGTTGGTTGTTATTTATTTATCAGTTTGTTTTTTTCTGGTCACGTCTTCATACTGTGAGTCTCTCGTTGCCCCGGGTCGGGTCAAAGCTGCCCACGTCGCATGTAATGCGAGCGTCGCAGGTTTAAGGGTACAGGTTTTGCTGGGGGGGGGGGGCGTTGGGGTTGGTGTCGTCCACCCATGTGTAGCGGTGTTTGTCAAGCAACCGTAGTAAAAATGTCAAGTGTTAAAACCATGTAGATGCTGGAGGGTCTAGGAATAGCACTGGGGAGGGATCTGTTGGGGGAGGGGTGTAACTTGGGCTCAGACTGCAGCCAGCTCAGACATGCTCGGTGTGGGCGTTTCAGGTATTTGTGCTGCTCTTCAGATTAGACCAGCAAGGCTGGACTGAGAGCAAGAGCAAAAGCTCTCCACTCCCCCCACCGCACAAATCCGGTCCCCTCAATGGTGACAGCAGGCCGTTGCTTGGGGGGGGGTGTTTATTGTCGGGTGGATGACTCCCCTCTCTGCATATGGGAGTACTTTCTGCCACGCCCCTACATTCCTTTTGCACATCCATCCAGGCCTTTATGGGGTCTGTTCCTCACGCTGTATCTGGACGAAGCCGCACGAGGCTGAAAATTCAGAAGTTCCTCGCAGACATTAGTGACAGATCCTGCCTGTGAAGGGGGTTAAGAGCAGGGAACTTGAAAGGGGGGTGACAGGATTAAACTCCGTCACTCAGCTCAGCACTTGAACCCCCCCCCCCCCCCCTTCCTAAAAGTCTTTAAAGCCTCCCTGTTGGTCACGGGCCTTAACGGCTTGGGCACCCTCCTGATGCTGTACTTGGCCATCATACACTGTGGTGTTGACATGTATCTTACTGCTGTGTTGCTCCATAGACGTGTTCAAAAATACAGAAGCCAGAAGCACACGAGGCCGTCTTACCAATCCCAAACACGATGTTACAGCCCCTCCCCCTCCATGTTGGCCAGTGGGCGCCCTCTGGAGGGCGGGGCTGACATAGTCCTCCACATCTCCATGCCCTCAGCCTGCTGGTGTCCAGCTCGTTAACCTTCGCTCTTTACCATGACTACCGACTCATTGATGTGTGAAGCTGGAGGAAATGACCAGTTTACGGATTTCGTGCCACTCCTTTGGCCTCTGCTATCTCTTTAAAGCTTTTATTGTAGTTTTTACACTTTTAATAGGATAAAACAGGGAGTCTGCAGGGCGTTAAGAAACATTACTTTCAATGTTTCAGTTTGAGGTGGTCTCTGGCTTTTAAGTGGCCTAATAGCTGCCTGTCTAATGACTGAGAATTAACAGCAGGGTGGACGAGTTTCCTGCTTCCTGTTAACTTGGCAGAGTGACAATCGCTGTAAAAAGCCCTGTCCTTTTGGACGGTACCTGCAGTAGAATAATGTTTAATGCAGCTAGGGGTCATCTAGTTGACTTTTTAAAAGCTGTGGGCAAATCTGAGCCGTGTTTTCCCTGGTGGTGAAACAACATTTGCTTCACCGAATTGTCAGTCTGTGATCTTCGGGCTTTGGCACAATAACAGTGTTAGATGTCAGTATGTTGGAGTGACTTCTCATTTGAAATGGCTAAGTTATAGGGTCGTGGTTATTCTGCTCTGTAAGCGGTAATTTTAGGATTTTTTTTGTAGTGCCCCTGAATGTTTTTGTGGAATGCTTCATTGGAGTCCCATTGAGTCTAGCTTTGTATATTATTTCACATGAAATTAAATGCAGAATATGGAGCTGCTTTCTGTGGCTGTACATGTGACCCGCGGCGTATGATGTAGCCAGGGAGGGGCTCCTTCCCAGTGGTGCCTCTTGGATCTGGGTGAAAGGGCCAGTCTCTCTCTCAGGCAGGAACATGGATCCCCAGCGGCGGCGTCTGCATAGACCGCGGTCGGCCTGGGAGGGAGGAGGGGAGGCCGCGTAACCCCCCCCCCGCGCGGACAAGCAGAGTGTGAAGGGTGCTGCAGGAAAAGAAATCGAATATTCATTGACTCCTGAAATTCTGCAGGAAAAAAAGCAGATTACACAGTGTGGGTGGGGCAGGTGTTTTGGGGGCAGCCAAGCTGAAGGCTTCTGCGCCCCCCCCCCCTCCCCAGGTCCCTGGACGGCCGGCTCCAGGTGTCCCACAGGAAGGGCCTGCCCCACGTTATCTACTGCCGCCTGTGGCGCTGGCCGGACCTGCAGAGCCACCACGAGCTGCGTGCTGTGGAGCTCTGTGACTTTGCCTTCCACATGAAGAAGGACGAGGTCTGCGTCAACCCCTACCACTACCAGCGCGTGGAGACACCAGGTAAAGGCAGCTGGACAGCGAGGAGCACCATCCGCCATGGACAGAGCTATAATGTCACCTGCTATAGTCAGAGGCCTCTTCTCTCCTGTTAGTGTCTGTTGTGGAATATGTTGAATCATGGACTGCGCTCATTTAGCAGTGCGTCTGATGCAGTGCGTCTGATGCAGTGCATCTGAGCAGCTGACATATTCTTCAGTAAGTTTGGGGTTATGAGGAGCGCAGTCATCAGTGGCCGGCTTTAATGACCGCTGAGATGTTCCCCCGTTCTTCGCCAGTGCTCCCTCCAGTCCTCGTGCCGCGCCACACGGATATCCCGAGCGAATTCCCGCCGCTGGACGACTACAGCCACTCCATCCCAGAGAACACCAACTTTCCAGCTGGCATCGAGCCCCAGGGTAACTACATCCCAGGTGAGTGGGTGACACAGGGGCCCAGTGTCTCGCAGTGTCACTCTGTCTCCTCGCTGAGGGTTTTCAGGTGGCGGCCGCTGGCTCCACTTCGCCTGGGAGGCCTTGCAGAAGTGTGTCAGGAGAGGAAGTGGGGGAGAAGCCAAGAAGTAGCCGGCTGGAGCCGGGGCTCTTTGCACGCTTGTCGGAGCGTGTCCAGCCCTGAGGGGGGGAGGTGGGGGTTGGCAGGGACCCGCCTCGCTGGAGCAATGCAAAGCTGTCAGCCTCAGAGCTGAGCGTGCTACGGAAGACACAGCAAAGGGCGACCGAGGCCATAACCAGACCTTAAAGTAGACTTTCTTTACTTGCCATCTGTCATGAGTATATATCCCCCCCCCAGAATACTTCCTACCTAAGCTTAATTAACTGGCTTTAGACACAGCATGGCGTCAGCCTGGCTCAGAGAGGCACGCTGCCCGGTTGGCTAGCGGAGGGATTAGCTGGCGCTGTACTGTACTGAGAAGGCCTTGTTTATGATGTTCTTCGCGTGTCTCAGAAACGCCACCTCCGGGATACCTCAGCGAGGATGGAGAGACCAGCGATCACCAGATGAACCACAGCATGGATGCAGGTGAGCAGCGAGGGCCTCTCGCCTGGCCTCCGCTGGCCGCCCAGGACCCACCGGCTCATGTGCTTCTCGTCTTTCGACAGGTTCTCCTAACTTGTCGCCGAACCCGGTGTCTCCTGCACACAGCAACCTAGGTGAGGAGTGTTGCTGAGTGTGGCGTCATCCTCCGCAGATCTATGTGCACCGCATGTTCACTTCTGCTGTCAGGAAGCCCTTCAGATGAGATGCTCGAGTTCAGAAAATATCCCGTTAAATTTTAAACCCTCACTCTCACCCCGGCAAGCACGTCTCTCTGTCTCTGTAAAAGAAATCGGTGCGTTGGAATAAAGGAGGACTTGATGCTCTCTGCAATTAGGTACTTGACCGCTCAGACCCCAGATCAGTGCCTCCTCTGCATTTCCACTACAGTGGAGGGGTAACGTATGTCTGTGTACTGTGCACTGCACAGAGCTGCGCAGAGGTGATGGCTGCCTGCATCTTCATTCCTAAAAATACCCCTTCAGATGATATCACCATCTCCCAGTGAGGAAGGGCTGACAGTTTTCTAGATGTACATCAAGTCTATTTTTGAGAGTACTTTGAATGACCCCCTCCCCTCCAATCAGCCTCACTGGCAGTGAGAGACCCCTGACAGATACTCTAATGCCCATGTTTGAGCATAAGCAACAACAGGACAGGCGCCATGTTGGAAGCAGTTCTTACAGTACGCGTTTCTCTGCAATATCTGCAGTAATGTTGGCCTTGAGATCCCCGGCATACGCCGTCATTACCTGACTGCTTTGACTCCCTTGCATCAGTTACTCGGTCGGCTGTCATTGGTCGCAACCATCAAAGTGACAGAACTGTGGGTTTTGAAGTGGTTTCCCCCGTCAATGGTATTGCTGACAGCGGATGCAGGGCGATGGCCAGCGCGCCGCGCCTGTGGCTCTTATGTGACGCCTTTGAGGGCAGGAGGAAGCCGCTGGTGATAGGAGCCTTTGTTTTCCATTTCACGTTATCGGCAAGATAGCAGCCGCCTGCTGAGCGGGACCATCGCAACATTATAATGACGAGGGCCTTCGAAATGTATCTGTAATATATGTCAGGATTTACATGGCCGGCCCGGTGAGCCTGTGTTAAGCTGAAAGGGTGGGGAGCCAATACAGAAGCCTTTTCGTTGTGTTTTACCAAGAGCTCCTCTTAACCCTGTAATTTACCACTTCTGCCGCAGCCTTCCAGTGGCGGCCATGTTTCCGCAACCCTGCCGTGGGTTTCTGGGATCTGATGCAAAGGCTGACGTCAGAGTATCGTTGATGCCCTGCCGCCTCCCTCTGACCTCCCCCGTTCCCTAATCCACTGCGCCCCGTGGCGTGTCTCCTCTGGCAGACCTGCAGCCAGTGACCTACTGTGAGCCGGCCTTCTGGTGTTCCATATCCTACTACGAGCTGAACCAGCGCGTCGGGGAGACCTTCCACGCGTCGCAGCCCTCGCTCACCGTGGACGGCTTCACTGACCCCTCCAACTCGGAGCGCTTCTGCCTGGGCCTGCTGTCCAATGTCAACCGCAACGGCGGCGTGGAGCTGACTCGCCGCCACATCGGTACCCCTGCCGCTCCGCTCGGCCCGGCCCGGCTCCCTCTGGGATCTGCCGCATTTTAGCCCAGTAGACTTATAAATGGCGGGATCAGACCCCCGGAATCCAGCCTTCAAACTGATAAACAGCAGTAAGGGTTGAGGGAGCAGAGTAGTCTGGATACTTCAGTGGTCATGAGGACCTGCATCAGTCAGAGAAACCTGAAATGAAAGGTATCAATGCCATTATCATAGTGATCACTGGGCCAGCTGCCCTTAATTGTAATATAAGCCTTGTTTATGCATCACTGTGGTTGACTTCAGCCTTGGGTTGATGTAGTGATGTAGTGTGATGTAGTGATGTTCTTAAATCTGATGTATTGGGTTCCGGGTTCCTTTACACGAGTAACGGGCTGAGGAGAACTCATCCAGCCTTTGAGGTGCGGTCGCTTAGCGCAGACTCGTCTCGCCCTCCCAGGTAGGGGAGTGCGGCTCTACTACATCGGGGGTGAGGTCTTCGCTGAGTGTCTCAGTGACAGCGCCATCTTTGTCCAGAGTCCCAACTGCAACCAGCGCTATGGATGGCACCCAGCCACCGTGTGTAAAATCCCGCCTGGTGAGCCTCGCCCACGGGGCGGGGGGAGACCCGAGCGGCCTTCCGCCCCACTGCCCGCTAGCGCGTCTGTCACTGCAGAGCTCCTTCCCCTGCCAACGAGGCACTTCTGCTTGTCTGCCGTTCAGGCTGCAACCTGAAGATCTTCAATAACCAGGAGTTCGCCGCCCTGCTGGCCCAGTCTGTGAATCAGGGGTTCGAGGCCGTGTACCAGCTGACACGCATGTGCACCATCCGCATGAGCTTTGTAAAGGGCTGGGGAGCTGAATACAGGTGAGACCTCTAACGATCGCCCCCCCCCAAACACACACACACACCTCTCTGGGGCTCCTAAATAAAGGGGAAATATTTACTGGGGTTTCCACAAGTGCTGCCTCTCCCCTGCTGTCCCACCGACTGTCTTCTTTACTGGCAAACAATCTCTAAAGCTCACGGAACACTCGAGAGAAAAAAACGAGCTGTTGGAGTTTGAAGTTTCCAAGCCTGCAGCGTCGCAGTGATTCAGACGCAGTTCAGCTGGCCATGCGTTCCCAGTGAGTCACGGGGTAGAGAGCTGAAGCGTGGGTCCGCAGCTCGGCGGAGCGTGCACAGCAACGGGCAGGGCTTGCGATTGCGTGACTCACTGCGCTTATCCTCCAGGGCTTGGGAAAGGAAGAGGGTGACGAGAGGGGGGGGGGGGGCTGAAGGTGAATCACCACATGAGTCTGGCCCGTCTGATCTAGATGGGACTCTGCTGCCCTTCCATGCCAAGTTTTTAAGCGTGCTGCGTCAAGAAGCACGTGTAACCCCCTTCCCAGCCTTACGCGATCATGAGTAAGCCCAGTGTTTGTGGGGGCGGTCCAGCTGTAATTGGTGCCATTTGTACGCTCCGGACTGGGGGGATCTCCTGGGGAGCCCAGCTTATGAACTGATTTTGGAGCTTGGTCAGGTTAGAGCTCTTTCTCACGCACGGTTACCTAGGGAGGAGGATAACGGTTTAACGGCGTCATCACAGGTGTCTTAACCTCGCCTGTCAGGTCCTGACGAGTATCTGCATGTCCCGAGTAGAGATGCGAAATCTGAAGTCTGTTACAGCTACGGACAGAACTGTGCTCTTTGGATGAATACGTGTATCTAGATTTCTGCCCTGACTTGGGGGCTGCAGAGCCAGGAGTAGGTACCTGCCCCGTTTTTAAAAAACGACCTCGATGCCCTTTTTATTATAAGCGAAGCTTGTTAAAAGGAGGGAATGAAGTCTGTGTCACTTTTGAAGCTAGAATATGAATCTGGCTGCTGGGTGGGTGGTGGGACATAAACGGTCTTCACTCCTTTAGTCTAGAAACCTTTCGGCGTCGGCTTCTGCAGCACAGTGTGTTCTGCCTCCCCCTCCGTCGTCACGGTAATAAGGCGGGAGGTGGTGAATGGCTGTCTGAGCCGCCGCCACGCATCACTCGGGCATTGTGCGGGCCGAGGGGGCCTCGTCGAGGCCGTGAAGAGGATACCGCCTGCCTGCTCTGTCTAGGCCTGTATTTAAGAAGTCTTCGAAATGCAAAGTTCAGTCTCTGGAGGCAGGAATACAGCTGCATCTCTATAGACTTTCAGAAGCTCAGGAATGGTCAAAAAGGAGTTTGAGTGCAGGAGTCTCTCTCTCTCAAGGCTGGCGCTCTGCCTGCGTGAGACACAGCCAAGGGCTGAATTACTACCTGGATATCAGGCTGCTACCAGATTCATTTGTTTTATCCGTTAGCTTGTCTTGCTGTCAGAGGCTAGCAGAGCACCAAGATAGAAAAGTGCAATATCAGCTCTACGAGAGGTGAAAATTGCAGGGAAGACGCTTAACATCATCCTGGGTGTGCCCTCTCTCCCCTTCCAGGCGGCAGACTGTGACCAGCACCCCCTGCTGGATTGAGCTGCACCTAAATGGACCCCTGCAGTGGCTGGACAAGGTCCTCACCCAGATGGGCTCCCCCAGCATCCGATGCTCCAGCGTGTCCTAAAAAAACCAGGGGGGGAGGGGGGAAGCTTCCTCGGCACATACCAACGAAAGCACAGACCAAAACCCGAGACGTGAGAGTACCGCGAAGGGCCCACCCTCCCCCCGGTAGCCAGCGGGGGGGACAAGCGCCGCCTTCGCTTCATGCAACCTTCTTAGCACTTTTTTTTTTTTTTTTGTAGTCCACGTGTTGGCAAAGGGGATGAGTGCATTACAGACAGTACAGCTAGTATGGTTTGTCCGCGCAGTCCTCGTCACTGCAGTATGGTGTGTCCGCGCGGTCCTCGTCACTGCAGTATGGTGTGTCCGCGTGGTTCTCGTCACTGCAGTATGGTGTGTCCGCATGGTTCTCGTCACTGCAGTATGGTGTGTCCACGTGGTCCTCGTCACTGCGGCCGTTTGGGGAGGAAAAAAATTGGCATTTAGTTGCAAACAGCTGTAGCATGTAAGCAGTGAAAGTGACTTTAAAACGTCAGTGGAATAATCTGCACATTTCAGTTGTACATATATCTAGTGTTAGATAATGAACCATGCTACGCTTTTTTTGTATAGAACAAAAAAATACAGATTTCACTGAAATTGTACGGTTTTAGTTTTATTCATAGGCCAGAAGAATAAAGATTGCTGGAGGTTGATCATAAATATGCTAAATGTATAGTATGTATAGTTTCCATGAGAGGTATTCCGCCATTTTCGCCTCAGAGCAGCTCTTAAAGGGATACCCAGTAAGATGCTTTTATGCATCATGTTTTGTAAACACCCCCCCACCCCCAAGTATTTTTTTATTATTAGTCATAGTGTTAGAAGTTTAGAGCAGGGCGGAGGTGCCTGTGTCTGAGTGATCACACCCGGATCCTCGCATCGGGAGCTGCATGCTGCTCCTCGTCTGCTTCTTATCCACCTTGAATGCACCAGTAAGGCTGCAAAGTCGCTCGGGTATCCTGAGTGTCCTGTACAGTGCTTAGGGCCGCACTGCAGCCCCGAAGACCCCGTCTGTCCTGGGATGTCGCCCTGTCGGGCTGCTGGCACAGCGGGCGCTAACCTCAGCCAGTCCCCAGCTGGACACGTGGTCTCTGCCTGCTGGGGGTGCCACCCCACCTTTAAGCGGAGCCTCTGGTGCAGGCCGGACGCGTTCCCAGTGCGGGGTCATGTGTGCGTATGTTTAGTGCTTTATGGCGGTAGTTTTCTATCGGGACTGTAAAATGCGTTCATTCAGTAGTTTACGCAGTAGTGCTTAAGCCAATCAGTATATTCACTTCTCTGTGTCTCTTGGACAAAACGCAGCTACGTTTGTTCCAGCTCTGCCAAAGTGTCATGGTGTTTGGGTCTATTTTTAGATGCGCATTTTGACAAAGCTAAATATTTGAACAAAACTTTATGAAGAGAGAAACTGAACCAGTTTATTATATATAATATTTTTTGCATGAAAAAAAAGTCCTGTATTGAAAATACAGGAGTGTATTGCTATTTGCTTTCTTTTTTGCCATATGGAGGTGGAAGTGCAGAGCAGTGAAGTGAGATTCAAAGGGCTCTGTGGCATTAACACTAATGGAGAAAAAAGCTCTAGAGTGCCCTCCCTTGACAGAGTTGTGTATTGCTTGTCCTGACCTCCAAGATGTGGTATATAGGAGCGAGTGTGTCCGCAAGACACGGTATATAGGAGCGAGTGTGTCCGCAAGACACGGTATATAGGAGCGAGTGTGTCCGCAAGACATGCAGATACCTTCAGCTGGTATAGCTACTCGGCTTCGTTTAATTTTTTTCAGGCCATAATCCCAGCTAACGTGAGAGGGGCTGCCTGGGAGGGGCCCTTGAGACCAGCCATCTCTGCTGGTTACCATGCGTGTGACGATACCAGAGCGCTGCAAGACTTCCAGAGCAGTGTGTGGCGGTAACAGGACCATCCTGGGTTTTAAACTAGCTTGAGGAAAGAATGAATCTTTATATATATTTCTATAAAGATGCATTTTCTGAAGTTTCCACTCTGTACTGTAGACTTTCGTACCAAGTAGATTTTTAGAAAGGTATTTATTGTAATGTGGTTCAACATAAACAATCCTCTGTAATGTACCAGGAAGAGGGGCAGATGGTGCGGCCTGCTACTCATGTCCACAGAACCAGCAGTTTGCAGAGGCTGGTTTTTAAAAGTGAACCCCCCCCCCCCACCCCGATAAGCCCCCTTTCCCTTCCTGATTTGCTAAAAATTTCCAGTGAAGAATATGTTTCTTTTAATTTGAAGAGCTGGTTTTTTATTTCCCCACAGCCCTCAGACCCAGTGATGTGTTCAGGTACAGGGCAGGACACTGGCTCTCTGAGCCCCCAGCCGTGATAGGAGTCTCACATGATGGGTGGGCAGGTGCCAGGCCGGGGGCCCCGTCTGCTGGGGCCAGCAGTGTACTGGGATGGAAAGCAGGCAAACGCCCACTGCATAGCACGATGGTGCACGTGACGTTTAGCAGTTATTAAATCCAGCACATTAGTCAGTGCTTTGTTTAGCAGTTGTCTTGTTTAGAGATGGTCTAAGTGGATACTGGTGGGTTTGAAGTTATTTCCTTTCCAGTCAGCTTGTGTGTCCCCCTCAAGCTAATCTGTCACACTGCACACTGCACTGGTACAGCAGTGAGTCCCTGGCCTCTCTGCCTGTCATCTGGGCCTGGAGGTGTTTCTTCCACACCTGCCCCCCTATCATCAGCCAGCTGACTATTATAAAATGTCCTCTACGGATATTTAAAATTGTATTTTTAAAAATGTACTCATCCCCCGTTTTAGTACTTGTTCTTGATTTCCCAATGTAGCCTTTAATTGGTGCTTAGTCGTGTGTGTGCTTTTTTCAGTCTTAGGTGTCCTTTTTGTATAAAAAAAATATATCCTTTCCATTTAAAATATTGCTTTGTATTTTGTTGGTCTTTTAATAAATACTGAAAGTGACTTAAGTATTTTTCATCTTCTACAAAAGCGAACAAAGTCTCCGTGTGCCGCAGTGACAAAGTACTGTACTATAATTACGGTGAAAGACTATCAGCCCAAAAATACTCCAAACTGGGTCCAGCAGGGTCTCGCTGCTCTTAATGCTGTAGATCTGGGTCATACCCCTCCTCCAGTGAGTGAGCTTATGCTGTATACTTTTCAGTCTGGAAATGTTCATTGACGCTGATGCACACACATGTTCCTAAATAAGGTCAAGTTGGATGCCTCTTTCCAGCAAGCCAGTCCAGAAAATTATTTTTATTTTTTTTAAAGCTCCCTCCATTAGTTCCAGCTGCAGTGACCGCAGATCTGGGCTTTTCTGCCTGGCCATTCTAGCCCCCGCTGCCTGGCCGGGGTGTTTGTCGGCCATGGGCGTTCCTTACTGGCAAACAGCGGACCCTCCTCCAAGTGGGGGGACGCCTTGACGCAGTCAAGCCAGTTTCTTTCCGGCTGAGATAATGAGCGGTAATGTGGCCACCCCCCCAGACAGATGTTGTCGCATAATTACAGGCCTGCCACCTGCAGCAGGCGGCCCCTTCAGCTGCGGGCTTACGGGTCACATAGACCATAACCCGCCCCCCTGCCTCACTGCTCTGATGCGTGTATGCCGTCACTGGCCGGGTGGGAGGGCAGGCAGGCAAAGAATGCATTTCACTCTCTGCAGCTGAGATTTCCGATGCAGAGAATAACTTTGGAAACAGGAACATCTGCTCACAGAATTGTTTATATTGGTGTACAATCTTTAATACAACTCTTAAAATACTATAATCACTGAAATTACCCTCCGGTTCCCGTCTTATGTAACAAAACAATCTGTTCTGAAGAAATCTGAGAGGAGTTGCTGAACATCTATACTGAAGATGAATCAAAAGTGGTTTGCTTTTGTTGAGTCTACTTCACATAATTACGGTAAAAAAAAAAACACAGACATGCTTGTACACAAACCTTGTGGAGTGTAGTTTTTTTTTTTTTTTTCGAGGGGGGTCACTTTATGACATCAGTAGAAGACAGTCTTGAAGGATGAGCTGAGAGCAGGTTGCAGTCTTCTGCAGTGGGGTATGACGCAAGGCCATCTCAGACCCTCCGCCATGATCAATGCTAAGTAACGTGCACTATGTTACTGCCCGTTACTGCCTCGCGTCCTGGGAACACTGGGCACTACAAGCCAAGAGAGGTGGTCATTCTCAGCACCCTCCCCTCCCCCCCCACAAAATCCTGGGTCCTGGACTTTGTGGGCCAAGAGAGAGTCAAGGCAAGCAGACGGCCGGATGAAGCATCTGCCAGCCAAGTATTAGCTGTCCTCTCCAGATGACAGTCCTTCAATCTCATCCTGGTCTCCTCCAATCGCCATCCAGAAGGCTTTGGCGACCTGAGGGACACACCGTCAGTATCTGTCAGGACTTACAGCTGCAGCGAAGCAAGGATTTAAACGCAAAGCCCCCCCTCCGT
>JAODJU010000007.1:9925730-9938330 GCA_026776725.1 Gnathonemus echidnorhynchus
CCCCCCCCCCCCCCCCCCCCCCCATACAGCTGCATCTCACCTGATAAAACGTCATCAAATTCCTTTTAGATTTCACAGCTTCTAGGGCCCTTTATGTTCAAAAAGCACTATTGATAAATACCACTAGGGTACCTATTTAATACACACTGACTTATAAAACACCTGCCGCAAAACTCGGCTCCATAAAGCTAATTTTACAGAAACACTCCTCCAGACGCTTAGATTTAAAACAAGCAAACCATTAAAAAAAAAAACGTTTTAACGTAACTAGCCACCATACTATTGAGTATAATTAATTCCAGACACTTAGGGTATAATTTTTGAACATTAATTAAAATGTTAAATCTAAAATTGAGCTTTATCTATCCGAATTATCAAAACCCCACATGAAGATACCCAAGTACTCATTGAACAATATATATCCAATATATATATCCATCCTTATAAGAGATATTGATCCTCAGTCTCAGTTGTCCCACTATTCTAAGTGCATGAACCTGAAAAATATTAGGAGGTGCAGTAACAGTTAAAAAGGCTCTAAAGCCCCTCCCCTCCATGTCTGTCATTGAACAAACACAGTAAACCATAGCAAACAATCTGCATCCTGTTCCTGCAGTTGCAGACACCACGCCTGCGTTATTACAGTGACACACCAACGCAGACCTCCGCAGTCACAGTCTTTGCACACCGTCCTGTACAGTCACTGCTGCCTGCCACAGTGTGGTCATGCAGAGGGCACCCCAGGTCAGTGCGGGGGCTCCTACCTTTTCCGCATGGACCTTCCTCTCCTCGTGAGGTAACGAGGACGCCTTATCTGTTATTCAAAGAGACCAGGAGAAAGACTTAAGATTCCACTGTGGATCAGAGGTGCAGGACTCTGTAATAAGACCATTTTAAAATCCTCACATGCAGCAAAATGATTTACTGAGCAAATTTTATTTACAGTGCTTCTTTGATAATGTACAATGATATTGCACTACAACATTGTCCAGCACTGTGGAGCCCCAGTATTTCCATTTAATGAAATTGTTAATCCTTAAAAATAATGAGATCTCTCTGTGATGCATAATCTATGACCCAGTGTTTTTGTTTTACCTTTCATCTCCTTTAGTTTGGTAAATAAGCGTTCAAAATTTTCAACATCTGCATCCCCGGTTGTGAGACTTGCTAGTTCCTGGATGTCTACGTCTATTGTGGGGTCTGAGGAAATTGAACATTATAAGATGAGTAATAATACAAATACCACGTGACATCACTGTTCGGCTTCACTGTCCACTCACCCAGTATGTTATTCCCTGGCTCAGCGTTGGCAGCCATTTCGGTCCTCTCTTCCGCTTTGTTACCACTGGCGCCCTCTACTGGCAGGCGGGGAGACTGTCAGACAGGACACGATTAAAAGTTGATATGTCATTCAAAGAAATTAAAAGGTAGAAATCCTCAACAGTCATACTGAACACACATAATTCATTAATTTTTGAAGTATACGTATATTTAAACAGGAGAATACTGGCACTGACGTGAGACTCCTGGCTTGCGTGGCGGTTGTTATTTCGAGATGCTACCAGGCTACTCATCAAGCCAATACCTTGGCTGTGCTCTGTGAGAAGGTGGAGAAGGTGCTTCAGCAGCAGAATGAAACACGTTTACACACAGCCCCTCCTGTAAACAGGACATCTCACAGGATGTTGGCATTAACTGCAGGAGGGCAAAATGTAAAGGCTGAGAGGAAAGTGATGTAATGGGGCGGCCATCAGCCCTCCCAGCGTGAATGACAAACGCCCCCATAACAGCTTAGGACACTCAGAGTGCTGTCTGTCTGCTGGGTATAAGTGTTTTAATTAAGACAAAGGGACCTCATTTTTCCAGCAAAACTGCATCGCAGCCTTTAAACACCACAACAAAGATGTCACTACTATAGAAAGCAGCCATTAACACAGAAGGATGCTCAACCTTAAGTGATGAATGACTCATTGCAATAAACACCTCCACCCTACCTTCCTTCATCTCAACGGTCGACCAGACATTGGCATTGAGCGCCTGGACGATCCTCTTCACTCCTGTGGACTCTGGAAAGTCATCTAAAAAGGAGACGGCGGAGGACAGGAGTGTGAGCGGAGGCTGGCACTGTGGCACGTGTGGCTGCTGGTAGCGCCGTCTCCGGGTCTCACCGTCCTCGTCCGGCTGGTCCTCAGGGTTAAGCTCCACCAGCTCGAAGGTGTGGGACAGACACCACTGCTGTGCCTGGTGTCGGCTCACTCCTGCGAGGGCGACACACCGGCTCACGACCGTGCACCCTGGCGCTCACTCCCCCACCATCCCCACTGAGAGCGGACCGGAGAGAAGAGACCCACCACTGTCCAGCACGTGGTCACAAACCAGGATCAGTATCTCCGGGGCCAGCTCCTCCACCACAGGCAGCCAGGGTGCTACGCCGCTCAGACCCCCACTCTGAACACGTAGGGTAAGAGCGTCCACACCAAACAAGGTCAGAGAAATTAACACACGACACAGAGGAAAACCAGTCTCACTGCATCGGTCTCTCCCTCCCTCCCCTCACCTCTCTGCTGTCAAAGTAGATGATGAAAGCCTGCACCGCCTTTGCAATGTCCCCCGTCATCTGAAACGTGCTGGGCACCACGCACAGGCTGACATCTGCCGTGTAGTACTTATTGTTGATGGTCCATGGATACCAGCACACTGCCCCCTGCTGTTGGGAAGGCTCTGGCAATATCGATACGCCAAGGATCTCTGAAAACAAGGATTCACCACATCTGGTAAATGTGCTGCATGTCGGATTTTCGCTACTGTGCAAACCAGGTTACCGATTTACAATCTCTTCATTTAATTATGGTTCACCCGTTACATTTTTACTAGGGATGCAACGATCGATCGGCTCGTAATCGGAAATGGCCGCAACAGTACAGTACAACACAGACTGATGCGAAACAAAGCTATTTCAGCCTGCATAACATCTCAGCACTGTTAGTACATCTCACTTCTTTGTCTCAGTCGATATAAATTTAGTGGCTAGATCTCAAATTAAAAATTTGATCTTTTTTATCCAGTTAGCTAGCTTGTGGAAAAACAAACTTTATATACCATGGGACTGTTAAAAATACTGTACTCATGCCACACGGTAAACAGCACATGGTTTATATATGCGGTTCGGCTACGCTGCTGAATGAAGTGCGACTTGGCTGAAAAAAAGGTTCTACTTTGATTGGTTTGTATTCGCGAAATCTGTCACAGACCAATGTACCATATTTTGTAAACTTTGCAAAGGTACCATTCACAAAAAAGGTGGCAACACAGCTAGTCTTTTTAAATGATTAACATTACAACACACAAAATATTCTGATCCATATCGTAGATTGTGCTTAAAGCCAAAAGTGTCATGACGACATTTTGGCCACATTCCTCACCCCCCCAGTCTATGTCCACAAGTTGTATCACCCACCCCTCACCTTTCCTGCCCCCACTAATGCTCTGTGATAGGCGAAGTATGACACTTTACAGTGTGGGATGGAGACATTAAATTTGCAGTTTGTAAGTCAAGTCGTCCCTGGAGGAAGTACTCCTAAACTATTTGGAACAACCAATTTAAGTGGATACTTGCGTAAGCATTTATTTTTTTTTGAAAGGTCATTTAAAATATTTTGCTTGCAGAAAGCTAAGTTCGGAATCAGTAAAGAAGTGTGAAAAATGTTTAGTTTGCTAATTATTATGAGACTAAGACAATCGGAATCAGCCAGGAAAGGTTTGGGCAGGTCAGGTTTAAAATGAAATTGGCAATCAGGTTTGGCTATGGAAAATACCATTGGTGCTTCCCTAATTTTACAGATCTAAACTAAAGCTTGTGTTAAAAGTGCCATCTCAGTATTTCACTGTTTGAACCTTAAAGATTCTGCTCTACATTCCAAGAGGGATCACACAGTCTATAAAAAGGACAACTTTTTGTTGTTGTTGTTGCATTTAATTCCGAAAGGAGCGTTTGCGTGCTTCCTGAGTGTGAGGTCATGCCGTGATCTTAACCCTTTCCCCGCTGCTACAGAAAAGCTTCAGCACCAACGGTAATGTGGCATTTCCGTTAAAAATCAGACCTAAGTCAGAACTAAATATGGGTCACATCTGGTTTTGTCATGAACTCCATTCATTCCCAAATCTGGGTGTCTCCCCCCCGCCCCAGCTCAGTGGAAAGGAGAACGGAAATCTGACCGAAGGTGGCCAGCTTTTGGGCGCATGCGGCTGACATCTGGTTTTCTTCGAGATGAGAGGATGAGTGACTGGAGGGTCACTGTCACCCAGTGACCGTGCTGTCATGCTTGGCTCAAGCAGGAACTGCTCAATCCATCAAACCAGAGGCCCGTCAGCATTAACAGGGGCACAACTTCCTGAAACTATTTATCCAAATGCAGACTCACCTATGGTACTAATGCCCAGAAATTTCTACCAGAAGAGTAGGTTTGCTTTCTTCAAATGTGTGGCTGATGTGTAAAAAACATGTGACTGGAGGTACTATAATGTATTGTAATAACTGACCTTTTAATAAACAATTCAATGCCATTATAACAAAACAAAGTGAGGTATCTCCTGATCAAAATAAATATGCAACCCCTTAGCTATTGCTAGGGCAGTTTCTAGCTATTGAAAATATCCGAGTCTAAGTCAGGTTTACCTGGGGCTTGACTTTTTTGTTTTTGAAGGAAGATTGGCATCGGGGGCAAAATACCCGGGGCTATAGCCCCGAGTAATCGGACCTAATGACGCCCATGGCTGTTGCTACTCAGTATTTTGACTGCGGGTTGCTGCTCTGGTCCCCACAAGCCAGCTAAACACTGCCACCTAGCGGAAAGCAGCCAGATGCAGCATCGTGGCCTTTAAGACCAAGACAGAAGTTGTAACATGTAGCCGAGCAGTTGTAACATATTAAACTGCATGTGTCTGCTTTTTAATTCATGAGAAGGCAGCCGACAGCTCGCTGTGCAAGTTATTACCGAAGCTGCAGGCCGTTTGAAATGACAGACAGCTCCATTCACACTTTCCATAGCTACTAAAATAATTCTTCACCGACACAAAAAATTAGGTATTTTCGAATACTGTACCACTGTAATGCAAATGGGGTTTCTATTTTCACAATTAAAGATGCATGCTTAGGACGAATACAGAAAAAATACATCCCTGTAACACTGGACACTGGAAAGCGTGCATTGCTCGCACGAGCCATGGAACACATGTAATGATTTAATATCAGCTTCACGGGGAAGGTATGAAACATTAACTGCGGTGTGTCGCCATTTAATTCTCACGGACGTTAATGCAGAATAAACGACGATGATCTTTCTGTAGGAAACAGGCAGGGTGTGGAAACCCGCACCGCGCAGCAGCCGGCGGGCCTCGGAGGGAACAGCAGCCAAGGGCGGCGGGTTAATGCGAGGAGTCAAAGAGCTGCAACCACTAACTAACCCGCCTGAACAGCCAGCGAGACCCCAGCGGCAGCCGGGCGGCCCTGGCTCGCTGTCACCTTTATCCGAGTATCGCCGAGGGTCCCGTGGCCGTTTCGGGTAACGTCCCCGGTTAGCAGCCCAGCTAGCCGGCGTGTGTAGTGTGCGCGTCGGCCACTTACGCTTAACCAAGTCCCCCTCCCTGAAGCCGGGGTCGCAGCTCGTAATGAGGACGCAGGGCAGCGTCGCCGGGCCGCCATCCTGCGCGGCGGACATGTTTACGCCGGGAGCCGTCTGCCGAAACGCGGCCACACGGCGAGGCGGAGCGCTGCAGCTAGGAAGCGCCGAGGCGGGGGCAGCTCCTACTTCCAGCTGGGGGCCGAGCGCGGCGTCGCCTCCGCGGGGGGCGCGTTTGCTGATAAACGGTGCGATGAATCCCGACGAAGTCAGCTGCACGGTCTAGAAGGGGCATGGAAGGGCCCTGAATGCTTCCGGGATAACCAATGTTCTTTTGTAAAAACCTTCATTTACGTTACGCTTAACAATCATACTAAAACAACAAAGATGTTATAAATGCCAGGAAAAAAATGTTATAAACTTCAGTAATTCTAATTCGGTGGATTTCTATGTATTTTAGAATATAAACATTAATTGTTAAAATGCATATCGCCACCTAGTGGACTGGGGTGTAGCTTGCACAACGAGAACGTTCACCCTCCGCAAACACAAAACGTGTTTAATTTCTTCATTTTAAGTTTCAAATGGTGATTAAGTTACTCCATAAGAGACTTCAATTCAAATGTGAATAATAATAAATTAAAGCTTATTTTTCCCGGGCGGTATAATACATTATAAAATCCGATTTTATATATTTTAACACTTTAAACAGTCAATGAATTTCTGCCGGTGTTGTAGAGAAGTATAGAATGGGAATAGAAAAAGGTTTAAGAAAAGCATTTTATTATTAAATAGTATTATTTTAGATAGTACTTATTTTGAAAGCTGATTAAAATGGTTTTATTGAGTTGGTATATGCTTTAAACATAGGCCTATGTATTTATCATAGCTAAAGTCAGTTCACAGGTGACGTTATTTAAAGGAAGGCCCTCGGTATCCATGTTTTATACATACATCTCGTGGCAAAGACGTTGATATTCGATCTTTGCTGAAATAGTCCAATGTGGCATCGCCTCATACATCGATTTCTACCAGAAATACAATTACTTTCACCTGTCACAACCTGCAATCTAATACGGATGTCTGTCGCGGCGTTGTGATCTCACCTCCCATGCAGGTTTTACCTCAGATGAATTAAATTCTGCAATTTAGTGGTTTTGACAAAAATATGACTGTTGCTTAGACAGCAATCAAAGTTATGCCTCTCGCCAGCAGTGAAGGTTTTTCTAATCTTCAATGAAAAATAGAGAGAAACATTAATCTGAAATGTAGTGTCACTGATGTCAAGCATTCATTTTCATATAACCCCCATTAAGCTTACTGTTTAACTGTCTATTACAAGTGTCTATTAAACCTGAAATCCGTGTAACAGGATATTAAGCTGGAAAATAGCATGTCTTGTCTCTTTTAAATATATAAATCTTATACAAATATCCATCATCTGTATTATTAGTTTAAACACTGAGGCAATTTTATAAATCAGCTAAATTCTCTACATCAAAACAGAGGCGGTCTGTGAAGCGCTCCGAGTTAAGATTGCTCATACTGATTGAAATAATTGCTTTACTCAGAAGCAGCATTATCACTGAAAATAATACTGCCGTTCGGCATGATTAAAAGATTAATGAATCCCGCTTTAACGGACAGTATTGGGAAGCACACTTCGGCATATCACACCGGCAATGCAGCGCGCATCGGCGGCGTTTTCGTTGCGCATTTCCGAATTTGCAGGTTTCCACCCAGCTCAGAACCGACGCAGTTTCCATGTACTTCAGCTGTTTGCGTCTTTAATTTTCCGCAATGTGAGATTAGTTGGCAGGTGGATACATGTGTCGCCCCTGACTGTTGACTCGCTGCTTTGCACCCTGGCGTGTATCGTCCGATTCTTTCTGTTCTTTCGGGAATGGCCTCGGGTCACCGTGACTCTAACTAGCTAAGTGGTTGTTATTTATTACTCACAAGATACATTGTTTATCTTGCACAAGGTACATTGAAATTCCTTAGCTTTTTTTCATCTTGCTCTCTGAGAGATACAGTTTTGGTGTCAGAGTGTCAGCCCCCCTGAAGTACTTGGGCTGAGGGCCTTGCTCAAGGACCCAGTAATGAAGTAGTCCCTCTGCCAGCCACAGGAAGTGAACCTACGCCCTTCTAAGCATAGGCTCTGATCCCTATTGCAGTGGGGTGCGCACCGGCACATTCCGCCCAGGGTACTTACATTTGCTTGTAGAGACACGGATTGATCTAGTAATTTTAATGTGTGCAGCTGAGGTATGTGACGACCAGGTAGGTTCTAGTCCGAGTGCTGAAATGAAACAGTGCAAAATTATCTGACATCCTCATTGGAAGTGTGACGTCTAAACTGGAACGCTGACTCCAGAACCTTTAAGATACAGTCAGCGTGAGGCAGACTGACCAAACGCCTCCCAAAGCAATTAACCAAATAGGAAAATGAATCCCATCCCCAGCTATCTTTGGAGGAATTGCAGGTTGCACTGTGCCTGCAATAATCTACTTTTTTTTCAGGGTCATACATCTATCCATGCTCCTTGGCTGTCTATCCAGTGCAGCATCACTCCTGCTGGAGGTCCAGGGCACGTGTAGGGGGAGACGCCAGTCCGTCGCTGGGCATGTGTTCATGCACCCTGGCCAATTCAGAGACACCACTGCTCATAACCACATGTTTTTGAAAGCAACCAAGGTACTTATCCTGAATACACACAGGGAAGAGCACGCAAATGCACGGGCACAGATGCAGAAGGTGCACTTCGGACCCCAGGGGAGCGGTTGCAGTGGTACCCCCCCCTCCCCGTACACATATTACTGAGAGAGTAATATGTGTAATGAAGCGATCTTGGCGCTTTCTCAGCTGAATTAAATATGGAGTTAGTACTGCACATGAGGGATTATTGAGTTTTGGAGGCCTATGGTCTTGTTATGAGAACATGGTTCCCATTGTGCATACTTCCCGCTTTTATGAATTTTTCCACTGAGGATATTGACTTTCTGCTGCTTCCATTTAGCTGAATACAGCACATCAATACGGGCTTGTCCATCCTCCGGGAAAAATTTGATTAGGAATTATTACAGGAATTATTACAGCTAATTGAGATGAATTGGATGTTATTATATGATGATGGACTGGATTTCAGGCTCTGTTCGTTGCCCGAGACCCAGCAGATTAATCGGCCGCCACCATTGCAGGCAGTGGAAGAGCGATAGAGAGCTTCCTGCTAACAGATGACGATAGTCAGCATCCTCGCAACCAGGAGACACGGGAGTGAAGGTCACCCAGCCTGACTATGACAGCAAGAACATTTGTTGGTAAACAAATTAATCTTTCTAAAGGTCGCCATTTGTTCCACAGTAACTTTTTTTTTTTTTTTTTTTGCCTGCCCTGCTCGGTGTTGCTCCGCCCCCCCCCCCCAATCCAATAGGGCTGGTGCTGTCATTCTCCCATATGCAGGGTGATGCGTGCGACGGCTGCTCGACCAACGGGGCTGCACATTGTGACGCCTCAGCATCCTGCAGCGCCAGCCAGCACCTGATTGCTGCGCCATGGGCTGCTAGTTTACAGCTGTCTCAAGACAGGAGTGTGTACCTGGCCCTGCATGCCAATAGGAGGGGTGTCTGCATCCCCAAATGGTGCCCGCTGGCCGCCTGCCCACCGCCTGCCCAGCTCCAGCACTCCTCCACCGCTGCCGTCTGTGCAGACAAAGCTGCTCTCACACTTCATTTTTGTCGTCCTGCTTTTTTTTTTTTAATTTCCCCGACGCCGTAAAGACAGATGTGTGCCTTTCAAAAGAAAACTGCAAGCACCTGGCCAGTACCTGAGCGCCGTAGGAGACCAGCGGCACGAAAACGATTGAGCAAGCAGAATCGCGTGGCCAACGCGGAGCGGCACGTCACTGTGTTAAAAGTCTGTGCTTCTTGTGCTCAACTTTGGTTTAATAGATTATGTAAGTGCTCGCAGTATGTAAGTACCCGCAGTATGTAAGTACTCGCAGTATGTAAGTATGTAAGGCTTTGCTCTTTAAAAAAGCCACTGGCCTGAACACGGTTTTAATACTGCAGCTTGAAATGCAGTGAGAAAAACCAGGATCAGAATGGAAGAGGAATCATTCTATGCTTGCACCCACTTTCTTGGTTTGGTTATTTGTTGGAAAACCATGAAATACATGGTAAAAATTAATTGTTAAACAGAAAGAAAGAAAGAAAGAAAGAAAGAAAGAAAGAAAGAAAGAAAGAAAGAAAGAATGAATGAATGAAACAAAAAATATTAAATTCCAATCACAGCATTGCAAATAATCTGCACTTATCTGACACATGATTGTCCTGGACAGAGGGTGGTTGTGTTGCCAGTCTTAGACAACACAAGGCTAGGGTCCATCCTGAATGACATGCCAGTTTACTAATAATTCTTTAAATTATATGTTAAGCTGTACCTGCTATAAAGAAGATGAGGAACGGACAGCCCAAAGGGTTTTGGTGCCACATCGTGCCGTAAACTGATGAACGAGGTTGAATTATAGATTGACGGCAGGCATAGAAAGTGGACAGGCAAAGAAGCGCAGCTGTCCAGCAGGAAGCTGGAGGAAAGTTAGCACCACGCACGGAGGCGGTCGGTCTGCAGCAGCGGTGACGGCGGCCCTTCCTCACCGGACCTCTCCTGCGCCGCTGCCCATACAGGTGGCGTCTCACGCAGCCACGCATAAGTTCCGTAGCCATGGAAACCATTGCAGTGTCACTGGCGTAAGTGGGTGGGGATTAATTATGATTGCTGTGAGAGAGAACATGTTCAGTGCGAAGGCACACCATCAGAATTCAGACCCCAAAGCAGTCCAACTGGAGGAATAAATAAATTACACAAATGCTGAAATTGCCCCCCCCAACCATAATTGACCAAAGCAGTGCCAACTCATGATTGATTGCTGCGGGGAAGGAGCTTATTGGCTGGTTTACAATGTCATTATCTGCTGAGACTTAGCGCTGACGTTCGGTAATGAATGCAGGAAATCTGTTAGCTGTAACTACATATTCACACGTACATGCAATCATAGCCGCACCAAAGACACAACAATGATCTGACATTCTCACGGCGGTGATGCACTGATTAATAGATTTTTTTTCCCCTGATATTAAAAAGTTTTGTTGAGAACTAAGTCCAACTTGAAGCCAATACAAATATTTAGCGGGATATCGGAAAAGTGTCTTAGTGTTTCCAGTAGTAGTAGTATAAAATATCAGAATCTTTTTTTTTTTTTTTTTTTACATACAATTAGCATCACTATCTGCATTATTTACAAAATACTTTTTATCAGCCTGATTGTTTAAAAAAAAATTAAATAGCATCACGGCCAAATTTAGAATAAGAAGAGTGAATGATTATTAGGAAGAGGAATTCATGGGAACAAATTATTGTTATTGTGGTATTATTACATTTCTGAATCACATAAACGCAATAAATCGCTACCAAGGCCAAAGAGGGATGCACTGGGTACCATCTATCGCTTCGCCTCTCAGCTTCCATTTCACTGGATGCCAAAGCATGATTCGCTAATGCAAGGCTTGGATTCTTGCAGAGTTGGTTTTTATTCACATTTCCTGATTTGAGACCAATAATTAATAATAGCTATAGATAACCCTTAGAAAACATGTAGATTAGCATGCTAGCAGATTAGCCTAGCATTATGAATCTCAGAAAAAAATGTAGAGATGGCCAAAGTACTGAAGTGTGAATGTCTTCACGCTTCAGAGAAGCAGTGTAGCGGGGCGACCTTAGTGTTGTGGCAAAGGACATGGAGCTAAAGGGGTCCGGCTGTAGGAGCCTTTAGCATTTAGCCTGAAACAAAGCTAAAAAAAGAAAGAAAAAGAAAGAAAAAGTCATGCGAATCAAATAAAAAAAACTACGATACTGTTGGATTGTCTTGGACAGCGACACGTGGGCTTCCAGTGCAGCGAGAGGCTCCGCTCTGATCAGCCTGGGTATTTTGCATTGCTTTAGCAAAACTAACACACAAATAGCAACAAAAAAAAATCACAGTTTGCCCAACGCTTGCTGGTTAATATGCGTATTATGCAAGCTTCACTGCGAGGAGCCAGCGTGCAACAGCAGAGACGTAACGGACCCGAAGTAACCCACCCCCCCATGATGTCATGCCATTTTCCCCGCTGTTTCCTGCCAGCTACTTGTGCGTTTTGTAGTGATCGTAGGTGAGTTAAAATGCATGAGTGCAATCCACAGTGACGTTCGTATCCGTACAAGATCGCAGGCCAGCTAACTGTGGGGCAGAACAGAAAACAAGCTCCTGCAATACGCTTCTGAAGCAGCTGATTCTCAGTAGCCTATTTGGTTCAAAACGCATAGAGACGGCTATAATGTTTTCCGCTCATCCATTTTATAAACTCATGCAGTACTGGGTCGCAGTCAACCTGGAGCCTGAGCAGCCGTGAGGCGTGTGGGTCGCAGGCAGATACACGTGCCGGTGCCCTTTCTCTGACACGTCAGCCCCTTCGCAGTCAGCAATAGCCCATCATCACAGTCCCTCTCGTCATGGTGGAGAGGAGGCTGTGGCAGGCAGCTGGCACCAGGAGGCGCTGCAGAGCCGCTGCTGTCGGTGAGCAGGAAGGGGCTTGTAGAACCGGCGCCGAATGGGGAGCCGGAGGAGGGTGTGCCCCCGTAGACTGGCTGCCGCCCGTCCGAGAACGTGGCACCTACAGCAGGGCGACGCGGGCCAATCGGAGCGGGCCGGGTCTCATATGGTGCCGGCACGGCCTACCTGCCCGCTGGCCTGGGCCGCTCAGATGGCCCGCATCTCACACGGCCCCCAGGCACCGCGCCGCAGACACCTGGAGGTCATGCCCAGCGGGGGGCAGGTGAGCGCGGCCCACCAGCTGTCACGCAATGCGCCGTCCCCTGCTCCGGTCCCCACGTTCCCGCTCCGCTGCACACGCAACCACCCCCACCCCCCCCCCCTCCCTCAGT
>JAODJU010000007.1:9954568-9973046 GCA_026776725.1 Gnathonemus echidnorhynchus
CCCCACCCAAACCCAGCTATAAAGTTAAGAAAAGCCTTGCAGAGAAAGATTAGCTCATTAGCTGCAACATCTATAAAAATTGATTGGTACAAAGTTTGTCTTTTTAATTTTTGTTAAATACAACCAGCTACTGTAATTATGCATAAAACACAGTTGGTGGCTAGGTGCTGAATACATTATCATTCTGATAGATGAGCCTAAATAATCAACACATTAATAATTCATACAGCAATTCATTATGCATGTGAATGCATACTTTGTAGCCACAATAAGCACCTCATCAGCTCAACGCCAGCCCTTAAACAATAGACTTCCATTATTAGTGGCAAACCAGAGTTTACGCTTGTTAAGCTGCAACTTGAGTTATTTTATCAAACATTCATTCATTCCCTGGCCTGATAGCTCACCCCTGCATTTCAGCTGTCCAGCCGTCCCCGTGGAGAACGGCTGTAACAGTGGCCTGTCATTAACGTCACATACGCACCCATGTCCCAACCGGACAGTGCACTCATTGTCTGTGAGGACGGTAAGTGATGCGGACTTGAAAAGGCAGCCCGTCCAATCAAACTTGAGCTGTTGCCAGAGGCCGGCGCTGTCGTCTCAGAGCTCCGCTGGTCAGTATTCTGGGTGGAGTTCTGTTCTGGGAACCTGTGTCTCTCTCTCACCTTGTAAGGTTATTTAATGTACACCTATGCGTGGCCCACGCTGCCTCATAGCAGCCTACACCCCCCTGCCCCCCCACATCTGCCAGCTCTGTGTCAGCAGCGGCGAGCTCTCTGGGCCGCGGTCCGCAGTGACCTTTTCTCCTAGTGCACGCAGCCCTTCGGATATTTAGCACACCTTTTGTGTGACAGCGTTGTGCCAATGGCAGCGGGCAATTCCAATAGTAATAAACTCATGATTACGATTTTTTGACTTTAGCCATAATCTGACTCCTTGTCCGTTACTTTGGTGATGCGAATGTTTCTGAAAGATGCTGTTTGATTCAAGGTCGATGGTGCATAGACCATAAAAATGGAACTTAAAGCTCTATTCAGTTGCCAAGTGCACTTCCTCGGAGTGGATTGCGCGGCACATTTCCATTACATGAGTGATAGAGCTCTTCTGGGAAGTACATTGGCTGAGCGAGTAGCACTGCAGCCTGGCATTTTCCGGGTCGCGCTTCTGATTCCTGGCACCAGCTCTGTTTGTGGAGTGTACATGTTCAGCCCAAACATGCCCAGGTTTCCTTTCACCACCCAGACACACGTGGGTAAATGAACTGATGCATCTAAATTGCCCTTAGTGGGTGATCATTCACGTAAGTAGGGGCACTAAAGTGCACTGGCAGTATCTTCATGGTGTCACCCGCGTCACGCCCTGTGTCTGCTGGGATCAGATCCAAGTTCACAGCAATCCTATTGTAAGTAGTTATGGAAGATGAGTGGCTGTATGGATGGTTGGATGGATGGACGGACTGCATAAGTATTTCGTCAGTCGAAAACCAATCATAATGTGCAGGAAGCAGCCAGTGAGCTTCCTTTAAACGGGGACGCCGCGTGATGTTTACGCGCATTTCAGCTCCGGTGCTTTTACGTATTTAAGATGGTTTCTCGAGCTGAAACGAACACCTGCGCGTCTCGTTTTGGTCTTTTCAGTTTCTTCTGACTTATTGGGTCGCCAGCGCTGAACTTCGAGTCACAATTATACAAACGGAAAAAACACAAAAGAAAGAGTCTACGAAAGATTATTAAAGCATTTTCCCCACTCAAAACTAGACGCTCAAATGGAAAATTAACTCTCAGAGCAGCGGGAGAAAACGTCAATTGTTTTTGTGCGCTACTCTCAGGCGAATCTGAGACCACTGGCATGTATTTAGTTGATTAATAAAAGAAATTTATTGCACAAATCCTTCGGTCGACAAGTTAAAACACTTCTTCACTCTTCATTTCTCCCCAAAGATCTCTGCTCTCTCAGGTTGAAAAAATTCATTATGCTGCCCCCGGTGTCGCCGTCCAAAAGCGGAGGTGATTGTGTTTTTTGAAGCAAGCAGAGGGATTCATTAGTAAACTCGTTTGTTTGCGGTATCATTAACTGAACAATCGCTCAGGATGTCCCATGAGACCCACTGACCTTTGCTCGAAATCCTTCAGTCATTCATCAGGAAATATCAGCTACTAATATGCTTGCAGAGACCAGTTTTAAGACAAGGTGTTAATGAACTAACGATTGTTGTTTTTTGAGGGGTCTTTTAAATGAAGGGAAAAGCACCTGTAATTATTCAGTTTGGCCAAAGGCAATGCTGAAAAACCTAAACCTCCAACTGTTTAGTTACGTAAATAAAGACCCAAATAATAATTTATTTTTTGTGTGTCTACCTCCCACCATTCTCATACATTTCAAATTTATGTAATTTATTTTTTTACCAATTACTACTGGTATAAATTATGCATTAACGTAAGCAGATTGTTTCTCAGTAGCAAAAGTAAAATATAAACCTAATAAACCATAATGCTATATTTGCATACACTCAGAATTCCCGCGCATTTTTCGATGTTTACCTGCTGCAGGTATTTTTGAATATGCATGTATTTTAAAGCAAATGTGTTTTTTTTTTTTTACAGGAAGTGGACCATAGGTGTGACTAATGGTGCAGTTTTGCGTAGCTGTGTATTTCTATATTCGCGGAATTCTACTAGGTATGCGCTTTGAGAGGCTGCCGCGGTGGGGGCCCATTCACTGGCGGCGCTGTGGGGGCCCATTCACTGGCGCGGCATTGAGCCCGTGTCAAGGTCCTCCGGTAACCCGGCGCTGCCAATGCGGACTCCGTAAATTATGAGCTAGTTGGCTTGATAGGGTCAAGTGTGGGACGGCATTCCTTCTTTGTTATGAACTGCTGTTTGCACTGAAGACAAAATGATAGAGTGGAAAACTCCGCAATAAAAAGGAAAATGGATGTCTTGAAAGTGAGTGTTTATTGACTCCTTTGAAGGGGCAAAATACAGCTGTTAAGGCACCAACTTGAGCTCATCAGGACAGACATCACACAACCCTGAACCTGGTAGCTTATTTCGGTTGAAGAACTCTGAAAGCGTTCTGATAGTTCACTTATTATTACTTACAATATGCAGTTCAATAGAGACAACGCTGGTGTTAATTTTAATTCCATGTGTTCCCAATGTTTACTACATTAGTATCCTTGTTACTCTGTCAGTGTTACCAAAATTACCATCCATCCATCCAGCTTAGCCTAGTCAGGATCTTCAGGAGTCATTGAACTTACTATATTCCCTCTGAAACAATTTTAACAGCAATACTGAAGAAAGGATTATATATATATTCTGTGTTTCTTTTGATGTATTTTCTCACCATTCCCCCATGAGTATTGTATAAATCAATTGAGATACAAAATTCTTTAGAAGTAGGTTTACCAAATGCAGACAATAACTCATACGATGTAGCGCTTAGTTGTTAGTAGGTATAACAATAAATAATATTTGCATTGGCTTTTTTCACACTCCGTATATATACACCTAGGCTACTTTCTAATGCTATCTAATAGTATGTTTCAACTTGTTTTAGTATGTTAATGTTATATTGTTCTGTGCTATACAGGTAATCACTGCCTTTTACGTATTTCAGGCGTTATTTCGTGTCGCTTACTGCTTAGTAATCACCATTCGGTCTGTATATGTCTGTAAAACAAAAACTATACAGAACATTTTGGATCATTATACCACAGTACTATCGACGAGTAGGTTATTAATGGTGAAGTTCTGCTTATGAAGACGAAATGGGGAAGTTCATCTAATAAGGTAAAGCACCCACACTATGCATGTATGCAGTATCCTCAGGCATTAATGTTATTGAATTGCAAACTTAATTCACGCCTACCTAGAAGCACTCCGACTTTATTTCTACACAGTCCATCCAAACCCAGTGCATGAAACGTATTAGACGGTTGATTAGTGTGTAAGCTGTAATTAATCTTAACGACTATTCTCCCCACTATCGAAACCGC
This sequence comes from Gnathonemus echidnorhynchus, assembly GCA_026776725.1. Classification (NCBI taxonomy): domain Eukaryota; kingdom Metazoa; phylum Chordata; class Actinopteri; order Osteoglossiformes; family Mormyridae; genus Gnathonemus; species Gnathonemus echidnorhynchus. Next base: position 9,958,569 of record JAODJU010000007.1, read on the forward strand.
GTCATGTTGTTGCTTTGTAGTTTATTGCATTACTATTCAGTGAAGACGCTCAGAAATTATGTAGGAACTGAAATTCTGTGCTCTGCGTTTCTACACGGTCACAAACCGAAGGAGGACGTCCTACAGTGAGCATTACCTATAGGCTAGTTGTTATAATAGGATTTATTGGCGATTGGGGAACTGTATTCTCTTGATGTTTTAGATTACAGCTACATGGTTGTCGATAGATCTAGTCCTGCATATTGTCCACATTTAATCCCTTACGCGCACCTTTCGCGTAGGAACCGGAGAGGGATAGATTGCAATAACCCTTGTTTACAGCGGAGGTTTAAAGGGTGGGAGGCGTTTCTCGCTGTTAATGAAATTTATTGTACAGTTCTTTTTGGTTGTAAAGGGGGCCATTAACTAAATAGTGGCCCCATGACTTAGCTTAAGACCAATTCGCAGTTCAGCTGTGACCTCCCTGTATTGCATTCATTTTTAACTTTTATGTTTCGTTTGCAGAGACCAGTTTTACTCTCTGTACTTGTGGAAAGGATAACAATCATCATCGTACTAGGTGACTACTGTATTATTGGGTGCTGTTCATGTCGTTCTTTTTTATTTGACCGGTTTTGGAAAATGTGTTTCCATAGGAATGTTTTTTTCTGTTCCCTGATTAGCAATGACTGAGGTCCTCCGGCGTATCCATGGGGTCATTATAAAAGTACTTTTGTTCCCCAGCGCGCTCCGAAGTAAGGGCCCGCGCCCCACCGCCTCTGAAGTGTTAACCTGTCACCTGGTGCAGCGCAGACTCCCACCTTGGACCTCCTTCTGTGTGCGCTATAGTGACATCTCCAATGATCAGTTTGGACTGTCAAATTTTAATTGGGGGGTATCGGGAGCAAATTATCATATCCTCCGGACCGGGTGCTTCCCATTCGTCAAGTACCACTGCACCAAAGCCCATTTACAAGACTTGGACCTAGAAAATAAATTCTTTACCATACTGAAAGTCATCAATCTTGGTTAGTTTCAAAAGCAGGAATAAGCTGAATGGCTTGAATGTACTGTTTCATTTCATCATGTGTGATTCTGCCCCGATATCTTGTAAGTTTTGAAAACTGGTCTCTGTTGATTTATATTGTGGTGTCGCTCTCCTAGGTCTCCCATCGCTGGCCTATGGACTGGGCTCTTGGCTTATGATTGGAGCATCAGAAACTGTGCAGACGAGCTGCGGTCCTGTTACTGTCTACTTCCTGTATAAAGAGAAGGAGGGGGCCCAGTATTAGTGCTGAATAATGTGCTGCTGAGGATAATTCAGTGTGTGTGTGTGGGGGGGGAGGGGGCAATAGTCATCAGATTTTCTCTTGAAAATGACAGATCTCAGTCAGGGAACAGGGGACAACTACTGCTTAAGGCAGGGGTGCCCAACTCCATGTAGCTTAGTTCTGTTCCACCATAAATGATTCAGCTCAAGAGCTGTGTGGTAATTAGCACAAGGAGTTGAATCTGGTGTGTTAAAGGAGGGGAAACCCGAAGTTGGGCACCCCTGGCTTAAGGCTTCATGCAGTGTTCCTTGGATGTTTGAAGTGTAACGTAATGTAAATCTGTCTTTCTGCACTACTGTAATATTTATGGTAACTATGTTTGCTATTTATAAACTAGATTAAATTTCAATATTTTTATTTTTTACCTGGTTGCACTTATATATAGGATTTTTTGTAGATATCTAACCTATTTGAATACAAATGTGTCATAGACACGTTTTGATTAAAGAAACCCATAGATTTTTTTTTTCAAACATAAATAGTGCCATTTGGTTATACAATATGTAGTTTTTCCCCCCACATTTTAAGTTTTTGCTTATTGAGGATTGTAATAGATTGTAATGGCTAATTGAAATGCACTATATAAATATTACTTATTTTAAAAACGGCCTGTTGTTTGTGTGTGTGCTGTTTGTTGGACTGGCAAACTGTCCAGAATCTGTCCTAGGCCTGTGCTGCTTGGTATATGCTCCAGCCCCCCCAAGAGCCTAGCCAGGATGAACAATTTGAAGGTGGATGTATTATTATTATTATTATTATTATTTATGAAGCCCTGAATATTGAAGCAGCATGCTCTTATTATCTCTGTATTTCTGTTTAGCATGTTTTGTTTCCTTGCAGACAAAACAAAAGAAGCATTAGGCTTTGTCATTTTTGTTCTCTTAGGCTCCGTTTACACAGTAATATAACCCACAAAACCTGACCTAATTCTGTATGAGACTCAGACAAGGTGGAAATACGTTTTCACAGTACTGACTACATTATGCTTTACCTGCCCTTGAAATTTCAGAATTTATCTGTAATATGAATTATAAATACATTGTTCTGTTGACCAAGATGCTTGACTTCACTGGGACCTAAGCTGTCTTCATCATCGTTCAACAGTCGAATGTAGGTCTTTGGTGTGTACAGAATGTGAACATGTATGACTTGGTATGTATGGAATGCGGTCATGTATGACTTGGTATGTACGGAATGCGGACATGTATGACTTGGTATGTACGGAATGCGGACATGTATGACTTGGTATGTACGGAATGAGGACATGTATGACTTATGTATAGAGTACAGACATGTATGGCTTGGTATGTACGGAATGAGGACATGTATGACTTGCACATGATACACATATCTTGATTGTCAGTTGCAAGGTTAAGTGTAAATGTATTTTGGAAAAAACTAGATACTAGATTTATCACGATTAGAAAACTTTAATAAATCCCAAATTAATCAAAAGACATTTATATAATCTTCCAGTATACAGTATTTAAGCTTCATGAATTGTCCTAAAATATAAATACATTTCCAACTCATTTCTAAATTAATTTAGGAAATAAAAGTCACTCTTTTTGTGGAGAATCTTTAAAGCCTGAACAATTTTTCACATTCCCATTTGGTTTCACCCTCTTAATGCACAAAGTTAAATAACTGTAGCTCATATGTTTAAAGTCAAATTGTGCTTCACTCACTGCTAAGCAGCTTGTCAATAGTGAGCAGCAGGGAATGGTGAGAGTGGAGGTCTGATGAAATGGTTTTTAATTACTAGACACCAAATGTGGCCTTTGTCTGGAGCCTTCCTTCTCCACCTCCTCCTCCCAGCCAGCCTAGGGCTTTGATTTCTAATAATGTGGATTGCTGACTTGGCTTACCTGTTACTCTCCAGCAGAAGCTTCTACGACTTTTCCTTCACAGAATCAGCCTGACAAACTGCCTATGGATTGCCTTGCCCTCTGTGCCGTGCTGCTGGAAGCATTAATCACTGCCGTTGATTTTCCTGGCCCTGTCTCCTCCATCTCACTAACAATTAGACAAAGTAATAATTTCTTGTATTACATGGAAATCAATGGACCTTCTGCTCCTTTGCGGTTGACAACGGTGAGAGATGAGGCAGCGCCAGGAGGAGTCAATGGCGTGGTTTTAGAGATTATGTTTCTGGGACTTGGCTTTGTGCTGACAGATTTGCTGGGCAGTCAGGCTGTTTTTGTCTGGTTCTGGGAAGTGAGTATCTTAATAATCTGAGAGGGTAACATAGAATCTCCAGACTGGTAGCAAAAAGCTACTCCCCAACCTTAAATATATTATGACGTTAGAGTAACTCTGCACCATAATTACAGATTAATCATACTGTTAATTATCAGCAATAATCTTCTCTGTAATCAACAAAAAGGAGAAATATGATTCTTTGTTTGCGATTATGGGTCTCTTCAGAAAACGAGAATGCTTCATACAGCATTACCCTGCTTTCATCTTCCATGAATGTTTAAGTGTGGGGGGGTGCTCAGGTTGGCATTCTTTAATTATCCATTGAAGATTAAAACACTCTATTTTGCAGTGATAGCGTAAGCCGGGAGCAGGTAATAGCAGTGGGCTGGAGCTTTGTGATCAGGCTTTTTTTTACCCCCTCCCCCCCCCCCCCCACACACACACACACACACTGCTTTTAATTGCAGTATGCCGTTTGGGTAAAACAGCTGCTTACAGCGATATTCTCAACCCTGTGTCAGCAGCCCAAGCTGAATCATAGTATTGAAAATGTATCTTATTTCCTGGGGAAATGCCTTCCAAATGTGTGAAAAAGTGATTAAATTCCCCTCTGTGTTAATGATGGGCACATTTGTGATATCGTCGTAACTGTAAGTTCAAATAGTGTAATCATAACTCTAGCTGGAGCCTTGACCATAACCCTATCTCCAACCCAAATTTAAGATTGTTATATTAAGACCGAACTTATCTGTAACCCTAATGATAAACCTAACCGTAAGCATAATGCAAACCATATTCCTAGACTTTCCCCAATTTCAAACATTAAATCCAACCCTAGCCCTAACTCTAACCCTAGTGCCAACTTTGACTAGTAGTGTAGTCCTAACCCTAACCCTAACCCTAACCCTAACCCAAACCTTAACACCTAACATCAGCCTTTAGCTTAACTGGTAATAGCCACCTTGGTAATACCTACCTTCATACCCCTAACAATAATAACAGCCTTTTTCAGGGCAGGGTCACAGGGGGCAGCAGTAAAAGAGAGGGCAATTCTGAAGAGGAAAACTTACTCTGCTCACTGATTACTGGAAGTTCCTAAAATAACTTACATCAGTAAATAACCAGCTGTGTAAATCATTGCAATGAGAGAAGGAACCTACTCCATTTTGGTACTTGTTTATAAACTGACCAGATCAGAGTGAGAGATTTAGCACATAGTCTGTCTTATGGCATAAATATTACAATATTGTTCAAAGTGAATTGCAGTAACATTTGTCTGAGGGTGTTGTCTTATGTCAAGTACAAGTATCAAAACAAATAAAATCTTACAAGTGCATACATACACACATGTTTGTATTCATATCTTTGTGGAGACTCTCCATTCATTTCTATAGGTAAAACCCTAGTCCCAACAATGGCAACCTTAACCCCTACCCAGCCCTAACCTTAATTAAGCACAAGTACCCAAATGAAATACAAGAGTTTTGTTATTTTTTAGTTTTTTGACTGTAGTCAAGGTTTTTTTTTTTTTTTAAATAAAATTGAGTTTATATATATATATATATATATATATACACACACACACACACACACACACACAGTGGCTAATGTGTACAGATTCTCAGAACATTTTATTACAATGAAATAGAAAAATTATTATTACAGTGAACCACAAATGCAACCCCATAGACCGATCCGCCTACATATGACGTAATACTATGTCATGTGATGTAATTCCGGGTTATGTTTCTTGAACTTCCGGTGTACTTCCTGTATTTTGAATATTGAGAAATTCACCTTGTATAGTTAGTATAAACAACCAAAAACGCCTATCTAGTCAGATTTGCCGTCTATTAAGTCATCAGTTCTTTTGGACACGCCGTACTGTACTATCGTAGAGTGGTGTTCGATGGATTATATGCAGCCAGCCGAACTTTCCCCCCCAAAATTAATTCTTTAAATCGGCAGCATAAGAGAATGTCACGTCTTCTTCCAGCATAAATTAAGTTTGACTATGACTAGTTTAATGCGTCTGTTATGCTTTTACTTGCTCTAAGTAACATTACCGCCATGGACACCGAGCGAATTGTAATTCGAATAAAGACACCCGACGGAGACATGGACTCAACCGTGGACTGTCCATCACTTCTGAGCTTCAGTGATTTATTGGTGAGGGGGTGCCTCGTTTATTTATCATTTTATTGTCGTGTTCCCGTGTAGTGGTAATGCCATTTATTTCAGAATGGCTAGAAGACGCTAATACATTAAGACATTAATGCATATATGTATTTGTAATGTGGTCACTACTGTTACAATTTATCCCGCTGTTTTTTTCGGTTAGATCCCGATTATTGGTTCCTGGTTGAACTTCTAGAAGTAAAGTGAATATATCAGAAAGCCGCTTATTGACATGCAATTGAACTTATTTTCTCCAGAACGCGATAAGGGACGTAATGCCGGAAGCGACAATCACGGCGTTTGAGTGTAAGTAGCTGCACACATTTTTATGTGCATTTTCTAATCTAGAGTGAAACGTTGTAATAACTTGTAATATTTTACTGCCTGAAACAACAATGAGAAAAAGTTTATAACCACGTTGAAACATTACCTATCTGTGTTATGCAGAGTAGTTTCCCTGCTTCCTCCTGCAGGTGGCAAGGTGGTTAAAAAACTGGGGTCTAGCTGGGCTCTAGGACTGAGACTTGGGGCCGTTAATTTCAACTTCATCCGTATTAAACTGTTCAATTAGGTACATTTTATTATGAATGCTGTTCTATTAAAGTAATAATAATAATAGTAATAATAATAACACTGCAAAAGATGCAAACAGTCTTTGCAAGATACTGCATCTGTGCATTTTGATGTCTACGCAAAATATTGTTTCTGTAAAAGCTGCAGTGCCTTGAATCAGGTTCTTTTTGAGATATTATCAAGGGGCATATTCCTTCTCACAAAAAAAAATGAACTTGAAATGGAAATGCAAAAAATGATAATGGCGAGTTTTCCCCTACACCTCACCTTTCCATTTTCATTTTTATCCCCGAGAGAAGAGCACTGCAAGACACAATATTTCATCTAGACATGGCTCGACTTGCCTGCGTCGACGGGCATCGACAAGTAGTTAAAGTGGTGTATAAATGCCCTTTTGCCACCTTCCCATGTGTCCTGAATTGCAATATCTGTAAACATCTTCCATGTAATATAAATGCATTGTGCTAAATAAGTAAATTAATTTCACAGACTCCTACCAAGTGAATTGTAAAAATCTTTCATAGAGTAGTGGAATAGCAGAATATGCAGTGAAATGGTGTGATTTTATGATGACCAGGCTGATTTGGTTGGCTGACGCTGGCCAATGACACGCTGCTCTGTGACCAATGACAAAGCCAACGTCCCAAACTGTTAGTATGTTCTGCTTTGTTTCCGTTTGAGGCTCGTGTTTCCCAGCTGTTTTTTTCTCTTTTTTTGCTCACTTCAGCTGAATTCGTTTTTGCATGTTTGTGTGAATAATTTTCATTATCATAAGTGTCTGAAGAAAATGTCACTCTCAGGTCAACTAAATTAATACTGGATGATAAATGAGAGTGAGGTCGGTCATCATTTCAGAATCAGAAAAAAACATATTTATCCCAGAGTGAAATCATCGTCATTGTGACTCAGAAGAGAAAAACAATCGCAGCCAAAATATCCCTTTTTTTTAAAACCTGATTAAAAGTTCTATTATAGAGTAAGTGTTATCAGTAAGTTTTGGCCTTATTCAGTTGAGCATGATGCGAGTGATCCCAAAGAATGCAAGTTCACCGGTATTTATGGATTGACATTTCCTGAGTGTAACATGCAGCATTTGGTTTCCAGATGAGGACGAAGTGGGGGACAGAATCACGGTCAGGAGTGACGAGGAACTAAAGGCGATGCTCTCCTATGTAAGTACGCTGGTCTGCCGCCCTCTCAGCTCCTCACCCTGTGAAGGTCTGGCACACACACCAATCCTGGTGCTGCAGCTGCCCAGCCCACCCCTCCCACCAAGCCTGGCGTATTCCAGCTCAGAGCATCTGTGGGGACTGCGACCATGTCAGTGTTTTTAATTGAGACTTCTGTCTTTGTGCTGTGTGACTTTATGGAAAAAAAGAAATGCGGGCTTGGGAAATGGGTTTATCTTATTGGCAAAAGGCTTTAAGTTTTTTGCGATTTCAATGAATTATAATTGCTGACCCCATACCCATGAAACTGGAATTACAGCCTTTTTCAGTTATGCTATTGAGTGCTGGAAGTGTTTTTTTTTTTCTTTTTTTGTTGGGGGGAGAAAGCTATTAAAAATCTATTATAGCAGATCTTTTCACCCAGGAGGAAAATGTTCTCATTACTAAGCAGATTGGAGGGAATGACAAGTGGATACATATTTTTTTTTTTTGGAAATGCTGAATGGAGAAGGCCTGCAGACCCGCTGCGCCAATCAGCGTTGCCATGACAACAGGCAGCGCCTGGTTGAAGTATTTGTCAATAATTTTATAGTCTTGGGCCCCCCCCGTTTTGGTAACTGACAGTGTGTTAACACGGGTCAATAAAGGAATGAGTCAATACACAATCCGGTTGGTGATTTTCGCAGTGGGTTACGCACAGACAGGGCAGGTTTGCGTTTCAAACGGTTATTCCGCAGCACCAGCGTTGTATGTTCATTTGCATTCACATTTATTTTCTTGTCACTTGTCGCCTGGGTGATGTACAATGACACTGCTTTAAAAAAAACATTGTGTGTTTTTGGGGAATGTCTGGAGAAAGTGCATGTCAGGTTCTGTGCGTGTTTTTTTTGTTTTTGTTTTTTGTTGTTGTGAGTGTTGATTATTGTTTCGATATTCCCCTCTGTGCTAATATTATATATGCTTCCTCCGTACTTACTGCTCACATTGTGGACATTAAGAGTAATGGATTGTAATGGCTTCTCCACGAGGTACAGTGAAAGCTAAATGAACTATCAATTTTTATTATTTATTATGCAGTACTTAAAGTTTCGGCTCATTAAAAAGCAGACCCCCTGGGCTGGGAAATTTTTCAAAATCTACTTTCATCTGGGGATGTCTTTTACCCCCTGTGAGCATGCGATGATGTTCTTGTAGCCAGAGGCTCAATATCCTCTCCTTCCTTACATGGCTTTATTTATGCGGGGCTTTTGTGTTTTTTAATCTTTGGGTTTGTTTGTTGGGGCTGCAGGCTGGCATGATGGCAGCTGATGGTGTGTGTGGGGGGGGGGGGGGCACACTGGCTGTGTCCATGAAGTGCTACACGAGGACAGTCACCTTGCTTTGATTTATGTCCCGTGTCGCGTTTTTACGAGGGACTCTTTGACTACAGTTCCCCTGTGATGTTTTGAAGGGTGTGGCAAAAAAATCATATATATATATATATGTGTGTGTGTGTGTGTGTGTGTGTACAGTATGTGTGTGAGTGACTTTGGCGATTCTGGTGTCCTGATGAGGTGCAGTGGTTGTGGTGCTGCTTGGACCTGGGCTGCCTGGCCCGTTACTGTTCCAAAGAGGACAGAGCTCCATTAAATTTCACACCCGAGCCCGTCTGGGCCTCCAGCTGCCCGGTTTACCGGCTAGTGTAAATCTGGAATCATCTGGGTTCAGCTGAGGTCACGCAGCTAATATCGGAGGCCATGCTTCATCTTCTTGGGGTCAGCGGCCTACAACAGGAGTCATAAGTCAAGGTGGAGGTCACTGGCCTCATCTTCACAACAAATATGGATTTTCTGTTACACTGTCCTTTGTGAACACCGGAAAGCCATGACCCTTTTCGCCGTATGCCAGTATTAAATAACAATACGCGCTAAACCAGGCCGATTAACCGCTGCACGCTGAATGTTCATCTGAAGGACGAGTCTCGTGGACCCAAGACAGTCGTGCCATGAATCACTCTGTCCCGATGTATACAAAACAGGAGTGATGCCCAGCCTTCTCCGGATGGTTCTGTGGGTTTCTGTTATAGTTCAGGGCCACATGACCCCTCCGGAGACGTCTGTTCTTGCTGAAAAGCTTTGAACAGGATTCATGTGTGAAGCAAGGATTTGTAGGACTGTTGGCAAAGGTTATACCTTTCGTCAATTACTGTTAAAGCAAATTAAAGAAAATTTTGCTTGGATGTCCTTAATTCCAGTTCAGTGGAGAGCCATTGTGTAAAGCAGGAGTGGCCAATCTAATCCAGAGAGGGCCGCTGTGTGTGCGGGTTTTTCGCTGTGACTCCCTAGTTAGATTATTAATTAGAGGCCTGATTGGCTGAAGAGTCCTCACACCTGGGTGTGAACAGCTGACCTAAAGGTTACCCAAAAACCCGCATACACACCGGCCCTTTGCAGATAAGATTGGCCACCCCTGTCTTAAAGTAAAGATAATTGAGACAGGGAAGTGGATAGGAGAAGGATTCTTCTGGGTGTTTAGAGGTGCACCTGCCTTTGGAGGCACGTTCAGAGGCTGTTAAGGCAAGAGAAGGCTGCTGGGTCTTGACTGCATCACAAGTACTTTGCTTACAAGGAAAGAATTTGCTGGCCCTCTCATTTGCACTTTCTAAGCATATTTCTGCAGTTGGTAATGCGACAGAGCTATGCGTGGTATGCAAGAAATAAATAGAGTTGAAACTGACTGACGTTCTTTTATTGCTAAGGGTGTAATGCTTTGCAGATAAAAGTTTAAAGTTTTTTTCTCTCAGTTTTTGAATTCCAGACCTTGTTTAAGTAAAGATTCTTTTTTTTGTGCTATTGAATAATGTGTGAAGATGGAGAGAAGAAACACTTGATTCTAAACTGAAGTGTTCAGAGCTTTCACACTTTCTGGAAAGTTCTCCTCTAAGGGGGTACTCATGCCTGACCCCCAAAGTACAGTTCGTTTGACTAGTGTGATCGCTCTGTATGCTTAACCATGCCCCGGCCTGCTTGAAGAGATGGGCCTGAGCACGATTAATCTGACTAGGGCATGGTATGCATCTAGTGTGATCGCTAACTGTGGCCAGATATGGAACTCAGACGTGACATTAATGATGGGACTGGGACACGCACACACACATGTACACTATACATCAACCAATCCTGGTAGGAACAGATTGTCTTTTTTTTCCTTCACAAAACTGTGTTACAAAAAAAAAATGACGCGTATAGATCGTATATCAACAAACATTTAACAAACATCGTGGCAAGAGGATCACTTTGGTCTGTGGCAGAGGTGCAATGCTTGCCAGAAATTTGAGCTGACAAGACTATCCAGGAACAACTCTATGCAACACACAAAAGATATTTGGTAAAATACGGGACTATCTTCTTATACATGCAGCACAAGTAAATGAAAATCGCAACCCTGCATACTCGATAAATCTATGAGGGCCGTTTGTCATTGCACCCAAAACAAGTCCAAATAAACCACAAAATAAGGGCATTAATCATGAACTCTATTGTGCTGTGCGATAGCGCTTTTCTTCCTATGTTTTCTTTAATTCAAAAGTCGCACGATGATGACAAAAACGTGCTCAGGCCCAAAATGTGAGCGCTAGGCCTGTCACAATAATTATGTTATCGTCTTATCGTACAATATACGGATATAAATTTATTCTAACATGTCTATTGGCAAATTGTGTTTGCATAAGAATGACTGCCCCCAACATTTTAGCCAGTCTTGCTGCTTCTGCTTTCTGTGGTGTAAGCGCGTCTCAGGGCTGATTCATATTTCACGTGAAAAGGTGCGTTCCACGACGCATGCGACATGGCTCCGGCCCGTCCACAGTTCTGGATGTTCATATTTCCAGCGCCAACATGCCAGGCAAAGTCACGTTTATGAAGTGTGGCATGGATGTTACAAGAATAAACAAGAATTTTACTAAAAGTAACTGTGCCCTATGTACTTATAGCATGCAAGGCAGTTAATCAAAACATTTCCATGAACTGAAATAAAATAAGATTCCAGAATAAAAACTTGCACCTAAATGACAACTATAAATATAAATCAAAATCAACTATGATAAAATAAGGTCAAATACTTCTCATCATGGTTTTTCTATACTATGTACTAAAGTAAAGCTTTGTTTATCGTTGGCTCTCTTGCAATGTACTTGAACTATATAAATAGCAAATGGCACTACATTGTAACAGTTTGTAGCAGCAAAGTCAACCTTCCGTCTATCCCTAGAAATAAACTTATTAAAACTTAAAGTAACATATATAACAACTAAATAGTTTTTATTTTAAAGATGTAAATCTAACGTAAACTAAAACCAAACTAGATATCAAATGAAAATAAACAGTAATATAAAAATAAATAAATAAATTAAAGCAATAATAACACTGACACAAAAACACACACGGGCATATGGCGCTGCAGTACAAACGTTTTTACTTTGTAGCCATCTGGGAGTCTTTATAATCCTGTAGCGAGGAATCGTATAAATGCTGGTATTTCCGGACTTTCTCAGTCAACCATTCTTAATATCCGGTAGCCATTTTTCTTACCATTCTGATCATAGAGATTAGAAAAGGTGTTTATATGCAATCTTTGATCTGAAATCTTTCTGACTTCCCGTTACTGTTCACCTGGCCGATGAATAATCGAGGTTCGTTTGCATCACTGAGCGGAGCCTCCGCAAAACTGGGGTGGCAGGATGTTGCCTGTAAAGGAACGAATGATTCTCTCTACCCCTTTGCCAAAGGGACTCTGTTCAGACCCTTAAAGGCACATTATAAAACTAACTACAAACAAAATAAAAAAACAGTATCTGGTTGAAGACTGATGGCTGAGTTAAGATGAATAAAACCATGGTCAAATGGGTCAGGTGGCTGCAGTTGGACCGTTGCTTAAATGTGTCAGGAACCTGCAGTTGTATAAGCAGATGTGACGGATCACATGACCAGCCCACTTGTAGGCCCTGCTTTTTCTCTTGCTTTTTTCAGCTATTTTTGTGATTTAATTAACATGAGCTGCAGTAATTACAGGTGAGTATGTGAATTACAATAAGGCCTCTTCAAAAAGAGCCGTGTAGATTTATACTGGATGGGAGCTTGAGAGAGGCACGCCGACTGCACTCTCCTGGCATCAATGGAAGCAGGACCGACTAGGAAACCCTTCATCTGTGCCCATTCAGCATTGGAGAGGCCCCCACTTTATCGATTTCTCTATTTTTTTCATGTTATGGCATTAATGTGATTTGCTCTGTTTGGTGTCATTGGCCTTTTCTTTATCGGTCATTTCTGCTATTAATTAATCTGTTTTCCATGTGCTCTGTGTTGTAATTAAAATTACAATTGCATGCCTATTTCTTGGGCCTGGGGTGACTTTTACACACGGATTTGCTCAAGCCTCCTTCTGATGGCCGGTATGCGTCGCCTGACTCCACTTCAGGACCAACTTGCCCCCCCCCCAGTCCTGATCCTGGAACCGCTAATGATGATGAGGCGAAGGGGACGCGCGTCCCCCCAGGCTGCGGGACAGCATTGCGTGAACCTGCCAGTCGCTTACTTACTGTCCAACAAAGGGAGATCCCTTTAATACACTGTAGCACATTAGTGGGTAATTGCAGCTTTAATCAATAAAGTAGCAGAGTGGAAAATTAAAGGTGTTTGCACAGGGATTCTGTGTGCATGCTAGCATGTGTGTGTGTGACTCTGTGTGTGTATGTGTGTCTGTGTGTCTATGTCTGTGTGTATGTCTCTGTGCGTGTGTGTATCTGTGTGTGTGTGTATATGCATGTGTGTGTGTGTGCGTGCATGCGCTTGTGTGTGTGTGTGTGTGTGTGTGTGTGTGTGCATGCGTGCGCTTGTGTGTGTGTGTGTGTGTGTGCGCGTGCGTGTGCGGGTTTTCCTATCCTTATGGGGACACAATGTCCCCATAACGTGATAAATATCTGATAAACTCTATTTTATAAAAATCGGTGACTGCTATGAAAAAACTAAAAATGCAAAAACTCTTGTATTTTGTTAGGTTANNNGGTTATGGTTAGGGCAGGGTAGGGGTTAAGGTTGTCATAGTTAGCATTAGCATTTTTCCCATTGAAATGAATGAGCATTAGGGATAAGGATATGTTTACCCTACATGTGCGTGCGTGTGTGTGTGTGTGCGAGTGCGTGCGTGTGTGTGTGTGTGTGGGGCCGCCTGCATGCCGGCGGGGGATGAGCCTCATTGTTCCGGCGCGGCCTCCTGACAGAGCTCGCAGGCAGAGGAGGGTGAAGCCTAGGGAGGGGTGACAGTGATAAATAGCCCTCTTAATAACAGCTGCACCACTTGGCCGGCCGGCCCTATCCGCACTCCTCCGTTCCTTAATTCCTCTCCTCGTTTACGCATCCGTATCCAATCGGTGGGCGCCGCTCTGCACTCCTCCTCCCATCACGTCGAGGAAGAGGAGGGATAAAATTGCACTAAGAACTGTGAGACAGTTGCCTAAATCCTTCATCCTGGCTGTGTTTAAATCCCCTCATCCCCAGCAGAGCCTAACTAGTGGGAAAAAATAGGCACGGGATTTAGCTTTCAGCAGGTGGTTATACTGACCGTGGCGTCCACTGGACGCTGCTTTTAGTGAGAGTCTGGGAGGCGTTTCGGAAGCCGAATTTGCCAGACATGGCACGGTTATTTCAGACATGCTGCTGTAGGCTGAATGACGGCTATGAATGAAGCCACCTTGTGTGTTTGTGTCCTTGCCTTGAGACTCCTGCTGCGTGTTTATTCTGGTTACTAGATAAACCTGCCTGAAAATGAGCAAAAATATCGGGGGTGGGGGGGGCTAAAGCCAGGTGACCAGCCAGGCAGCAGGGTGCCACAGCGTCACGCAGGAGCAAAAGCGCCTCTTAATGCCCCTGACTTCTGCGTGATTGGATTGTAGCTGGCAGGCATTACAAGGTGTGGATCGATAGAAGGCAAATTTCCCATTACAGACAGATCACCTGGACAGGGTGATGGGATGGCTGCTGGCCCCGCCCCCATGTTGACCCCCCCCCCGC
>JAODJU010000007.1:9976835-9989218 GCA_026776725.1 Gnathonemus echidnorhynchus
GCATATAACACAAGGCAGGGACACCCCCGGGATGTAGCATATAACACAAGGCAGGGACACCCCCGGGATGTAGCATATAACACAAGGCAGGGACACCCCCGGGATGTAGCATAGTTACAGTTACATACCTAAAAATGTGTCTCATCCAAGTGAACAGAAGGATGGATGATTGAACCTGAAGCTGATTGTCTGCTGAATTGATCATTTTGCCTTATAGCAGCCCTTTACTCAGCCCTTATAGCAGCCCTTTACTCACTCTGTATTAATGGCGGCCAAAACAATCCTTATTTATTTTTGACTTTCAGGAATACCCGAGTATGTATGTCCGTGTATATCACTTTGATGCCCATCTGTTTGGTGCGCATTTATGTGTTTAGCCCTGCCCACTCGTCATAAGTGCATTGCAGCCCCCCCCCGAGTCTTAAGGTCTCGACGTCCCGCTGTCAGTCTGTCAGTGCGAGTGACACCCTCGTGAAGTGTGTCTCATTGTGCGCAGCGGCTCGCTGTCCCCACAGTCCTGTGCTCAGCCCAGCCCATTAGGTCCTATTGACTGTGATACACGTGTCCCCCCCCCTGCACCCACCTAAATGAGAGGTTCCCCATTGATTTTTCTTAAACTCTGTCTGCTTCCCTTTTTCACACTGGGGAGAATGAGATCTTTATCCTGACTGAATGTATGTGTTAGCCACCCCCCTCCCCCCCGCCTCTCTTGGCTGCAGCACAAGCCTTGAGCCACGTCACTTGTGACACGCCAGGCATGACCTAGAGGTCCACCTGTTTTCTAACCGAATCGATGGGGGGGGGGGGAGTGGCTGCCAAAATGAGCCGCAACAGCGGCACATCGACCCACATAAAGGAAAAGTTATTATCCGTCAGTGAAATCGGCTATCGACAAGCTGCGGAATAGCCGCCCCTTCCTCCCAACAGCGTTATTGATACAGGTCATGTGACATAAATATTTATCTAATATCTGTCACTCAGCTTAAACGGTGACCTTTGGGCTGGAGCTGAGGGTGGCGACGGTGGATTGATGGCTTGTGCTATGTGTCTAGATTAGTCTGCTCTATAAAGAGGTTTTTGCTAAACCTTCTTGATTTTCATGTCCTTCTTCAATTATGCTGCATCTTTCCCTTCGTCTTGTTCTCTGTGACCAGATTAAACGGTTTACCAAAATCCTCTTACAGTGGGATTCTAATTATTCTGAGTAGGTTATGCCTTTTAAAACTGAAAAATCAGCTTCTCGGTTTGCATTCCCTCTATCTGACTTTGACTCGGGCTCTGGCCCCCACCTGCAGGAAGTATATAATATTCTTTACAGAGATGTAGCTTGTATCCTGGTTCTTAAGGGTAACTTCTGTTGAAGTTTCCTGTTCTCCCTGTTTCGTCTGAATCACTGCAGGTCCTGCAAAAACAAAATAAATTCCATCTGGCATAGACATTTGATCTGGAAATCACAAGCCATGTCTGAAATTCTGGTAGAAAATCTCCTTAAATAATCTAAACGGCACAGCGAGAAAGTTCATTGTTACTGTCAGTTATAGCTGTATAATGAAGATGTAGCTTAATTATCATCAGTCAGCTGAGTTAGAATTTAGAATCGTCAGACCATATAGGCAGTGTTGTCATGTGACCCATCTGATCATGTGACCTATGTTCCCCATGGCCACAAGTCGTCTTTTCTTTCTCACCCGTTTAACCTGGTCGAGTATGAATGTGCAACACCGCCAGACCCCATTTTATAGTGAATGTAGCCCCTGAATAATTAACAGCAGGCTGATGTGGTCGTCACATGATGACATCGATTCTCAAATGGCCAAAATGCTGTTTCTGTGCAGTTACAGTTGAGATGACTGGAAGCTGCCATTCACCATCTTCCATGACTCAAAAGAATCACGCTGGTATTTTAGCAGCTACTGAGTCATCTGCAATTATTTCTGGATGTTTAGAAAGCTGAAAAAAAAACAACATAAAAACAACAAAAAAATAGACTTGGGCCCTGGGTCATTGTTTTTTTGCTGCTTAGGAAGCTTTTCTTGGCTGATAAATGAAAGTATTTGATGGGGGAGATCAGTTACAGTCTTAAAATTTGGCAGCCATGCCTAACTCCCTAGCTAATATGCTTTTATTAAAAACCAGAAAGCGTAGTGTGGACTGCGTGTGCCGCTGTCAGTATCTTTTTTGAACATCATAAAGGTGTAAATTACCTTGTGATTTCCCCCCCCCAAACTTTTCCCCCCACGCTCACCCCCCGCATCGGATAACCCCCATATTATATCATTCTATTCTGACACCTTTTATCAAACTTAAATTAAATGACCCCGGCCAAAAAAATGCCATTTAACTTTTCATCACTCTGTCTCCCACTGTTGTCTTTCTATAAATTGGACAGCAAACGCTGTATTGATCTGCAGCTGAACTTGAAATGACCTGGACGGCTGCCGTTGTTTATGGCCTTAAGTGTCTTTTCTTTCCTTGACATTTTCTATCTTCCTCACACGCTCCCTCCATTTTCATTTATTTATTTATTTTCCCTTCTGCTTTTTTTCAAAAATTTGTCTAGATAAATGAGCAGAACATTCGATACCAAGAGCTCCTTGGCCACGGGAATGGCGGGACAGTCTACAAGTGAGTTTCCGGAGCCTTTCTGACTTGGGTGTGTGGCATTTTGGCTTGAGAGTGATATTTTTTTGTCCCCCTGAAGAGTGTGTGTTTCTGTGTGTGTGTGTGTGTGTGTATGTGTGGGTTAAAGTAAGCTTGCCAACACTGATTTCTTGCATAAGTAACAGTTATGTTTAATCTACTTGCACAGTTAGCCCCACACTGCATGCCCTGGCACAGAGACACACACCTGCACTTACGACCCCCCCCCATCCTCTGCTCCTCACTGCCTGCCTTCCATCTCTCTTTGAGACTTGGTTGCTGTCCTGGGTGGAGGTTCCTGCTTGTTGTGCGTCTCACCGTGTTTTATTTATTTATTATGATCCGAAGGTTGGGAAAGCAATACAGTATCGATCTTGAAGGTGAGGAATGAGAGCGATTCGCCGCGTGGCTCCGGACAGCAAAGCCGCGGCACCTTTCTATTACGGGGATGATGTATTATCACCGCTCAGCGAACACGACGGGGCGCTCGGGTCACCGTGCTGCCAGTTGCACGCCCGGCTCAGTTTCCACCTCGCGCCGCCATTATTGAAATACTTTATTGAGGCTGAAGTATTGATCACTTCATAGACTAACCTTGGCGTAAGGGGGAGGCCGTCATTTTTACAGGAGGCTGTGCTAAACGTCATTAAAAATGAAATGCACTTTATTTTAGTGGCCATTTATTTATTTATTACTAAAAAAAAACAGAATGTTGGCCTGCACCTTAACCGCGGATAGCGAGTGTCATTAATGGCCTCTTTCTTTTATGACAAAATAATTAGAGCTGAGGAAAGGCACCTGGCCAGTCTGCCGGTGAGGGAGAATGTTCCGCACAGCTGAGGAAGCCGATTTTGAAACACAGACAACTTCTCAGTCAATTGAACCCAGCAGAAAATCCATGTGTTCCCACTCTTATGGTGGCAAGTGACAACGTGCTGATTTCTCTACTCGTCGCTGTGTTAAATTATTTATTATCTATATTATTATTATCATTATTATTTGATTGCTGTATACTTAAAGAAGAGCTTCTGATCCCATATAGCGAGGGGAGGGGGCTATTTATCATGACTATTTCATCAAGGTTGTGTTAAACATGAGGGTTTGCATCGTAACACAAAAAGGGTACCGTAGAGTGTTTTTCCGAACAAGGACACCTATCTTTTGTCTAAACAGTCTTAAGAAGAGCACTGACAATGTAGCCTGACAAAGAAAGAGGAAATGGTCTCGCCACAGACCTCAGGCCTCGAAATACCTTAATCTCACCAAAGACCAGTATAACCGCTCAGAAGATTAATTAAGTTAAATGTGATTGGCTGACTGGTCTGGTGAATGAGAGCCATACAACCGATTGGATCTTGGGATCAAGTCAGGGTAAGTCTAGTGATGTCACACAGCCGGATCTGTGCCGAAACTGAGCCCTGAAGAAGAAGCCTTGTGCTGACTTGTATTTACGTTCAGCATAAGCTGTTTGTTTCCGTGGCGTCGATTGCGGCTGTGGCGTGGCTGAGGGTGAAGTGTGGGGGGGGGGGGTATCTCCAGGTCACAGGATAACAGCTGGGAGAAATGTACGTGCATAGCAGTACAGGGGGGCAAAGCTGACTGGGAAACGGGAGGGGGGGACCTGCCTCTGCGGTAATTTGTTTTGTCCTCCGCCACTTTCATCCTAAACACTTCCTCGAATGTAAAACACAAACCGCTTTGACCGGCAAGGCCGCGTGGAGTTATTTGTGTAGAGCGAGGCACCAGGGGTATTGCCTTAAATTGCTTTTCCTGGAAAATAATTCAGCCAGCTGGTCTTGTGGGGCTTTTCGTGGGGTCCCTCGCTGCCGTGTGCTTTAGGTTCTAACCCTTCCGAAAAATGCGCGTGAACACGCCACGCTTGGAGAAAGTGAGTGAGTGAGCGAGCCACTCAGACACTTAGCAGTATGCGGCCAAGACTGGCCTAGTCACATGATATATAAAGGACAAATATAACGGACCCTCCCTTCCCCCCACAAATTCATTAAAACTGATGTATACAGTCATATGGATGTAGAAAACGCACATTAGGGAAATCTGCTTGCTAGTGACTATCATCGTAATATAAACAGCATAAATGTTTATGATTAAAGTTAGTAGGCTGTATATACAGTATATAAAACATAAATATTTTATTTAACATGAGATTGAACTTTTATGAACGTCGCCCCCCCAGCCCCTCCTCCTCTGCCCTGGAAAATGGCTTCACACTAGATTCACTCCTCTTAACCTCTCACCTCTTTTATGACCCAGGGCTGTCTGGACTCAATTGGCTAAAACAGACACCTCTTTTTGTCCTGAGTGGTGATACATCAACGCCGGCCTGGAGTTGGGTGGGTGGGGGGGCACTGGGGCTGGGGGAGGCTCCTCCTGCACTCAGGCTATCTGGGAGGACGCCTGGCCAGTGAGGCAGCACGTAAATAAGCTGCACTGGAACAGCCGACCAGCCTGCTTGATGGACCTGGTCAATTAAAGTGCATGCATTTACATTCTGTAATTTCCACTAAATTGCCACGAGGGTTTTTTTAAACCTTTGCAACCTGTGTTCCCATTGATTTCTCTCCCCCCCCCCCCATTGATCCTTGGGCTTGAAGCTGATAAATTTCCACTTGTTAGTTACAGTAATTTTGCAAACGACTGTATAAAGCAATATTGAAGAGTGCATTTAGCTGCCGATTAAATGCAGAGTTATTTAAAGCTGCCTGCTTGATGCTAGTTTTTTGGCCCTGGATTTGAGAGCGTCAGGCCAGTGCGCCTCGGATGCATGGTGCTTTCCCAGTTTACCGTGGTACCCCAGCAGCCTGTCACTGTGCTTCATACCTGCCTGCCCCCTCTCCCAAACTCCCCAGCCGGCTTGGCCGCTGTTTCTTCCAGGAAAAGGTGATGTCAGGGGTCTGTTCCTTAATGCACACTGGCACCAAACTTTGTCAGCTTACAGTTCAGTTGTAAACTGTGCATTAGTTTCACAGGTTGTGAAATGTTCCCTTATTGACAGCAGGTGTACCGTTATTACAGGGGTACCTCTGGGATCAGTTCTTGGCACTTTAGACACTGGGGTTCGATATTCTCACTGGATGGTGTTCCATCATTAGGGGTCATTTATGGAGGACAGTGCCATTAAGGTCACAGACTGGCAACCTTAAGATGTGGTCGAGTCCTTCGATGTTGCACGGGTGATGCGTTCTGAGAAAGGGGTGCTTGGTCTCTCCTCACGGAAAGGGATATGGCCATCCGCTGCAGGTGAGCGCCTGAGATCTGGGCAGGGGGGCTCCGCGGCCTGTAACCCGAGCAGCCTGGTTCTAAATGTAGCCATGATTGTCAGCCGCCGGCCGGCCCGGAGTGAGCCATGAATAGTGCATGGAGGAGCTTTCATTACACCACAGGCTTGAGTGTAAATAAGATACAGGGGACTCGGGCACATTTAGAGAGGTCAGCATGGCCGCGGATGGAAAGAACCGCCTGTCTAACCTTGCCCCAGTCGTAGTCCTGTCACTGTAATTCATTCACACTAGCCAGGGGGAGGACTGTGCGTGTGTGCCTGTGGATCATGTTTATATTACATTGTGGGGACCAAATGTCCCCAACAATGTGATATAAACCTGCTATTTTAATGATGTGGGGGCAATTTTTTACGTCCCAACAAAGATCTGTGACTGCAATCAAAAAACTAAAAATGCCAAAAGTCTCGTATTTAGTTTGGTTACTTATGGTTAAGGTTAGAGCTGGATAGGGGTTAAGGTCAGCATGTTGGGATTAGAGTTTCCCCCATATAAATGAATGGAGAGTCCCCACAAAGATATAATTACAAACCTGTGTGTGTGTGTGTGTGTGTGTGGTCCAGGTATACCTTACAACGTGATGAATACCTGTTTTTTTTTACCTTATGGGGACCAGTTTCTCTATTTTATAAAAATCAGTGACTGCAATGAAAAAACTAAAAATGCAGAAACATTTGTATTTTGTTTGGTTACTTATGGTTAAGGTTAGGGTTGGGTAGGGGTTAAGGTTGTCATAGTTAGCATTAGCATTTTTCCCATAGAAATGAATGAGTGGTCCCCATAAAGATATAATTACAAACCTGTGTGTGTGTGTGTGTGTGTGTGTGGGTGGGGGGGTGCTGGATGAGCATCGCACCTAGCAGTCATGCACTGTCTTCAGTAGTTGGACATATTCTAAATTGTCTAGCTGTGCTGCCTTTTGTTGAATGCCCACTGGGTTGTGGGTTCAAATCCCACATCCTCTCTGTGCGCTTGAGGTTCTCTCCATGTCAGACAGGTTCCCTCTGGGTGCTCCGACTTGCTCCCACAGTCCAAAGACATGCAGTTAGGCTAACTGGCATCTCTACGTTTCCCATAGTGTATGATGATGTGTCAGTGTGTGGGTGTACGTGCCCTGGCATCCCATCCAAGGTGCCCCCAAGCCTGGCATCCCATCCAAGGTGCCCCCCAGCCTTGTGCTCTTTGCTGGGCTCCCACCACCCCTCCGACCTAAAAAAACTGCTGGGAGATGGATGACATGTGGTCTGGACTGTTGGTTTTCCTGAAGATTGAATGAAGAAAACAACCAACCGGGGGCCAAGTGTGGGAGGTCTGTGTGCTCTGGCAGGTCTGTGTGGCTGCGCTCTCACTGCCCCGGCGCCGCAGCTGCCCTGCAAACGGTGCTCATTAGCCGTTAGCAGCGATAATGATGATGATGATGATGATGTCACAGTCAAAATGACAGTTGGACAGTTGTTTTTCATTGTGTTCGGAGCCTGTTAATTTGAAGTGGGAAAACATCCTGAGATGGCAAACAGAAGCCTAATTGCGTCCCTGACGATATATGAGGAGCGGCGTGATCAGTATTTAACGTCAGACACCGTAAGGCCTCCTTTTTCAATTAACATCTCATTCTTGTCTTAATTAAGAAATACCAGTCTTGCTTAACCGGTATTGATTGAGGTTAAAGGAAGAGTAAGCCATCAAAACTAAAAAGTGGAAAGAGGGCTCTTGAGTACAGTGAGCAGAAGAAAAAACGAAGTGAGGGGAGAGCAAATAATGCCAACGAATCAGAAAGGAGCCGGGGGCGTGATGGGCGGCGTCCTGGGTTCGGATGCTGCGTGAAAAATGTGAAAGGATTTGTGCTCATTTTAAGGAATGGCTAGTGTTTGTCACAGTCAGACACCGGTAACGGGGCGAGCTCTTAAAGGAGCTGGTCATTAATTAAAGCAGTCAGCCGGTTCAGACACAGCACCGATGAAACTCGACCCGCCACCCGAGCGACGTCATTAGCTCTACGGGGCCGGGGACCTGTCCGAAATACACCGCGCCCTCTCCTCGTCAGTTTAGGGTGCTGCGTCTTTCTCATTTCTCCCCCACACCCTCGTTGTGCATCTGTCCCGTCCGGGTGATTAAATGATAGGCAGCCATTGTCAGGGGGTTTCCGGGAACTGGACCGCGACGCTTTGCCCTTTGCCAGAAACCCAATCCGCCGGTATGAATTATCGAGCATCATAATTTAATCATCATGGCTTCGCTTCTAATCCACCTGCAATCCAAAACCTCACCAGGGCAGGAAAATAGGAGCCAGCCTCCTCGGACGGGCTAATTAAAAGACTGAATGGACGGGCGCCGGAGGGGCAGCCCCTCCCCGGCCTGGGCGACTCACACCCCGTTATCTCTTATCGGAGCAGGTCACTTAGCTCTCTGGTAAACACATTTCACTGCTGTCGCACCTCGGGCCTTTAATTCCTTTGCGTCTGTGGCTTCCCCAGTCCTGAGTCTTCTTTGTATTGCGCCTAAGAATTGTTAAAAACTACATTTCCAGCAGCCTGAGCCAAAGCGTGGTGGACTAAGAAAAAGAAACAGCAAACCAAAAGTTCACCTGTAGATTATCCCGTTTTAATTAACTGAGGATGTGGTTAGGATGGGGAGCGGATATGGTGAGGCGTGGTGTGTAAAGCAGCATGCCTGTCCCATGGTGGATCACGTGCAGGAAGCATGCAGATGTGGATTTATTAAGTCAGACACTTGAGGGCAGCTTGGGGTCACGGACTCTGTTGAGTAGAGACCCACGCCTAGGCCAGCGTCACCCATGTTTGTCTCCGCCTCTTCTCCAGCTCCACCCTAGCTGGACCACATGCTTATTTTGTGTTTTTTTTTTCCCCACCCAACAGAGCCTATCATCTCCTGGGCACGAGGGCCTTAGCTGTCAAGGTGAGACGTGGAGATCGCATTCACGGCCGCTGCTATTCTGCCGTCATCCATGTGACCCCTGACATGCATGGAGACGTCTTGGCTGTTTAAGTCTCGCCTCTGAATCATCTGATGTGTAAATAATTTAGGCTCACATCACCCGTTAAGAAGCCTTGCCGGTTTATAATGCCGGCGTGAAAGGACGGATTTCCAAGAGGACGTCCCCTTTTCCTGGGCTGAACTTGCAGATGAGGCTAGCTTTAGCTGATCTAAAAAAAGAGCAGAAAATAGATATCATATATCATACATAACATATTGAATATTACATCATACATCATTACATCATAAATTATGAGAGGCGTAGTCTCCAGATCCCCCCCCCCCCCCCCCCCCCCCAAAAAGACATTTTAATGTCAAACCCATTTTAACTATTGTTTGTGATCTTTGGTACTGTCCAGGACCCTGCTGACTGGGGACACGGCCAAATTTTTAGTGTCACTGGCCATGGAAAGTGATTCTCTTTGTGTTACATGACACTGAGGCAGACTGACTGACATGAAACTGTTTGGCAGGTGTCTGCGTCTCCGATTGAGTCCCGCCTGCCGAAACAGGCGGCGTCTTAAACCGCCATTCGCTTCATTCCCATTGCTGTATTACTCTGTCGCACCCAGCAGAGTGCTGTGGAAAGGATTTAGCAAGAATGCAGCAGTATATTTGGACCGATTAAGACAAGAGCAAACACGTGCCAGTTATCCTACCACATTGTATTAAGCTGTTAAAATGCAGCCTTTCATTGCATTTCAATTTAAAAGCAAACGTGAAGCAGTGATGTCCTGTTATTTCACCCTGTGCAGCACGGTGTTAATTAAATGCATCTATTTTTCCTGCGTGTGCTGCAGCAGTGGGGAGAGTCACGGTGCACAAGGGAGAAGGTGTGAGACAGGCTGCCGTGTCTCTCGGGCTGCCAGGTCACCTCTTCGGGACGTTTTGTCCATATACGATGTGACGTGTGTGTGCGCGCGTGTGTGTGCATACGTGCCCCTCTGTTTCCACGTGGGGGCGGGACCTTTTTGGGGGCCGTTGGGGTCTGCTCTTGGGATTGGGAGGTGACTTAAAAGAGTGGAGCTTTAATTTGACCTGTTATTGCGCTCCGCCGTCCGCCACAGTCTTGCGGGTTCCTGTAAACAGATGGAGTAGTCGCTGACACGCAGTGATGAATGGTTGTATTTGTTGGGAGGGGGGTTTTAATAGCCCCTTACTAATTGGGGGCACAAAGAGCAAATTTATAATTCTGGCACTTCACTGTAGGCTTTAAGGCTGACAGACCACCCCCCTCTCCCCCGGCCCTATTATGTCCTAAGGCTGAATAGCACATTTTATTTTCTTAAGAGAAACACCTCCCATCTCCTGCAGTCCCCCTTCATATCCCCACTCTGCTTGGCTGCTGACCATGGCCCGGCTGAGGAAGCCCCCCCACGCAGGTTAAAAGGTGCAGTTTCGCTCTCAGAAATTTCACAAAAGGCCCCTTTTGCCACGTCAGGTTTGCAGTTAAGCACCGCGTTTATTCCCACTGTACGGCTCAAGGCTGCTACTTTGAT
This sequence comes from Gnathonemus echidnorhynchus, assembly GCA_026776725.1. Classification (NCBI taxonomy): domain Eukaryota; kingdom Metazoa; phylum Chordata; class Actinopteri; order Osteoglossiformes; family Mormyridae; genus Gnathonemus; species Gnathonemus echidnorhynchus. The sequence goes on from JAODJU010000007.1 coordinate 9,987,265, forward strand.
TTCGTTCTTGCTGCTCAAGGTTTCTGCAGGATGGACATGATGACTTGATTTGACATTTGTCATGACAAGACTCCTTTTAGCAGTCTGCCGTGGATTTTCTTTCAACACCCCTCAAGTATCTTTTGGTCTCTGCACTCGCCCCACGGAGATCTCATGAACAATAATGGATCTCTTTACAGCTGAAGGCTGGTGGTTGAGACGCGCTTAGTGAGTTTTGTTAACGAAAAAGCAGTAAGCGGAAATTCCGTGAGATCCAGACACTGACGCTGTTCCTCTGCTTTTCCTTTTCTACATCCACATGGAATGAGTAATGCAAGATGTTGCTGGTGATGTTGGTGAAACTGAAATGTTTGCACTGTGAAGCTGGCAAATTGCTTTGCTTGACCTTTGTTTGACCCTTGTTTGACCTGCTGTGTTTGTGTTGAGGTCTCATCATTCATTGTTCCATGTTCCCCCGGGCTGACCTCCAGGAGCCATTCCGCTGTTCCTGATCTTGCCACGTTTCTCTCCTGGTTCCTGCAGGTGATTCCCCTGGACATCACAGTGGAGCAGCAGAAGCAGATCATGTCCGAGCTGGAGATCCTGTACAAGGTCGGTCTTCGGACAGGTTCTCCCCTCTCTGTCCAACCACGTGCCCCCGCCCCCCATTTATGGGATGCCTATCTTGGTTGCCCGGCGACTTTATTCCGTGGCGGTTAACGGGCTCCCCTTCGCGAGGGCCGTTCTGTTATCTGCTGCACGTATCACCTGTCTGCCCTCGGGACGAGCCGGGGATCAGTGACACGCGCTCCGGGCTGGCAGAACACAAGGCGGAGGCATGTGACTGCTGCTTACCCTCTTTAGTGTCCCATTCAATAATTCATGCTGAGCCACCCCTCCCTGCCCGCTCGCCCGCCCGCCCGCCTGGGAGACCGGCCAACAGGTGAATAGCAGGGTTCAAGCGTTCGGGCACAATGAACACAAATACACTGGGGGGTCTAATGGCAGCCCTGGGGCCTGTCGCCCATCTTGTGTGTTTCTGATCTCTGGGCTGCCATTTTGGGCCTAATCTAAATAGTTTGCTCTGCACCGAGACCTCTTCAGCTCCTTCCCCCTGACCTCGGCCATGTATAACGTTACAAAAGCAGTGTGTGTTTACCTGTGATGTAACGGGTATGAAGTCATCCGCAATTTGTTTAACCAGCCATTTTTTACATTTATCTGACTTTACTCCTGTTTTTTCTGCAGTGTGATTCTCCCTACATAATCACCTTTTACAGTGCATTCTTTGTTGAAAATCGGATCTCCATTTGCACAGAGTTCATGGATGGTGAGTTTTTTCATTTTTCACCTTGATTATATTCATCCCTAACAAATATATCTGCATCACATTATGTCATTACTCCTGTGAAACATATGCAATTGTGCTTTATGTGATATATAATATACACCCATCAGCCACAACATTAAAACCTCTGACAGGTTTGCAGAATAACATTGATGATCTTATCACAACAGCACTTCTTAAGGGTGCCATTATACATTATATGGACAACAAAAGTATTGGGACACACCTCCTTAATCATTAATTTCAAGTGTTTGATTAAGACTCATTGCCACAGGTGTATAAAATCCTGCACCTAGCCATGCAGTCATGTTTGCAAACATTTGTGGAGAATGGGTTGTTCTGGAGAACTCAGTGTATTGAAGCATGGTACTATCATAGGATGCTACCTTTGCAATAAGTCAGTTCATGAAATTTCTTCCCTGCTAGATATTAAGTGGTATTATTACAAAGTAGAAGCATTTAGAAGCAACAGAAACTCATGAAGTGGCAGAACACATGAAGTAACAGAGCGGGGTCACCGAGTGCTGGGGGGCATAGTGTGTAAAAGTCACCAATACTCTGTCGACTCAATAACTGCAGAGTCCCAAACTTCCTCTGGCATTAACTCCAGCACAAAAACCATGTGCC
>JAODJU010000007.1:10013185-10025077 GCA_026776725.1 Gnathonemus echidnorhynchus
CCCCCCCCCCCCCGCCGAGTGCCTCCACCCACGCATCATCCCCGCTGCAGGCCGCAGCATCCGTGCTCTGCTCCTCACTGGGGCTGCCCGCAAAACCTGGCCTGGCCTCGTCACCGGAGCCGGACCGGGATTCTGGCTTAGAGACACTGTCAGTGGAGGAGCCCCTCCGAAATGGGAGGGGGGGATTACCTGCCAAAAAGCTGCCGCTTGGGAGTTAGCGCTCGCGGTTGCTGGCGGAAATGAGCGGGTGGAGCGTCGCGGATGTGGAGCGCTCGTTTAAGCGTTCGTTTGCAAACACGTGACGACAGGAGTGCACTGAGACTCGCGTGCACACATGCCCCCCCCCTCACCGGAGCTCACGAGGCGGCCTCCTGTGGCCAGACCACACTGAATAGATTTAAATAGTATTTGCATATCACAAAATGACACCAGTTTGCAGAGATTGGGGGGCCTGCATGCTGCTGACGAGCCCATCTGCCTGGGCAACTGTGGCCCAGGGGCTGCCAGTGGGGCTTAAGCAAGGAAGAATGCGGGGGGGGCTTGTAAATAGGGCTCTTTTGAAGGATTGGTGGAGGGGGGGTGGCTGAAGAATTGCCGAAGCAGGAGGAGACTTTGGGGGAGGGTGCTGGGGATAAAGGGGAGATTAAACACGCTGGAACGCCGGCTGGCCACTCCCCTGGCCCTGACCACCCCCCTGGCCCTGACCACCCCCCTGGCCCTGACCACCCCCCTGGCCCTGACCACTCCCCTGGCCGTGTGCTTCTCTCCCCTCCCTTCCACTCATCTCCTCTCCCCTCCTCCTCTCCCCCTCTTCCTTCCTTTCCTCTTCCCTCCCTTCTTCTCCCTTCCTCTGTTCTTCCCTCCTCTCCTCTCCCTTGCTCTCTTCTGTTCTCCTTTCCCCTCCCTTCCTCTTCCTTCCTCTCCTCTCCCCTCCTCTCCTGTCCCCCTTTTCCTTCCTCCCCTCTCCCTCTCCTGTCCCCTCCCTTCCTCTCCTTTCCTCTATTCTCCCCTCCTCTCCCCCTTCTTTCTTCCTCTCCTGTCCTCTCTTCTCCCCTCCTCTCCCCCTTCTTTCTTCCTCTCCTGTCCTCTCCTCTCTCCTCTTCCTTCCACCCCCCTACCCCGCCATCATGGTGTGTTCTGTATGCCCTGTAACCATACATGACAGTGATGGCGTAACACTGCTCTGATGACTGCTCTGGGGGAGGTGGCTTTACTGGGTGTGTGACTAAAAATGAGTGTAATGATTATTTTAATCTATTATTATTTTTTTCCAATACAAGAAAGGTCAGCTGGCATTGTCCCTCCATCGCAGACTGTCCCTGCCTTGGTGGGGTTGGGGGGGGGGTATTGCAGGGTTGTGGGTGGCTGGGTAGGGGGTTTTTCCTCTGGAGAGTGATGCCATTCGGCCGGGTGATAGCCCAGTAATGCCTTGCCCCCCCCACCAAGTAGATGGGGCCCGGTGCATTCCAGCTGGGGAGGTGTCAGACGGCACCCTTGTCCCCCACCCCAGCACTTCCTGTGTGTGCGGAGGCAGGATGTTGGGCCCTGTGGCGTGCTGCTCTCTGGCCAGCATCTGCTCTTTCACAGCCTCTCAAACCCTGATCTAGCTTCAAAGCCTGCGGCTGCTCGCCACTTATCACCACGGCTGCGCAGCCTGCGTGACGCCGGCTGCTCTCTGCGCATGCAGCCTTTTTCTTAAGCTTCTGGAAAATTGAACAGGCTGCTCCCCACGATCCTCATCGCTCTCTCATTTTCCTCCAGGATACATGCAGCAGCGGTATTTAAGTAACTGAAAGGCCTTCCCACTGTCCCAGCTGCTCACCGGGGGGGGGGTGGGCGACGACATTTCCAGTTTCTCATCAGGGAGAATCGGACACACTGATCCCATGTCTAGTCAGCCTCCTCCACGTGATGAATAGAGATGGGAAAAAAGTATGTTATTTTCTAAACAAGTGTAGCTCGCTCTGACTTACTGTGTGTCATAACACCTCTGAGATCCCTGCAAGCTGTCTTGCGGTGTAACATGCTCTATAAATCATTAATGACGTCTCTTTAAGCCTCGGCACTGATTCAGTAATTGCTACATCCACACACGCGACTCAGGCTCTGATTCATTTTCTTTTGCGGCCCCCCCACCGCTCGCTATCGCAACGAACCCTCCTCCTCTCTTATCTCCCCTTTAAAAGTCGTTCGGGGAGAAATGTCACCCGTTGCTTGGAGGTGGAGTGCCCCGGCTTGGGATCGGCGATGGCTGGGAGGGGGGTAAGTAGGGTTGGGAGATGGGGGCTGGTAAGCAAGAAGATGCTCGTGTTCAAAGGATGGTTCCAAATTAGCGGCCAAATGTTGTCAGCGGCCTGTTTTTCTTAGCCGCTCTCTCGCGTAGCCTGTAGCCGCGATCTCCTTGTACCCCCCGCCGCCACCCGTTTGAGCTGACCCGTGTTTCTCTCCCAGTTGGTGGGGAGGCTGTTTGCCTCCATGTTAGCTTCTGTCCCACAGCGTGATGCCCGCTTCCCTGACAGCAGGCTGCCGGTGTAAATCTAGCCACTCCCTGTCGTTAAATTGACTGGTTAGCGCCTACTGCTAATTCTACATGAGGCCTGGGTTTAACTAACTAGGGCCAGATTGTGAATGTTTGACATGGAGGTTAGGAACCCGTTTAACTGCGTGGTTATTAAACCTTTAAAACATACTTAAGCCTGGATTTAAAGGCTATAAATTAGTCCTTTTGCATCCAGGTGCCCCCAGCATTTTTGCATTCCGTACGCGTGTTTCCGCCGCTCTGGAATCGGAATTCCGCGCCGGTGTCCAGGGGACAGAGCCACGGTTCGGGCCGGTGAGCCCCCACCCTCTGACACACCGCGTTGGCACTTCGAGGGGGGAGGCTTGCATGCCTCCCGCCTGTCTCTGCAAGCGGGGGCCGCCCACGCCATGGCGGCGCAGAGTGAATAAGCCCCGCGGACGTGCGTGTACACGCTTCGCGACGGCTTCTGAACAGATGCCTGCTTCAAACCAAAATGGAGATGCATGACGCTCATTTTTTGGAAGAGCCTGTGATTGGCAGGCCGGCACCCCCCCCCCTGCTGGTTCACATCAGGGATTGCACCAGTGCAGGTCTCCTCTGCTGCAGGAGGCCCTCAGCTGGTCGGGTTGTGTGTAACCTGCCCCTCTCTCTCTCTCTCTCTCTCTCTCAGCAGGGTCGTCCATCAGCAGTGAATCTTCTCCCGTCTCGTCCCCAGCCACCAATCACAGCTCTCCGGTCAGCACGCCCAAGCGGGGGCCCATGGGTCCTATCATAGTGCCGCCGGGGGGCCACACTGTGCCAAGCACCCCGCCCGTGGTCACCATCGCCCCCACCAAGACCGTCAACGGGCTATGGAGGAGCGAGAGCCGGCAGGTGAGCGCGGTTCCCCCCCGCTGCTGGCCGCGTTTTCCCAGAAGCCTCTTTGGGGACCTGGTTGCCTTCGGCTCGCGGGCCATTTAGAGTGTGTGCGGAAGGAAGCTGCTCAGATTTTCTAGCGCCGGGGGCAGGGTCAGGATGCAGCCTGGTGAGCTGAGAGTGCAGCCTCTCTGTAATGAAGCCTGGCCTCTCGCTGGGGGGGCAGGCGCTGTGTGCAGGCCTCATTAATTCACAGGAAGCAGAGTGGAGTCGAATGCAAGGCCTCTGGGCGCTGACCATCAACAAGCATCCCTCTCTCTCTCTCTCTCTCTCATACATACACTCTCCCCTCTCTCACACACACACTCTCTCTCTCTTTTGCTGGCACTCACTGAATTTTGGCTACTGCCAAAGCGAGGCAACGAATATTATGTAAATAATACAGATAAATCAGTTAAACAGCAGACACATCGAACACAAAAGGATAAATATGACGCATGTGGTTGGTATTCGCATTATAAATGAACATGCTATGGAAATGCGTGTGTGCTGCAGCATGCGCTTGCTATATATGCGCTCGGTGTAATGTGTATCTCTGGCTGTTCCCCTCCCCCTGTAATATGCGCTTGTCCCTCTGCTCAGCTGCCCCCCCCTTTTCAGTTTTCTGCCTGCTTTCGGCAGCTGGTCGCCCCTCTGCTCACACCACAGGAAGCCTATTTAAATCCCCACCTCCCAGTGCAGCCTTTCCCGCACATGCGCTCGCACGCAAACGCGGATGACGCAGCCCCGCATAGCCGTGCCGGGCCACTTCTGCGGCCGCCCTCATTCTGGAGCTCTTATGCTTGTGGGTGGGGGGGTGGGGGGGGGGGGTAGTGTGTGAGGCCAAGGCTAGCTCTGATAAGGCTTGACTGGATTACTCCGGGAGAGCTAATCCGTTTGATCTGCCCTCTGCAGTTAGCGGAGAGCTTTAGCGCACGGCTGCCATCACAGCAGGGTGGGTCGCTATCAGTGGACAGGGGCTGGTGGGGGTAGGAGGGAGAAGGGGAGGGGGCTGGGGGGGGTGCAAGGCTAGCTGTGGCCTCCTGCTCTCCAGCTGCCCCAACTTATTAGCCTATCCCAGAGGAGGTCAGAGGTCATCTGACTCCCCTATAGAGGTGAGTCATCAGAAGGTCAGACTGTCTATAAAACAAAATACACTCCCTCCCCCCCTCCCCACGCACAACCCCTCAGGATACAAAAAAAACCAGCAGATGCTGCATTTCCCATCAGAACGCCTCATTCCTCTGGCTAATTGCTGTAGACGGTTCCTCAAAGGAGGGGAGGCTGAGCCGATCTGCAGATTAGCGCGCGCACCCGTCCTGCGGGGTCCGCCGCCGCGAGAATGAGCGTGCAGATAATGGGGAGGGGCTCAGGCATCCAGGCTGGGATGGTGCGGGGGGGCAGGGTGGCAGGAAGGGGGTGGCAGAGGTTCAGAGGAGGATATTGTTGGGCAGAGAGGGGTGACGCCCCCCCGCGCACCATCAGGCTGAAAGAGGACAGATTAGTTCCGACGTGGTGAATAGCAGCGCTGTGGCGGCTTATTGGAGCCGTTATTCAGCCAGGGCTCAGCGAGCTCCTTTAACTCCACCGTCATCGGGACGGGTCGGGGGGGCTCCTCCTGCACCAAAACACACACAAACGCACTCGCTCAAAACTGCCTTTCTCTGCCTGGACAAAGGGGCCTCTGTCTGCTCCAGCTTCATCCTTTGAATCATCACTCAGGGAGGGGGATGAAAAAATGGAGCCGAAATGTGAGTAAGAGTTCACCCCCGGGGCTGTCAGTTCAATTAGTTCCCAAACTTTGGCCTTGTTGTCCTCGCCGCTGCCCCAAAGAGCTGCCCCTCTTGACCCATCCCAGAAAGCCCTCTTCTGGCTGAATGCAGCGCCCCTGGTGGCTGTCACACACCATGACAGGGCCGGTCTGGGGAGCATCTGTGTGACAGTCTGTCCCTGTCCCCTCACCACTGCGGGCTCTTTGAGGACCCCCTGTGCTGCCAGGAGCAGACGTTTTTAATGCCTAAGCGGAATCTGGGCGGGGGGGGGGATGGGTTGCCTCACCTTTTGGTTTATCTGCGCTGACTTTGTTCTGCGATCAGATAAACATGCGTGGCCTGACACTTCTCACCCAAACACCTACAGCATGTGCTGCACCCATTTTGCAAGCATCAGCAACCCCCTCCCCACGGAGAAAAATCCCTTGTAAGAATTTTTTTTTCTGCATTTTTTTCCCGCATTTTTAAACCTAAGATTATTCTTTTTGCTTTTACTCTTTGGATTTTTTAAAAAAAAATTTGTGCACCATTAAATGCTCAGATCTAACTTTGGTATGATGGAGCTACATTTCGGCTGGATGCTCTGCCTTTATTTTTATTTTTTAGCTTTTGGAGGATTTCTGTTTGTCTGCTGCCTGAGTCGCCCTGCTGCTGTGGGCTGTAGACGAGGTCGTGCGTGTGTGTGTGTGTGTGTGTGTGTGTGTGTGCGCGCGCGCGCGTGCATTTTTGCAATTATGACATTGTGGGAGCCAGACTTCACCACAATGTGATAGAAACCTTTATGCCTTGTGGGGACATTTTTTCTGTCACCACAAGGATAACCTCAATTTTATATTAAAAAGAAAAACCTGACTGCAATCAAAAAACTAAAATAGCCAAAAGTCTTGTATTTTGTTTGGTTACTTATGGTTATGGTCGGGGTTAAGGTCGCCCTCGCTGGGATTAGGGTTATGTCCATAGGAATGAATGGAGAGTCCCCACAAAGATATGAGTATGTGGACTGTGTGTGTGTCTGTGTGTGTGTATGTCTGTGTCTGTGTGTGTGTGTGTGTGTGTGTGTGTGTGTCTGTCTGTCTGTCTGTGTGTGTGTCTGTGTCTGTGTGTGTGTCTGTGTGTGTCTCATGAACGCTCACCTGGCAGCCCTGATGTGGGACGGGGAGGAGTGCGGGTAGGGTGGGGGCAGCCGTTACTGTTATCTTGCTTTTCGGATATGTGTGTGGAGCGGAGACGTGTCTGACATGGCCGCCACCCGACCTCATTCCTCATCGCAGCTAAGATGCGCGACGGCGTGAATTAGGGATTTTAGTTCAGGCTGTCATGTTAGTGACATATTTATAACATTGGGTGCTCCTTAAATAAAATTAGTGATACAGTAGAGACCCCCCCCCCCCACGCTGTCACACTGCCCCCTACAGGTGAGGCTGTTTCTCACACCATTTATTGGCTGGATCTGCCCACTCACGGGCGCCGTTTGCAAGTCACGCACATGACCATAGATGTTTTCCTCTTCAGCCCCTCCTGTCCCCCCCCCACCTGCACACAAACGCAGCTCGCCAGGCTTCAATACCCTCCGCAGAGCTTTTTGAGCCACGTCTGTAATTGAAGCTGTCACAGTTTGACATGGCAATTAGAGAATTAGCAGCTAGCTTAGCACTTTTTTAGCATTAATTGAATCATGAAGAAATGGCTGGAGGGGCAGTCTGCTGTTGGAGGGCTTGGGCAGGCGGGGGGTGTTTTCTGTCTTTAATGCAAGTGTTCTAGCACTAAATGCCCTGCAGTCCCACAGTCAACAGCGCGGGGGGGCTGTAGCCCAGGCCGTTGTGATTCGGTGTCGTTTATCAGGCCGCAATCTCCCCCCTGCCACAGACGGCGTGTGCGGCGGCACAGTTAAATGTCAAACGTTTAAATGTCAGAAATGTCCAAATGGCGGCCATCACTCCCGCTAGGCCACCTTGGAAGGGCGAGAGAGGCCAGGGTGGGGCAGGGTACAGGGGATGGGGTTGGGTGGGGGTGGTCGCCTTTTATGTCTCCCCAGTTTGATCTCTGATTTTGACTTCTTTTGGCATCTCTGAACCACTTTCCTGCTTGACCAAGCATTCGGGTGCTCCTTAGAGACGGTCCTCACCCCCCCCACACCAGCTCTCGCTGCTCACAAAGCCATTAGGAGCCTTTTCTTTCTTTAAGGGACCTCGGAAGCGAAGGGGGGCGGGGACGGGGCTATGGGGGGGGAGGGGGGTGATGTGAGTGGATCTGGCTTGCTGCCAAGTGAAGCGGATTTAAATACAAGCAGTGCGGTGCCCTGGGGGGGTGGGGGGCTGGAGAGGTAGAGGAGAAACATCTCTGCCATTTAATATTACAAGTTAACGCGGCGGAGTCGGGACGGGTCACTGGCGGCAGCCACTCGTCTGGGAGAGACCTTGCCTTCAGCAGGGAGGTAATGGATCACTAAATGGAATTTTCTTTATCTTTGACAACAGAGCGGGACTGCTGGCCAGCAAGCGACATACAAGTAAATCTCTCACAATGGGTGCAGGAGATTAGTGTGTGTGTGTGTGTGTGTGTGTGTACGCACCCCCCCTCCCGACTCTCAAGGGTCACCCCCCATCCGGATGTAGAATGTCACCTGAAGTAGCAGCAGATGTACCCTCTCAGTCACATGACCTGAGGTCCCCCCCCCCGCCCCCAATGGCTGTGTGAGGTGGGCGTGGCTCCTTCTGTCCCTTATATCTTTTCTGCCCCACTGGTCTTGTAATCACCATCATCATTATTACTTCTGGACTCCCCCTGCGCTGTCCCTCTGGATGTTGCTTGGCTGCTGTTCCGGACGGGTCCGGGTCACTGCTCTCTCCAGGGCTGGAATGTTCTCTCCTAGCCAACCCTGCTGCCGTGGTTCACGCACTCGGGGGGTGGGGCTGAGCATTTGGGAATACTTGGCTTGTGAATTGTGACGTGCACTAATGGCACCTGCTGGGGGGGTACAGCCAGGCGCCTCAGGGTCAGCCTGCCGTCTTTCGTCGTTGCTCAGTACTACCCCAGCGAGGCTTTCCGGGGTCTGAGGCGGCTTTCGCGTTCTTAGACAGGCGTGTCGGTCACGGGTGCAGGGGACAGTCGCAGCTGAAGGCCTGTGCTCATGTCCTCACAGGCTGATTCCGGCCCTCGGGGGGCTTCCCGGGACCGTCTAGGCACAGAGCCCCCCCTGGCCCAGGAGAAGGGGGGGCCCTCCGTACCTGCCCACCTGATCGGAAACCCCTATGCCTTTGGCCTGGCCCCCGGATCCGTCGTACAGGACTCCCGATTCCAGCCCCTGAAGTGAGTCGCCGAGCCAGTCCACCCCCCCAACCCTGGAGATGATCAACTGATTTATTCAGTGTAATAGTCCTGTTCTCATACTCCACCCCCCCTGCAGCCTGCCTCGGCAGATTTCCCACGTGGCGCCCCCTGGAGGCGTCCCGGAGGAGTACCTGCGCAGCTTCAGGCCCTATGCCACGGCGGAGGAGCTGCGCATGCCCTCGCTGCCCCTGGGCCTGGACCCTGCCACGGCTGCGGCCGCCGCCGCCGCATACTATCACCCCGGCTACCTGCCCCACCCCTCATTCTCCGCATACAGGTGGGCCAAAGGCTTTTGAGCAGTTACACGCTAATAAAAGTTAAAAAGAATATTAGGATTTCTCCCCCCATGTGATGACAGCGGTCAGAGCCTCGTGACTCACCTCTGTGGTTTGAGGACACACCCCCGCCGTGCACAGCACTGACCTGTATCTCTTGCCCCCAGGATGGATGACTCGTTCTGCCTGTCCTCACTGCGCTCGCCTTTCTATCCCCTGGCAGCGGGGGGCGCCCTGCCACCCCTGCACCACTCCGCCATGCACATGCACCTGCCTGGAATGCGTTACCCGGGAGACCTGGCAGCCCTGCAGTCTGAGAGGTACCCCCTCCACATACATCCACCAAGACATACACATACAGCTGTGCTGATCCAGGTCTTTCATCTTACCCCTTTTTCTTTCTCTCTCACTTTATCTGTGACACACACGCGCACACACACGCATTCCCCACGCCCTGCTAGGCACTGTAATCTCACACTGCGGGGGTGTGACAGCATTTCACCTTGGTATTTTTAGCAGCTATCCGGCAGTTATTACCTGTCAGTTGAGCAGCTCCGTGACTGACAGGACCACTCCTGCGTCCTGCTCTTCTGGCAGCGCCTCCTCCTGGTTAAACGCTGGCCTTACCGCCGCCCGCAGTGTCTTCTGCCAGCACAGCACTACTCTGACACGCCCGCTCGCCGCTTCTCGCTAGTCGCACACCCGTGACATCCCTGCAGCTTCTGGAAGGTCTCACGCCCCGTGGTGTCTCTCCCCCCTCCAACCGCCCCCCCCCCCCAACAGGCTCCAGATGGAAGATGAGCTGCGTCTGCGTGAGCGGGAGCGGGAACGTGAGCGGGAGAAGGAGAGGGAGCGCGAGGCTGAGCGGGAGCGAGAGCGAGAACGGGAGCGGGAGCGAGAGCGGGAGCGTGAGAAGGAACTGGAGCGGGAGCGGGAGCGGGAGAGAGAGCGAGAACGGGAGCGCGAGCGGGAACGTGAGCGGGAGCGCGAGGCCGAGAGGCTGAAGGAGCGTGCCCGTGAGAAGGAGCTGCAGGCCTCCAAAGCCATGGAGAGTCACTACCTGACAGATCTGCACAGCGTCCGGGGAGCGGCAGAGGACAGAGCCAAGGCCGGCGAGCGACTGACCCCCAACCGTTCAGGTGTGACGCCTCAGCGTTAGCATCGCCACCTTACTGTACTGTCTCTGTGGAGCCAAAGCCAGGGAGGGACCGAGCTCCAACCGGCCAGGTGTGACGCCTCAGTGTTCTGCTGCGTTCCATTTACCTCGGAGGTCAGAACTCGAAACTGGGAATGACATCACACACACGAGTTAACAGCGTTTCAGTACAGCAAGTCGGAAAGTCATCTAGCAGTACCAGGCCCCGTTTAAAAAAGCAAGATTTCTTGCTTATCTGGATTTAATTTACCCCAGTTTAACTGGCCTTTATCTTCGTTCACTTACATTTAGCCCAGACTACCGTAAATCTGACAAGTTGTCCAGTTAAGCAAGAAATTCTGCTTAATGAAACAGGCCCCAGTTCCAGCCCAGTTAATTGTTAGCAATGTCAGTGGCTACCAACACATTACGTGCTATTTTTCACGTAAAAACACCAAAGCAACACGTCCACAGATAGTGGTTGGACAGTACTGTGCGTACTACCGATTTAATGAGCCACAGATAAGATGCAAGTGCTAACAAACAGTATAAAACTACAGCTTCAATTTCTGTTGATAAAGGGCGCCGCCATCTTGGATTCTGAGCTCGGGGTTGTGTCGATCCCTTCCTGTTCGGAATTCTGACTTGAGAGGGCGTTCCAGTTGAGATTTCCGACTAGGAACTTGGAATTTACACGTGATGAGTCCAAATGGAATGCAGCGTTAGCATCAGCATTAGCATCAGCACCTTACTGTACTGTCTCTGTGGAGCCACAAAGCCAGGGAGGGACCGAGCTCCAACCGGCCAGGCGTCACGCCTCAGCGTTAGCGTAAGCATTAGCATAGTCCCCTTGCGGCCTTTGTGAAGACCGCCAAAAACGGCTCCTGGGAGGTCAAGGCCATTCTGTTTAAGCATTTTCCAGCTGAACTCACTGGCGCTCCCCCCCCCCACTCTAATGCTGTGGGGTTTGCTTCCATAGCTGAGTGGGTGCCAAACTATAAGGGCTCGAGCCCATGGCACAACCCTGCTGTCCTGAGATCAGTAACCTGAGTGGGTGCCAGACTATAAGGGCTCGAGCCCATGGCACAACCCTGCTGTCCTGAGATCAGTAACCTGAGTGGGTGCCATACTATAAGGGCTCGAGCCCATGGCACAACCCTGCTGTCCTGAGATCAGTAACCTGCCGCGTTTTTCTGTCTGTTTTTCTAAACAAATCTCTAATTACAAAAGCTCACCAACAATAATTTTAATGATGTTTTGTTGTTATTATTATGATTGTTTATCGTTGATAATCATTATTGTTATGAATGATTTGTTTGCTGTGTTAGATGTTGCCCATAAGTATTTCAGTTCTGTTCCTTCACCCACAGTTGCAGAATGAGTCTCTTTGTAAGAGTCCCTCACCCTGATGGCCCTAACTGAGTGTCACTGGGGGGGCCCAGGGTGTGTTAGTGCCTCGCCTTGTCCTGCCCCGGCCGAGCGCAGGTGGCACGTGTAGCCGGCCTCGTGCTGCACTGCGATGCCCCCCCTCATATCCTATTTTTACTCTCCTGCTCTCCTTCGTCACCTGCAGCCTTCCGCTCCTGGCACGGAAACTCCTTACGGCCAGCGCATTATTAGCTGCTTTCTTGCTGTGAGATGCTATAAAAAGGGAGGGGTTTCCTCCCCCCTGCCGTGTCACGGCGCCGGCACCGTGCTCGCTCTCCCTCCCTTTCTGCCGTGACACACGGCCGCTCGCTCGTTTTGTCAGAGCCGTCGGGACCCACCAGATTGCGGCCGATCGGTTCAGTCTGGTACTTACGCTCCTTTCTTTCCGCTCCCATCTGCCAGATAAAACCAAAGAGGCCCTCCTGCCCGCCCCCAAGCCTGTGCAGCCCCCCCTGCACCCCGCCCTGGCCGCCCACCACGCCATGCCCAGCCTGCTCTCTGCCCACGGCGCGTACCTGGGGCCGGGCGGGGCGGCGT
>JAODJU010000007.1:10034421-10046416 GCA_026776725.1 Gnathonemus echidnorhynchus
TATACCCAGGGTGAGTGATCACTAAAGACCTGGACCTCCAGGGTGAGCTATACCCAGGGTGAGTGATCACTAAAGACCGGGACCTCCAGGGTGAGCTATACCCAGGGTGAGTGATCACTAAAGACCTGGACCTCCAGGGTGAGCTATACCCAGGGTGAGTGATCACTAAAGACCGGGACCTCCAGGGTGAGCTATACCCAGGGTGAGTGATCACTAAAGACCTGGACCTCCAGGGTGAGCTATACCCAGGGTGAGTGATCACTAAAGACAGCAATAGCTATGCAGCGAAGTAACATTACAGGGCATGTTCACAAGCTCCTGCTTTACTGCATATAATAAGTACATGTTTAATTTACTAGTCTTTTAATCATCGGTATGAATGTAAACATTACATTTCATCCATTGTCCAACCCCTTTTTCCAGTACCAAAGGCCTGGAGATAATCCCAGGCAGCAGGGGGCACAAGGCAGGGCCCCCCCAGGCCGGACGCCAGTCCATCACAGGGCTGCACATGCGCACCGTTACACATGGTGGCCAATTTGGGGTCAACAGATCCCCCAAATGCAGGACAATGGGAAGTGGAATAACCAGAGAAAACCTATAGAACGCAGGGGGCATCTGCAAAGTGAGGGGAGCAGAGCAGAGTGTCGTCGGGACCCGCACCTTGGCGTGGGCCTCAAGCTGACTGATGAAGCTGTCGGCAGACAGGCGCAGCTTGGCCACACGCGTGTCCCAGATGTCCTTCACCAGGGTGCGGATCTCGTCCGCTTTGGGGATGTTGTCTGATGCACTGCCGAATGAGGACAGATGGTATACTGAATACGTTATAGTGGGTAACTAAGCAGGTTAGGCAGAAACTAGCAAATGGACTGGATGAGGCGTCACTCACTGATTGAGGAGCAGCTTAGTCAGCTCCATGTAGTGCGGGTTTGGTATCGGAGTGAAAGTCTCCTCCTTCCTTTCTTGCTCTCTGATTTCCTCTAGTTTTTCTGCCGGGGTGGGCGGGGGGGGGCAGTTAGTCAGTAACTGCATTAGTCAGTAATTTGCAGCCATTATGACGTTCAGATCTTTTCTTACCGACATCCATCCACTCTGGGGGCACAATCCTGCATTTCTGCCTCTGCTTCAGGTTGAGGGCCAGCCAAAGTGGCACATTCACAGGCAGCCCAGGGTTAAAAGGACCAAGGTCCCCCTACAGACATAACTAAACAATTACTGACAGCCAGTAGCCACAAATGCTAAAGTTACAAGGCTCACCAAGTTAGCTATATACAAATTTATTACCAAAAAAATAATACACTATTACTAGAGATGGGAATCACCAGTGACCTCCTGATACGATATCACGATACCTAGGTGCCGATTCTATATGCATTGCGATTTTGTAAGTACTGCCGTGTCGTCAGCCATTCCTGTTAATGCTAGACAAAGTTAGAAAATAACTGGCTCCTATTACACGGGATGCTGTGCTGCTTGTCAATGTGAGAATAGTTTAGAGCACGCCACCTGTAGGATTATAGAGAAACTGCAACGTTTATCCACCTTGAATCCAAACACACATAAATTATAAATTAATTTTAAAAATTGATTATCGGAGTGCATGAATACATGAATTACCCCACAAAAAAACTGTGACACATAACTGCATGCAAAATTAATCTTGTGTTACGTAAGAAAGTTACCAGTTCAAATCCCATGGTCAATAGAGTGATGCCACCACTGATTAATCCCCTCAACCTCGATTTCTCCAGGAACCGACTGACTGCTTTCTCAATTGGGATCAATAAAGTTAATCTTGGATAAAAGTGTGTATCAGTCATGAATAGCTCGTGCATACCTCAAATGCACGTCTACCTTCTGTGAAAATCTCTTGTTTCGGTTTTAATAACACTATAAGTGTTGGAAAACTTCACACAACACGAGCACCCTACGCCTCCTTCAATCATTTAATTCCAAACGATTAAAAGTAACCTATGGAATTAACCCAAAGTCCTATTTTCTAAGTGGGTCAAGACGCTTCTAAATACAATTTGATTAATTTACCGTAGCCTAACAGAGGACAACACAGAGATCACTGGGCTTTTTCAAATTCCACTCCATCTTGACAGATGTCAAATATGTGTCGTAATTTACTAGAAGAGTGATTCAAAACAAGAAGGGAAAGAAACGCAGAAGCAAAGACTGTCAACAGAGCCGATTATGTGTTGATACACATACTCTGTGGGTGTATTACGCATTACTTGCAAATCATTAAAAAAAATTATATAAATATAATTAGTACAGATAATCTCCGACGGATTAGTATAATTAAATGTACGTCTAGAAGAAGTTCTTAGTCTTTTAATCACTATAGGATTACCATAGTTATTATCATTGTTGTTGTTATTCTTGCTTCAAACACGTAACAGAAACATAGCGTACGCCGTACAGAACCCGAACAGCGACTGGACTACTAACCTATCATTATAGAGTTAACTTGTTCACCAGGCGGCTAAACACTTACCCCAATCAAATACATTTTGTCGAGACTGAAATTGGGAATTATCGTCACCATTTCCTTCTCAGCCAGAAACTCAACCTCGGAGGGATCCATCTGAACTATCAGTAACGGAAAGACTCCGACAAGCAAAAACCGGGGCTCACAGGGAGGAATCCCGCGCAATATTCATAGTGCGCCCTCTCACCCGGAAGTGATATCGGAATACCCTCTTCTCAACCGGAAGTGAAATCGGGACGTTCGTATAGATTTGGTATCAGAAATATTATTGCTTCTTTTGTACACAGTACAAAGATTAAATCAAATGTGTTGTTCCGATTTCCTAAAAAATCAAATGGTCAATTTCGTGGAACTTTAATGCTCTGTCACTCTCTAAGGCGATCGCCTCATACCAAGGTTTCCAGCTTTGGTCAACAGGCTGGAGTGAGATTTTCAATCCGAGACAAGTCTGCACACTCATGCACTCGCATTTACATGTATGTAACAGTTTTAATACTTTGCAAATCGTCTGTAGAGTTTGCAAACTACCCCAACGATTTTGATGTAGCTAATTAAAGGGTTATAACGGAACAATATAGATTTGCCCTAAGATTTCCTGCGTGAACGTGTTATGCCAGATGCGTGGAAGTTGGCAACCCTGAGATACGCAGGATCCCTTCTAGTTGTGACGCTTTTAGTTTAGGTACAGTACGTAGGATTACTAACATCCTTCATACTACCTTCTTCATTCTCCCTTAACCATAACACTAATTCTAAAGTCAAAGTTCCCTAAAAAATCGACTGTGGTCGAATGATTTTTCTCATCAAAACCAGTGTGGTCCTTCCATCATGTTCTTGAATCATCTTTTCTCAGATGCCGATTCCTTTAAGGACATTTCTGCAGAATGTGTATTACATTGTAAGTAGTAAAACATGCAAATGAAGTTGGATAAGAGATAACGCAGACCATAATGCTTATTACAGACAAATATTGGCTAGTCAAAAGATCGTGGGAACAGTTGTTCTCAAAGGTATTTATTTGCAAATTCAAAGTCTTTTAAGTTGCATTTACATGCAGCCTTAAATGACTTATTAAAACTGATGTTTTAAACCAATATTAGTTTTAATTTAGCCAGAGAAATACTTAAATAATGAAACTATTATCAAAGCTTTCTAATCTTTAACACAATCTACCATTAATACCAAACATTGGTCAGGAGATCCATTCCCCTTGGATATAAATATTAAGACTAAATAAAGAACATAAATGCATTTAAACATTTTTCCCACACAATAATTTAACACTTCAACCTAAATTGACCTATATACTTTTTATATGGCTACAGTATAAATGTAAGCAAAAGAAATGTTAAAATTTATAATGCAATAATTTATGTTTAACTAAGCCCATGTACAACCACCTATCCAAGGGGGTGTTGTTAACCATTTTTAGTTTAACTAGGACACGAATGTCTTGCTCGTTAACTGATTCCCAAAATACACAGATCTCTCTTTTTGTAACCTGTAGGTACTTTTGAAATTATACCCAGGGTTGTGCATGAGGCCATTTTATGAAGGCAATTCACTGGAGAAAAACATGTGTGATTTGAGTCCTGTTTTGGCAGACATGGCTTTGAAGAGGGACACTGTGCCCTTATGTTTTAGCACAGGTGCAGCACAGATCTGTTGATCTCTGGATTTGTCCAGTCATTCCGTAGGTCATCCAGGTGGTTGTCAAAGTCTATCAGGTTCTCATAAGACCTACTCTCCAAGAGAGCCGATGTAATCTTCCGAGCCTCCGCCCAGTCCTCACAGCAGTCTCTGTACAGCAAGTTACATTGATTCCTTACAGGAGCTCATGTCCGGTGGCAAACAATGTATAACACTAACTGAAGAGTTAAACAGGGCAATATTACGAGTGCAACTCAAACACTACTGGCACTACAGATATCAATGACACAACCCCAAATATATTCAAGGTTACTAATAAATCAGAATAATTATTAGCAAAATTATTATATTTATGGTAGATACAATCTATACTTCAATGACAATATTAAAAAAAATGTACTTACACATCAGCATCCCGACATTTCCATTTGTTTTCATGATGTTCAAAAATAGTAAGTATAGGTTCATAGCAGTCCAGGGTAAATCTGCTGTTATCCACCTAAAAGAGAGTAAGATACAAACAATCCTTTATGATTTTTTTCGGATTTTCCCTAAATTGGCAAATATTTAACAAAACCACGTACCACTATTAAAGCCGCTTCGCTGAAGTTCTCCGAGATCCTAGCCGCTACTTTCTCAGCAACTTGGTTTGGCCTGAAAGGGAAATATCGAAACCTATTAAATCGGTCAATGGAAGCAATAAGAATGTCCTGTCCAGGTTCGTATATGTAGCGTACCTGAAATCTTTGATCCGCTCGTTAGCTTGGTAATACCCTGCGATCACATATCTGTTTTCCTTGCACCAGGTATCGATCTGGAAGGCAACAGGGTATTATATTTATGTCTGTAGAGTAATGCAGTTTGAAAGTAACACATACGTAGGCAACTTCACCCAAAATAACACTTAAGTGTGCAACTTCACCTAATAAAGCAGATTCACTTAGTAAATCTACAGTTCATTGCAAAGGGTCCACAGAGTCATGCCACAGAAGCGATGAGATGGCATCGCCACTCATGCAAAGGCACTGAAAATGCTCTCACCAGATTGAGTGCCACCTCCAGCATGGGCGCCAAGGCGAGCGTTCCGTGGAAGAGAGGGACGCAGTCCACGTAGAGCACCGGCGCCGGCTGGCCGTCCCTCCTGCGCTCCTTCTGCTTTTCGGCCACCAGAAGCCCGTTGACCGCACAGTGCGGGTACTTGGCGGCGTGCAGCAGCATCTTGCAGTACGCCTGGGTGGTCAGCTTCACGGTCATCGCTGGAGCTCTGCCTGCCTGTCGCTTTCGCTAATAACTTCTATCAAGTTATCGTAAAGAAACTTCAGCTCCCTAGCGAACTAGCTGTCATACCGACACGGGAAACCTGGCAGACACTATCAGCTAGGCACCTATATACTGTGTCTAAATAAATATCTGAGATCTTTGCAAGCGTGAGTTCTTAAACTCTACTGTTTAAAAACGACGCGCTAATAAAACGACCTAATCAGTCATCCGCTATTTTCTCGCTAGTCATTGACACCGGTACCGTAAAGCATGGCGCATTGTGAAACGGCGAGATCCGCCATTGCGGCTCAAGGCGCCTCGTAAACGAGAAAAGCGGAGCCAACATGGTTTCTTAACTACTGAGTTTCATCACGAAGCCATGTCGTAAAATATTATTTTGTACCATTTTTCAAATACCCCTTTTTATTCCAAACATTATATTTGAAATTATACCGAAGTATACTTATTATATTTTCCTTAAAAACCAATTTTCAGGAAAGCACAAGTTTAATCGTATAACCAGCTGACCTTCTGCGTTAAATTACGTCATCGTGTCATTATTGTTGTACTGTTTAAAAACTGCTCACATGTCAACTTAAGCTCAGTATGTTTACGAAATAATAATCAGATATACAAATAAAAATATTGCAATGCCCATTACTCATTAAAAAAATCAGATAAGTGTTTTTTTAGAACCTTTATTTTTTAAACACACGTACGTTCATACAAAGGATCCACATAAAGGATTCAGTGGAGTGAATTTACTGCCATAATCGTCTTTCGGTATGCGTTATATAACAGGCCATTTCTTTGGAAATATTATGTTGCAGTTTTTAGAAT
This sequence comes from Gnathonemus echidnorhynchus, assembly GCA_026776725.1. Lineage (NCBI taxonomy): Eukaryota > Metazoa > Chordata > Actinopteri > Osteoglossiformes > Mormyridae > Gnathonemus > Gnathonemus echidnorhynchus. The sequence goes on from JAODJU010000007.1 coordinate 10,040,669, forward strand.
TTAGTTTTTTACTTTATTGCAATTGCCTTTTTTTATGGCGTTTGCATATTCTTCCTGTGTTGCATGGCTTTTCACTGAATACTCCAGGTTCTCCCACTATACAAAGATATGCAATGAGGTTAAATGGTGGCTCTAAATTATGAGAACATATATGTTTTCTGTGATGGACTGGCATCCCATTCAGGAGATTGTATTGTAAACGATTGCTAAAAAATTAAAACAAACAATTACATAGTTAAAACAAACATAGTTATTACATGCAGTTATACATATATTCACATAGACTTTTAAATAGTACATTTACTGCTGCATACGTTACTCACCTATTAAGATAAACAATATTTTAAAATATCGGATATTATACAGGAGCCATTGAGTAGGACAAGGCATCGGAACTGAAGATCTGCCTGGAGTTTCATACCGGGAAACGTAGTTTGCTTGCACCCGACATGAGTGTGACGTAATATCCGCTTTCCTGCCAATGCTTTGAAGAGTAGCTTCCGTTGTGCGCTTTCTTTACGATTCCCGGAACGACAAGAGGTGGGGTGCTGTGCAGTTGTTTAATGTTTCTGTTTGTTCGAAATTTAGTGTAGTGCTTGATTATAACAATGGTCAATTACACAGTGCTCTATTTTAGATATTTTATTGTTAATAGAAAAGTTGCTTTTGTTTAGTATGTTTCGCACAAAACCGTTAATTTCTTTATCCGCGTAGCGTGCGGTTAGTGACATTGAGAAGGTAGGATGATATTAGCGAACTAGCAAAGGAAGCGAAACACCAATTTATCTGAGTGAACCCTCGTATTCGTCGATATCTGGTTGCTGGCGATGTTTTTGTGATGTAGATTTCATTAGGCAATAGAATATCGATTAAGTTTGCTTATATTTAGGAGGGTAAATTGTGTGGTCGAATGTGACCTTGTGATTCTCCGGCTGTAACTGTAAGTGAGGAGGCAGCTTGAGCTAACCTTTGCCTAGTGCTAACCGCATAGCCTACTTTTAGTTATCGTTTCTTCAAAACCAATTGAAAACCCCATTCGTGTAACTCGAACGGAATTTGTAATTACCCAGTAAAGTAAGTATGTTCCTTTAAGTATTAATGCCTATTGCGTTGCCTTTTAACAGACCTTTAAGTTATGGCCCGGTGAAATAAGATCTCGGTGACCAAAAACAGGAATATGTAACATAAGCGCAATCTTATTGCCGATTTTCAATTAACTTTATATATCGAATTGATGATAATTTGTTATATTTGTTTTTTAAAAATGTTGTTGAAACGCGGCTAGATTAGTCCTCCACGATATTGAAAAATGCATTTTAAGTTTTAGTGATTAATATTAATTTGAGTAATATTAATACTATTATAAAACATAAAGGTGAAACATAAAGATGAAATAAACTGTAGGCAACTGCTACTTGTTATCTACCAACAAAGTGTCAAATAGTAAGTTGGTGGTGTCGCCGCGAGGTGTCGACACACAAGCCAGCGCCAAGAAATCGTTTGATTTTCCTCAATATCGTCTCTGGAATACAAAATATTTACATACAGCAAAAGGCGAATGCATTTTGGTGACTAGTTCCAGTTCGGTTTTCTCGTCCTCACTCAGTTTTGCTAAATATCTCCGTCACACAGTCTAATAGGGAAGACAAACATGATTGACTGCCTGGAAGACCGCATGCAGAACTCATGCAAAAGAAGGCAGTAAAGTTCGAACAGATTTTTTTTTAACATATACTCCCTTTGTCTTGTAATGATCGCTAGGCTTAAGTTTTGTTCCATATAATAGTCAAATGTTTTTAGTTATTGTGAATTAACTCAGCTGACACTCGCGGTTCTTACGATGTGAAGACTGCATGTGTAACATGCGATGTCAGTCATAATATTGCACATTGTCCAGTTCTGTCAAGAATGATTGTATTTAGTGGTTCGCTGTGCAGGGTAAACCTCCTTTTCATTCACTAGCCGCAAACTGCAAAAACCTTTATATTGCAGTAAATTATATCAGGCAGACTTGTAGATTAGTCATGGAAAACGAGAACTGTGCGAATATTCATTCTGTATCAAGCAGCAAAACGTGAGTGGTTTAATGTGTTTTGACAACGCACATCCTGAATGTCATTATTGCGCATGCGCACATCGCGATTACGATGCTAAAATGATGTATCGTGTAGCCCTAGACTGGATGATCGTCCCAATTAATTCCTCTGTTTCGTCCCCAGAATGTTGGCATCCAGGGTATTATCACTCGTGGGAAAACGGGCCCTCTCCACCGCCGTTTGCCTGCGCGGTAGCCATGGTGAGCTCTGCTGCCGCTGACAGTTTGTCCTGTAGTTTGTCTCGCTTTTCTTCCCCCCCCCCCCACTCTCATATTACAGGGACAGATAGTGGTGTAAGGGGCTGGTTTGTGAACTTTCCTGAAGATGTCTCCTTCTGGCCCTGGAATGGAAGGATCCCCATGCAACTATTAAAAGCTATTGACTGTAAATGCTAAGCTGTGTTCAATACACAGCTTTCTGGGAAGACATTTCAAATAACATTTATTGGAGAAATTAAACCCTTGGCTAAGTATATTTGTTAAATTAATTGTGGGGGGGGAGGGGGGAATGTACATTCCAGAGTCTTTTTTTTGAAGAAAACCTTATTAAAAGTGCTCTGTGCTTTTCCTCAGGAGTTGCCAAGGTGGAAGACTACGCACTTCCGGCGTATTTCGATAGACTGGATGCACCCCTTCCTGAAGTCAAGTACGTGACCAGTCTGAGTGCAGAACAGAAGGCTCTGAAGGAGAAAGAAAAAGGATCCTGGGCCAAACTCTCCAGCGAGGAGAAGATAGCATGTATGTGTCCATGCCGCTGTATGTGGGGTCGGGTGGTTATATGTATGTGTCCATGCCGCTGTATGTGGGGTCGGGTGGTTGTATGTATGTGTCCATGCCGCTGTATGTGGGGTCGGGTGGTTGTGTGTATGCGTCCATGCCGCTGTATGTGGGGTCGGGTGGTTGTATGTGGTGTAAATTTAACATGGTTCCGGTGGAAACAACATTTCGTCTGGCGTGTCTTGAAGCTGGGGTTTTTGGTGATGTGTATAATATTGGGATATGTCAGCATTTATTTTTCACCATGCTCCTGCAAATTCATTCTCCCCATGATACGGTTTTATGACATTTAAATTGGCAAATACTATCCCTCGTACCATGGTTGTGTACGACTTTCTTTTCCATTCCTCATCCTTTCCAAAGATTGTTGGAAATTGACATCAGCCACTAATCAGTTGTGATTTGTGTGTGTATTAGTGTAGGCTGCTTTCTGTGCTTTCTGCATTTATCTTTGATCTGTTCTGTTCTTCACAGTGTACCGCATTAGTTTCAACAACAGCTTTGCTGAAATGAACAAGGGATCAGCTGAGTGGAAGAGCGTCCTGGCTGGGATCTTCTTCTTCCTTGGCTTCACAGGCCTGCTTGTTGCCTGGCAGAGGAAGTTTGGTAGGTGCTCTTTTTTTACATTGATTATTAAGTAATAGACAACATGCTGGAAGAAATCTACATGTATAAAAATTTCTGAATATTATACTGAGCATGACCAAAGTTGAACCCTTTTGAAGGTTGGACCGAATGTCTAGTGTGAACTTGTGACATGGGTCTTAATCGCCTGGGTGTCTTGTGTGATAAAAATGATTCATTCAAAATGGCAGCTGAACTAGCATTAGCTTGGAAGATTCATAACACTTTACATTAGCACCTTCATAATGCATTCATAACGCACTCTTGGAACACTCAGTGCACGTTCATAACGCACTCTTGGAACATTAATTAGCAGAATGTATGTATACATTATGAAGGCATTATGGGGGTGTACTGAATGTTCTAAGAAAGCATTATAAAGGCATTGTGAAGGCGCAGTTAATGTAAAGCGTTACCTATAAAACTTAATTTCCAGTTGAACAGGAGAAGTTCCTGCCAACATTCTGCTTTGAGTATTTACAGGAAACTCGCAGAGCTGTCTGGTCTTTCCGGTTCTTGGGTTTAGCCCCAGGGCATCATACCTTATGCTGATACTCTACTGGAAATGCAGCCCTGTGTGGTACAGCCTGGTACAGGGCCACAGGGCGGAGAGGAACGCTATGCTGCCAGGGGCTTCAGCTGAAGCTTTTCCTTTCCTTAAATCAAAGGCTGCTGTAATCTCTAATCGTTATGGAAAATTCTGCTGATGAACACGGTGTTGTGATTTTGGCGGGTGTTTGCTTGCTAGTATATTAGCAGAATGTCAATCTGAAATAATTATGTTCCTGCTTATTACTGGATAGTAGGATCTTCTGTGAATTGTCCCAGTTTACATTGCTTATCTGTATGCTGACGTGGTTTCCATGTGTAACGCTGTATGACTGCTCACTGCACTGTGTGTCTGCGCTCAGTGTACGGCGACGTTCCCCACACCTTCAGTGACGACTGGAAGCAGGCTGAGGTACAGCGCATGCTGGACATGAGGATCAACCCCGTCGAGGGTTTCTCCTCCAACTGGGATTACGAGAACAAGCAGTGGAAGAAGTGAAGCGCCTGGATTCATTAATTTGTGTATCATTTCTCAATGTTACCTCAGTCAGATACATTCTGGAAGGCTTCTTCCTCTTAAGGTTCACATGTAACTTAAAGCAAATAAAATGTCTGTGTTTCCCTGAATGCCATCCTTGATCTTTATCCATGTTAAATGGCTATGAGATTTCCTTTTAGCACACACATTTCTTTACACAGCTGAAGGGGCCCTTGTTTCTAGGTTTTGGAAGCATCGTTGCAGATGGGATTTCACACCCTCTCAAAGGTGTGCACCTGCAAACGGACACTTGAATCAGTTGCCTTTTTTCATTCATTTTTGCTGACTCTTCAGCCCTGTAACAATTGCTTTTTCCCATGAAGAAATTCAGCACTACCAGTCCATAAATGTGAATAGCTGAAGTGTTTTTGTGCTGAATACATGTAATTCTTTTCCATATTCAAGCCAAGTTGACCAAGGGTAGGGAATCCTGGTCCTGGAGTCCTACCTGGTCTCTGATGAACCACATCTGGTCTCGGGCAGATAGTAACTCATCAGGTAGGATAGAAAACCTGCTGGATACCAGCACTGCAGGATCAGGGCTGCTTACTCCTGTAGTAGACAGTTGTCACGCTGGCACTCCAGGATCAGGGCTGCCTACTCCTGTAGTAGACAGTTGTGACGCTGACACTCCAGGATCAGGGCTGCCTACTCCTGTAGTAGACAGTTGTGACGCTGGAACTCCAGGATCAGGGCTGCCTACTCCTGTAGTAGACAGTTGTGACGCTGACACTCCAGGATCAGGCCTGCCTACTCCTGTAGTAGACAGTTGTGACGCTGGCACTCCAGGATCAGGCCTGCCTACTCCTGTAGTAGACAGTTGTCACGCTGGCACTCCAGGATCAGGGCTGCCTACTCCTGTAGTAGACAGTTGTCACGCTGACACTCCAGGATCAGGGCTGCCTACTCCTGTAGTAGACAGTTGTTTCTTTCAGGCTTCTTACTTTGCTGTTGCCTACTGGCATTCAGCACTTCACGGTAATAATGGTGAAACTCAATCAAAGCCAAAAGATGACAATGAGTTAAAGGAGAGAGTTAACACGCCTTCTAGGGAGACTGTGTGTACGTCACAAGCGGGGTGGGAGGATAATGATGAACAGGTAGGTCGAGAGAGCTGGGTGAACGTAGGTCGTAGACGTAGAAAAGGGCGTACACAATTCACAGA
>JAODJU010000007.1:10059015-10070472 GCA_026776725.1 Gnathonemus echidnorhynchus
GTTCTCCCCAAGCGAGCTTGATGGGCCGAATGGCCTCCTCTCGTTTGTATAGTTCTTATGTTCTTATGTTCTTATTAACGTTTTTACAGACATAGCTTGAGCCAATACAGCTACAATAAATTATACTATATTGCCTCAGCAGGTTAGAACGCTCTGCCTGTGACTGAAAGGTCGCTGGTTCTGGAAGGTTGCTGGAAGGTCCGGGCCTTAGCGGAATAATCACATCTCTAATAGGGCCTTCGGCAAGGTGCTTAACCCTCCGAAATGCTCCCCTGGGGGGGCAGATGCCAGATTAATGGTCTGAGCCTGTGCTTGGAGCCCAGCCATTGCTTTCAGCTGCATGTATGTGTGTCTCAAAGGAGAGCATGATGGGAGACCAGAGCATGATGGGAGACCAGAGCATGATGGGATAGGCGAAAAGAAGCATTATAATGAACTTGGACTATATATATATATATATATATATATATATATATATATAATGTAGTTGGATATGACAACTTGTGCAGCAAAGACAGAGAGGAGCAAAGGGTCGGAATCAGGCAGCAACAGAAAATCCAGACCCAGGACCTGCCTAAGAAACCTGCAGCTTGATGCACAAAGTAACTGCCACCAGCCAGCCTCTGTGAAAGACTTTCAAATTACTGACACTAATAAAATTGTGAAGCTCATTTTATTATATGAAAAGCAAGGGAGGGGGATGAAACTGCTACAGTCTTATGAGTGACAGAATCGTTGTTCAAAGAAGGGAACAGCAGACACTTTTATCTTAAGGGAAAGTGGTATGAGGACAATTCATAAACGATATAATAAAATAGAGAGTGGCAGGGGCAGTGAGTATAAGGGGGCATAGGACTGGATACTGAATTTTGGTCATAAAATATTAGATTATACCTTTCCTGTGCTTAGAAATACAGATAACTGTATACAATGAATAACTGTAGGGAAACATGCGTCTTAAAAAGCAAAATCTCACTTGCCGATTTCAAAATCCACTGTGCAGATGGTTTTAACCCAAGCAACTTATATACCTCTAAACATATGGCTGTTAATGTCGACTACATCGAGCAACAGGCAGGCAATACATGCGGAGCTGGTGTTACGCTGTTAGCCATTCAGCTGAATGCTACCCGAAAACAAAAGGCCAACAAGGACGCTGGGCAGGAGATGGGGTTTGCTGCTGTGACCTTTTGGACAGCTGTGTAGGTGAGAATGCTGATGGCTGTGTGCTCGTAGGGCTACCTCAGTAAGAAAGGGGAAGCACTGCACAGGAAAAGGAAGCACTACTGCGTGGAAAAAGAAGTGAGATTCCATGGGCAACTGTATATCCAGTTGCACACTTTCTTCTGCAGGAGGTAGAGGGAACTGCATTAAGCAAATCCCATAAGATAAATACTTGTGCAGTGCAACCTGCACCAGGGCCACATACAGCCTCTGCCAGCTGGTTTCTGACCTCAACCCACAGAAAACAGAGTAAAGATTTGTACCTTTGCTTGTCACTGGTGCTGTAACCTTAGCTGTAGGTAATTGTACCTTTTAAGGTACAAAAACTAACTCTGAGGAACATTTGTGTACCATAGATGGTACATTAATGCTATTTATACCTTTGGGATGTTCCTCAGAGTACATTTTTGCACCTTAAAAGATGCAATTACAAGGGTACAGCCCCAGCGACAAGCAAATGTACAAATTTTTACCCCTTTTTACCTGTCAATTTATGGCTCAGGTCGGCATCTTCCAACTGCTGATCAGGTCATAGGAGGTGTTCGTGTGTGTGTGTGACATCAAATTGCCCCAGACTATGACACAAAATGAGGGTACCTGGAGGAAACTCACTTGTCCTGAGAAGATGCAAACATCACAAACAGACAAACAAAGCAGAGGTGATTTGAACCTCATGTCCCTGTAAGTGTGAGGCAATAGTGCAAACCACTGAGCCTTCATGCCAGCTACACTGTTAAATACTAATTTGAATTGGCAAATTTTATACAGATGCATTGCATGCATATTAGTTATATATTATATGCATTACTTAAAACACTACAACTCGGAGGCAAGATCAAAATTAAAAAATCAAAATTACAAATTCCTACATTCGTTTATTAGTCATTCTTCACAACACAAACGTAACACCCACAGATATTAAGACTCACGCTTGAGATGCAAATTTGGCGGGTTGATATGCGCCAAATTTCATCTCGGGGACATAAACCAGCTCGGTGAAATGTATCGTGCCTTAACAGGTTTTGCTTTATCAGCCATCTCACCGTTTTCACTGCAGCTAGGTTGACATGTATGAACACCCCGAGTACGAGTACGAAATTAAATATTAAAAATAAGACAGAAACAACGTCTCATACCAGGAGTAAACAGCGGAGGATGATCTTAAAAATCTTTAAAAAGATTTGTTAAAAACAAACGAATAAAGTACGTAAACAGGATACGTGGTCCTGTGGGCAGAACATGAATGTTATGGATATTTATAATCCGTTATTTATCAATATCACCTTTTTAAGTTTAAATCATAAATACTGTTGATTGTGCAGTGTTTTTCTTTTACACATTGATTCTGTCACCTACAAAGATGGAAAAAGAAGAAAAACAAGCGAGAAGCCTTCCGCACTTATGAAAATTATGATGATATCCTGCGAAAGGAATTGACATTATATTCCGATACTGGGGCGCGCACGCGGAAACGCCTCGCGATGCCTGTCCCCACCTCGCAGGGCTCAATGAAACAGAAAATACCAAACCTGAGATGCGGCGTCTCCGCGTGTGATTTCTCGGAATACGCTCCGGTTCGAAGAACAGGCAGAGCCGCTGATTGGCCAGCGTCACAGCGGCGACGTAACACGATACTCCAATTAGCTTCTTGTGAATGAACCGATAAACTTAGGGTACCGGGCTGAGATTGATTTATATTTGCACGCCTGTTAGATCGTAAGAATCTGCTCGGTGTCAGTTTGCGTTTCGCGGAGATCCAAACTCCTACCACTAAGGTAAATGTCAATTACTTTATACATAATACACATTATGCAAAATACAATTTGCACATACTTATTTTGTGCTATAACACAGTATTTCTTGAAAGTTTATTATAGTTATTGTATCATCTATATTATTTATAGATAATTTCACATTTAGATATATTTTTTTCTATAAATAGATATCTTTGATCTTTGTTCTATATCAAAAAGAAAAATGTAGATTTCAAACATTTGCACTAGTGTGGGATTCTTTTTTCGTGCCACTCGTAGATATAAGTGGGATATGAAATGAAATCATAAAATAAAAATGTACACGCTCTGTGTTTTAGATGACCGCAAACCCGAGCGGACGGAGGCTGAGGCAGTGGCTGATAGAGCAAATTCACAGCAACCGGTACCCTGGGCTGTTATGGGAAGATGAGGATCGGACCATGTTCCGAATTCCATGGAAACACGCGGGGAAACAGGACTACAACCAAGAAATCGATGCGTCAATTTTCAAAGTAAGTCTTACCTTTGCGTGTGATGTGTGTTCGCACGTGTTGTAAAGTCCTTTTCTCGGACCGAAGCTGCCACGTCCGTCTGTATGCTGAAATAACTCAAAGTAGAAGTTTCCGGCTGTCACACATACGCAAACACAAACACTCATTTATCCTTATTTTCTTTCTTTACGGTTGAACTACACGTTACAGTTGCATTTCGCACATAAATGGTGCAAGCTGTCGGGAGCAGTGCGATGCCAGATTGCACTAAAACCGAAGTGTTTCCCCAAACCTGTTGTGCTGTGTTTGAGTTTTAGCACATATCTCCTGAAACATAAAATGCATGTTGCCAGAAATACTGGTTTTCTTAGGCACGTGTCGCATTAAAATAGGACATTTTGTCAAATTAGCCTATCAAATGAACGGGTATAAGAGTAACGGTTAAAGCACATTTAGTTACCATAGTTCAGTTTGTTTAATTAACATATGACATGTTGTTTGGTGTGTTATTTATTTATTTATTTGCAGTAAGATGTTTGTTTTGTACAAAGGGCTATATTCAGGAAAAATCCACCTAACTGAGAATCCAGGATGCACGCCTTAGGTATTACACACAACGCTCATAATGTAGCCTCTAAACGAGATTTTTAAACAGCCCGAAATATTAAAATGGATTCGTTACAGAATGTATCTTTATCACAATCACTCTTCAGTGATAGAACAACGTCATTTATGTTATTTTAGTATTTTAAATTGGGGGAATCTCAACAACTTCATGAGAAAGTCATGAATGTGTCAACAGTACTATTGTAGTTACAAGGTCAGCTACGACTGACGACGGAAGAGCTGGGCGGTTACTCGCTGAGTTTAACGACATTGTAAGCTGGAGATGCATGGACGTTTTACCGAGTGACCGAAAGCCTGCAGCACGCGGGGTTATCCCTGTATTATAATGCATTTGCTCAGTCTGCTTACTTGACAGTTTCTCGTGGGCGAACCATATGACGTGTTTCAAAGTGCAACGCTGCATAAGTAATTATTGCAATTAAGAAATTAGTGTTGAGCACCTCAGAGAGGAGCAGAAAATTTAAAATATCCATGATGTCGGGGAGTATCACACTACCTTGAATCCCCGAAGGCCTCTGAGCCAGTGACTGACCCCCCCACCTTTCTTTTTTCAGGCCTGGGCTGTGTTTAAAGGGAAGTTTAAGGAGGGGGACAGGGCTGAGCCAGCCACCTGGAAAACCCGGCTCCGCTGCGCTCTGAACAAAAGCCCTGACTTCGAGGAGGTGACCGACCGGTCCCAGCTGGACATCTCCGAGCCTTACAAGGTCTACCGCATCGTGCCAGAGGAGGAGCAAAAGAGTAAGTTCCCAATTGCTACCTGGGGGGGGGGGTTCTGTTTTTGTGTCATGACAAAGCTGACTTCTGCGAAGACACGTCCACACACACCTCTCAGTTTCTGCAGTGACTCTCATTGTGCTAAAAGCTATTGTGAGCATTATGAAGGATTCTAAAGTTCACGGGATGTGGATCAAACAAACCAAAGACTCGATCCCAGCAGGCAGAGGGGCTGTGGTGATCCACGGAGGCGGGGGCTCCAGTGACGTCCACAGCATGGACTGCAGTGCTGCCGAACTGGAGGAGCTCATCAAGGAAGTGAGTGTCTTTATACCCCGGTGGCCCAGCCCCCTCGCACACAGGTGTCCTCTGGAAACACATACGCCTGTCCTGGCTGGTCCTTGGGATTCGGGCTTGTTGTGTGAATAATGACTCTCTTTTACCCACACAGTCCTCACATGATGAATACCTGGGCATCATCAAGAAGAGCCATTCCCCAGAGGAGCCCCCCAGACCCGCCCCCCCAGCCCAGGAGTGGTGGTCACATGGTAACCTGCGATGTAAGCCTCCTCGCACCAGACAAGCCTTCAGCCTGGACAATAACAGTTACAGTAAATGTTTACACTGACGTAACTGCACTGCCTCAGTCAAAATACAGGAAAGTTCTCATACTATATATGCAGTTTTAAATAGTGTGACATTTGGACCTTCACAGTTGTATGAACTTCATATTTTATCACAGATTTGTGTGACCCACACTGATTTATGTTTTCCAGAGTTTTTACCCATTTAACAAGTATAAAGCTGATCTTATGTTTGCATGTCATTTTAAAACCTGCGTATTTCATAACCGTTTTAGCCAAATGCATAAACCGTGAATAACTTTGTGTTCACTAGCTCTATATTTTTGAGGTGAGGATCAGCTAATTTTCTATCAATTTGCTGACTGTCAGTCTGGATTTGGGCCAGAAGATGGTTTTTCTTTTTGCTGGAACAGCTGAATTTTTGATGAACACACAAAAGATATTTAAAGGTCATTTCTGTCTAGATTTTCTCTCACGGTTTTTGGCAGCACAGCCGTTAGTTAACAGCTCCGGAAGTGGATTTGAGCAAATTAATGCTGCTGTTGTTTTTTACATCTGAATATGTGTACGGGCTAAGGAATCATTTCCTTTCCACTTCACAGCCATCCCAGTGAGTCAGGACCCTCCTCCAACTGGGAACTTTAGTGCAGGTTTGTATGTTTACGGCATGTGTGTTTTAAAAATACTCGGGGAACTGGTCTGTACTGCATTCATTTGTTCCCCGCTTCTGAGAAATTCCGAGAATTTCCTGGATTGATAAAGACAGCTCCTGCTTCTCTGCCCCGCAGCCTTCTCCCAAATGATGGTCACCTTCTTCTACGGAGGCAAGCTGGTCGGCAGCACGCTGAGTACTCACCCCGAGGGCTGTCGCATCTCGCTGCCGCCGCCGGCCGCCGTGTCCGTGGAGTCGCTTTATGGGCCCGAGAGTCTGCAGAACATTCGCTTCCCATCGGTGGAGCTGATCGAGCACGAGCGTCAGCGGCACGTGACCCGCAAGCTCTTCGGACACCTGGAGCGCGGTGTGCTGGTACGCGCCAACCGCGAGGGTGTCTTCATCAAGCGCCTGTGTCAGAGCCGTGTTTTCTGGAGCAGCCAGGGCTCCCAGTACAACCCCGGGCCCTGCAAGCTGGAGAGAGACGCCGTCGTCAAGATCTTTGACGTCGGCAGGTTCTTGCAAGGTGGGTTGGTCATCAAAGCCCTGTGGTTCCCAAAGATCACATGACACCGGCATGCGGGCCTTAATAAAAAGGTTTCGATCCCTAATGCCACCGGTGAAGTGGCAAATTAATGTCATTCCAGTGCTTGTATTGTGAGCACATTTGTCATTTGCAGCTCTGCAGATGTACCGGGATGGTCACTATCCAGCACCTGACCCCAACGTCACCCTCTGCTTTGGGGAAGAGTTCCACGACATCAGCACTGCCAAGAACAAGCTGATAATCGTTCAGGTAAGCCAATGAGGGACAGCTATCAGGCACTTTTATTGGATGACCACATTTCCCATTTACCTAGATATAAGAGCTTCATGCCCGAATGGGGCGTCACTTTAGCCACATGGTGCCGACTGATCCCTTCCTGGCCTTTGCAGATCACCCCACTCACCTGCCAGCAGCTGCTGGAAGAGGTTAATATCCATCGGTCCCCGTACAGCAGTGGGAATATGGACATGGCAGACGAGTCGCAGAACGAGCAAGTGGCACGTATCTTCCAGGAGCTCTGCAGCTACTCCGTGCCACAGCGCCTCAGCTTCAGAGAGAACATGCCAATCACTGTTTGAGGCACCAATCCCCCACTGCCTGCCTCAAACAGGACAAGGAACCTGCCAATCACCGCCTGAGGCACCAGTCCCCCGTTGCCTGCCTCAAACAGGACAAGGAATCTGCCAATCACAATTTGAGGCACCAGTCCCCCACTGCCTGCCTCAAACAGGACAAGGAATCTGCCAATCACAATTTGAGGCACCAGTCCCCAACTGCCTGCCTCAAACAGGACAAGGAACCTACCAGTCGCCGTCTGAAGCACCAATCCCCCGTTGCCTGCCTCAAACAGGACAAGGAACCTGCCAATCACAATCTGAGGCACCAGTCCCCCACTGCCTGCCTCAAACAGGACAAGGAACCTGCCAGTCACCATTTGAGGCACCAATCCTGCCGCTGCCTGCTTCAAATAGGAAAAAAGAGTCTGCCAATCACCATCTGAGGCACTAATCCCTCCTCATCCACCTTGGAGAGAATAAGGAACCTGCCAATCACTGTCTGAGTCACCATTCCCTCCAACGCCTGCCTCAGATAGGACAGAGAACCTGCCAATCAGTGTCTGAGCCACCAATCCCCCTTGCCTGTCTTGGACAGGACAGCAAACCTGGCAATGGTTATATAACTGCCTAGTCCCCAGGATGATGCACCCACCTGCGTTCAGAAAAATCACCTGAGTTGTTCTTTATCATATGTTGACAAAAAAGTGATGAAAAAAGTCTCCAGACTTTTGCTTGCCCTTTGAGCATCATTGCTCTAACTGTCCTTCCAGTAGCCATTCAAACTGAATTAGCTCAATACACTTTTCTGTTTGTCTGATTGTCTGCTTCCTTTCTTAAATGAGCATTTGTAGTTTCATAATAAACTGTTTTGCAAACTAAATGAAATTGAAATGGAAAAAAATCTGCATTAATAAAGGCTTTCTTAAAGCAACTGTGGTCACATAGTTTTTACCCCTAAAATGTCATTATTAACACATTCTTACCATTCTACTTCTTGTTCTGAACTAATGAGACATGGATACATTACAGTATTATCATTGCAAACTGTGCGACAAAGAAAATCACAGTCACCATTGTGGCATGACCAAAATAACTAAATGCTCATCATCTAAAATGCCCTATTCCAAAATGGCCCTGGATTCCAAATCCAGGCCTTGTTTTCACTTCTCCCAGGCAGTTAGTGTAATTACTGATTCTCATTGGCCACAGAGGCTTCATGCGTGACTCACAGGTAACGGAAGGCTGGAAAATCAGCAGTGCTTGGCCCTTGAGGGCCATGATTTGAATAGCCCTGTTCCAAAATGCATTGGCAGAAAAGATGGCAATAAAACGGACACTGAGACGTGTTTAAAGCTGCAACGCAGATCTGAGCATCCAACTCCAACGCAGATCCGAGCATCTGGCTGCAACGCAGATCCGATTATCCAGCTATCAGACACAGATGTGAATGGGAGGATGAGAAAATGCTGAAATAGCTCCGTTTTAAATTTTTTTTTTCTAAAAAATTAAGAGGTAATTATGTGATATTATCAGCTGGCCTGGCTCCTAGAAAAGAACAGTAACATGCATTGTGTTGGAAGGGACTGGATTCACTGCTAAAAACAGTGGTAAGTGGTAAAAACAGCCCACAAGCCCTCAGCAGGTGAAGGGAGAAGTGAGAGAAAAGGTCAAAGTATAATTAGCTATTTTTCATAAGACAGCGTCCAGCCTGCATATGTTACAGTTTCACACTCACCATATGTAATGCCCTGTTCCTCTCTCTGACTCCACCCCTACACACAGACCACCTCAGAGGACTGTCACCTGTAACACCCACCCCCCCAGCACCCCCCCTGAGTCCAACCCTTGATGCTAAGCTACTACCTTGTTTGAATTGTTTAACCTGAAATAGTAATTTGCATAGTAATAATGTATGTAAAGGGGGTTAGGGTGCTGTAGGGGGTCACAGGGACTGGACAGAAGGGCAGAAGTGAGGGTTAAATAATCCAAAGGCCCTTTGTAAACACAAACCTGCTGCTAAGAAATGCAATTAAAAGCAGTGCAATGTAGCACAGTACTGTACACACTGGGGTCCAGGCCTCGGAATTCCCACACTGGCCCGCCGTTTTGGGGAGCAGCTGGGGCTGATGTGCTAGGTCTGGGCCCTAGGTGGGAGGGGTTGCATGTCATGGGGCCCAGTAGAAGTTATTTTGACTCAGGCTAGGAAATGATGCGTGGAGGGCCTGCTACGCATCAAATGACTTCTTAACCTCAACATTGTCATCAGAGCAGTTAGTTGGAAGGAAGGGGTTGGTGCTCAAAAAAATCACCCAAACCAAGTCCTGCATCTTTACTCTTCAACTCTATGGTCATTATACAAGCCAGAGCAAGCGTACTATGCCTCCCACAGGCTATCAAATCTATTTTTATTTGTTTATGAGATATGATTCACATTTACATATTTTAGCAGACGCTTTTATCCAAAGCAATGTACCAGTGAGGCTAATAGCACTGGATTGTAGGGTCTGACAGCCCAAAGAAAGAGTAAAACCAGTGTGATTCTTGCATCTTCACCAAAAGTACGCCTTGTGTGAATAAGGAGGTGTGAATGCCATGCCACAAATAGTTTGTCTGCTTGCTGACGTGAGCAGGGCAGAAATTTCGCGTTGCCTAAAATACAGGAGCTGCAGATATTTCTGATGTGATGTGAGAGCACGTCCTGCGCCGATCACGCTTCAGCGGCCTGCAGGAAGGGCGTGTGTCGAAGCCCGCGGCCATGACCGTAGCAGCAAGGCGTGTTGGCTGACGCGAGCGGCTGCCCGTGCTTGTCATGCCGTACTTATGCTGAGATATAACTGCCATCTATGACGACAAGAAGAAAACAGCAGTTAGCAGGCTGACAGGGGCTGTATCTGGGCAGCACCTGTAACTCTGGGGCAGGGAATACACAGTGTTAGATGACGCACATCTTCATGCATTGAAGCGTCCAGTTCCAGTGTTAAGACATATATAGCTGTGTTCCTCATTTAAGATTTTGGTGTAATGGAACGTAAATGAAGCCAGCTAAGCTGAAAGGAACAGCATCCTGTCAGAGTCTAGTAAACGAAAAGTCATGTATGAGTTAATATGGTTTGCCTGTAGGTTTTGCCTTTGTTACTGCTGTACTATTCTATTGTATTCTAATCTATTCTATTCTGTTGTAATCATTTTGTTTCTGTTTTGTTTAGTTCAATTAATTTAATTTAATTTTGATGTATTTTCCTTCCTAGCATTGCTTCTCCAAAGCACTTGACGATAACTTAACCAGAACTGCATCACAGATGATCATAATGTTTACTTTACCCCCTGGTCATGCTAACAACGCATAGAAATACACTGTCAAAAAAATGACCAATTTGTACCTTTGAGGGTACAATTATTTGTCCCTGTGGCTCAGCCCTCAAGGGTCTGTCAGTTCTACCCTAGCTGTAGGTAAATTTACCTTTCAAGGTACAGAAATGGAGCATGTTTGTACCTTTGGGGGTACATTAGTGGTGTTTGTACTCAAGCAGTCATGATGTTAGTCATGATTTGACATGATTATCTGGCCAAAAGAATTAACAATAACAATATTATTGCGGTATCTGTAGAAAATTTGAATGAAATGACTGTAATAATGATACCAATCGGGTTCATCTTTAAATGTGCTTATCGTGTGTTTTGTCTATTTTTTGGCCAAATGTGAGGGTAGTGAGGTGGGGGGTCTGTAACTATAACTGTGTAAAAGCATAGGAAATGAGCAGTTATACTATAGATAGCGAAAAGACACCCAGGGCTAAAGCCCCCACCTTTCAGCTGACTGTTGATCGGTACTTCCTGCAGACTGGGGTCTCCAGCACCCCGACTTTTTTTCAGAAATCCTTTAGTGACTATTAATATTCCATTTAACGACATCAGGGATATTTTACGGACCGCTTGTAATCAATCTCCACCAGCCCCGAATGGGATACTCAACCAGATATTCCGATTTTGGATTCTTTGTGTTCTCTGGTTGTTTAATTAACCCGCCCTGTTCTCTGAGTGCGTATTTCTGGGTCTCGTTAGGTACCCCGGACAACTGGCAGTATGATGCTGCAGCAAAGTCTCACTCCAATAGGACAAAGAACTAGATAAATGTATCATATTTATTTTTTTCTGATCCCACTGATTTTGGAGTGATATAAATATGGCTGCAACAAATGCAAAATACAACATTGTGCAAAATACAAAAAATGTGCAGGTTTGGTCACCATACCTCAAGAAGGACATTGCTGCCTTAGAAAAGGTGCAACGGAGGGCTACAAGAATGA
>JAODJU010000007.1:10093648-10106209 GCA_026776725.1 Gnathonemus echidnorhynchus
AGGTCAGCGTTCACAGTTCGACTTCTGATATTCAGATCGAGTTCTAGGTCAAACTGGTTTGTTCGACTTTCAAGAAAATCGAGTTCTAGTGAGTTTGAGAACCCAGGTACCACTGTATTTTTAAAAGCAAGTACTTCAGTACTTTAATTTAAGTAAAAATTTGACTGCACAACTTTCACTTGTATTGGAGTAATATTTGATCAGTGGTATCCATACTTTTATTTAAGTAATTAATGTAAGTACTTTGTCCACCTCTGACTGTAGGAGGCTTTGCTTTTAAATCTGTTTATAATGGCTTGCATTATTTTTTTCTTCCACTTTGTGCAGAGGTCCAGTGCCTGATGCAGGCATACACTCCCAAAACATCAGCAAGCCTCCGCCATGTTTGACCATGGGAATAGTGTTTCTCTTCTCATAGGCAGAGTTGTTTTCTCACCACATGCACCTGTGTGAATTATGACCAAATAATTCAACTATGGTCTCCTCAGAACACATAATCTTGGTCCAAAATTCATCTGGTTTATTCATATGTCCTTTAGGATATGGAAGTAAGCAATTGCTTCCTGAATATTTTTCTTCTACACATTCCAGACTTGTGCAGACTGCACTTGACTGTGTAGATATAGACCTTTATTCCATTTGCTCCTAATGACCTTTTCAGGTCCCCTTCTGTTTGTTTTGGATTCTTACATAGCTCTCAAGTAATTCTCCAAGAAGCTTTTTCAGTTACTTTTCTTGGTCTTCCACTCCTTGGTAGAGTCTTCTTGCTACTAGTAGTCAAACTTGCTACTTTCTACTGCTGCCAGGTAATGACAGCAGCCACCAAGCCAAGCTTCCAGCCTCTGTGGTAATCGCAAACATCCCATACAGTGTTTATCAACATATCGTGTTCCTTTTCTGTGTCTAACCATATTTGCCCAAGCAGATTAGGCCTACTAAACAAGTGTGTCAAACCATATTATATTCAACTTACAATATTTTCATCTTATGATAAGTTCATCAGAACTTAACCCCATCATAGGTTGCGAAGCATCAGTATATACAAAGCCAGAGAAGTCAGAGAATATATTAAATGTACTACAGATGCTGAAGGATAGATGCAAAATTCTTATAATTGTCATCTGATTAATTTTCTGTCTCAAGAGTCTGTCGTGTATGTAGCATGATACCCACCCTGTCTCTGGTGAGGGTCTGTGAACGGTTCTTATGGATGATACGGATGTAACCTGGTGGCTGTATCCAGGCCTCTCCATCCACTTGAACTGGAACACCCTCATCCCCAAGAATGGTGATCTTCACTGTCCGGCACTGAAGAGGGCACCAGAGACCAGCGAGCATAAGACCAATCCGCCTTGCTTCCATAGACCTGCTGGCTGTAACCATGGGTACACTGACCTGTGCAATACGGTGGTGTTGGAGGTTGATAACTCGTGATACAGCCATCTGCATGCTGCCAAACACAGCGACAACTTCCAGGATCTTGTCATCAAATGAAGGAGCAGTGAATGTCTGAATAGCAAAAAAAAATGACATTAAATATTGGAACTGCTTCAGTCAATGTTAAAGTAAAAAGGTAATCTTAAGGTAAAAATGAAGACTGAAATTTTACAGAAAGAGGATATCACTATGCTTCAAATCATTTTGACTAGCAGCTGAACTGATGATAAAAGTTCACGTTATTTTACAATTATTAAATTTCAGTTTTTCAGATATTGTAAAATATAGAGGTAAGTTTCTGGAAATGTAGACAAAAATTGTGTGATCAGTAATTACATCATCCTCCTTGGTGCCACCCCAGAAGTTAGTTCCACCAGCATAGCTTGGTATGTTGAGTACAGCAATGCCCTGAAGGCTGGGGAGTGGAATGGGTCTTCCGTCACACTGTGGACATATAGTAAGTTGGGTTGAATATGTAAGGATTAATGCACAACAAGCTGTGTGTTAAACACATAGCTGTGAGGTGAAGAACTGTGGAGAATGTTAAAAAACATTTAATGCTCAGCTTGAAGTACATTAACTTGCGGTTACAGGGGCATAAGACCTAGGGGGGGGACATGTACCCCCCAAGATTAATTTGGCTTCAAAAAATAGACCTTTTCATTTAAATTATTAAGTTGTTTCCTCCCTCCCAATATCAAATGTTCCCCTACACCATTGCATGGTTACCACACATTTGGCTTACTCATTCATAGACTGCTCAAAAAAATTAAAGGAGCACTTTTTAATCAGAGTATAGCATTTAAACTTCTGGGATATTGATCTAGTCAATTAAATAGGAGAGGGGGTTGTTAAACGGTTTCAGCTGTTTTGGTGTTAATGAAATTAACGACAGGTGCACTAGAGGGGCAACAGTCTCAAGGGCATGGAGAAGATTACAGGTGTTATGCCCTGCTCGTCCGATCCTCCCGTGTGCCACGCCCCCTCGCCACCTCATATGGAATCCCCATGTTACCAGCCATTTCTCATTGTTCTTAGTCTGACGTATTTACATCATCGTTCAAGTATGTTTTCCAAGTCTGGTCATTGACATTGTGTTGTCGTTTGGTCCTGCTTGTCTGCCTGTTTGATTAAACCCCGCGTTCACCTTATTCTGTGAGTTTCGCTCCCGTTTCCTCAGTCCATGTTCCCCTCAATCCATAACAGAATGATCAGACTGAAAAGAAAGAGCTATTGCTTCTGAGGATATGCACTTCATGGAGGAGGTGCGGAAGAATTTTACCCAGCTGAGAAGCTGGTTCGCTGAGGATATGATCCGGCAGGCAAACATGAACTGTGGTTTTCCTCCTTCCTTGCCATGCGAGCTCCTGGGCCTTGCAGCTCCAGCTCACAGGAGAAGAAGGAAGCAGAGAGACAGATGGGAGGAGAGGACACACTGGGTGTCTTCCTGGGGGCCGTCTCGATCTCCGCTACCTCACCTGCGGCATTTTGGGAGGAGCCCCTCCCGATACTCGACCCGGCGGTGTTTGTGCACAAAGCCCATCTGCCTGCTGCTTGACCGCCTGTGCATGAAGCTCGTCTGCCCGCCGTTTTGCCCGAGCTTGCGCCCACAGCTTGTCCCTTCCAGGGGACGTGCCTGGCCCTTAAGGCTGCCAGGTCTATTGGGGATGCCATCCTGCGGGTCCCCTAGTTCCCAAAGAAGGTGGCACTCGTGATTCTTGTCCTGGCAGTTCCTGCTCCGGCGCCCGTGGTTCCTGTCCCAGCAGTTCCTGCTCCAGGGCCCATGGTTCCTATCCTGGAAGTTCCGGCTCCGGTGTCCATGGTTCCTGTCCCAGCAGTTCCTGCTCAGGCGCCCATGGTTCCTGTCCCTGAGGTGGTTCCTGAATCCCTGGTTCCTGCTCCCGTGATTCCTGTCCCGGAGGTTGTTCCTGGCTCCCCGGTTCCTGCTCCCATGGTTCCTGTCCTGGAGGTTCCTGACGCCCCGGTTCCTGCTCCCATGCCCCCGGTTCCCATCGCTGAGGAGGTCCCTGATTCCCCGGACCCTGCTCCTGCACCAGTTTCCATGGCCCCAGTCCCTGTCCCCGAGGAGGTCCCAGACTGTTGGAGCACTGCTCCTCCCCCCTTAGTGGAGTTGGAAGAGGACCCCTCAGGGAATCCCTGATTGCCCCAGTGCACCCCTCCAGTGGGTCACCCCAACTACTACCTCATCACAGCAGATCCCGGCCAGGTCCCTGTCTCTCTGTCTCCCAGAGAGAGAGAGAGAGAGAGAGAGGACACTTGTGCTGGTCGGGTCCCACCTGCCCTACCCCCTGGCTCGCTTTTGGTCCCCCTTGCTTCAGCTCGGCGGTCACCTGTGGTTCCTCCAGCTGCTGCTCAGCAGTTGCCTGCGGTCCCCCTGGCTCCTGTTCGGCGGTTGCCTATGGTTCCCCCTGCAGTGCCTTGTTGGGCAGCTGTGGTCCCACCTTTGACGCCTCGTTGGTTGCCTGTGACTCCTCCTGCTCCGAATTGTTGGTTGCCTTGTTGGTTGGTGTCATCACCTGCTGCGGCTTCTGCTTCCTCCTTGCCTCCTCTGGTGTCCCCTTCGCCTCCCTCCTCCAGCAGTCCCTCCACCTTCTTCCTCACCCCCTTTGGCATTCCCTTCGGCTCGAACCTTTGCTTGCTGCCCCTGCAGCTCCCGCCTTCCGCCTGCTGGGGTTCCCTCCAGCTCCCTGTTTCCCTACGCCCTTTGCTTCCTTGCCCCCTGGTTTTGTGCCCCCGGTGTTTGCTCCCCGTCTCTGTCCTGCCATTTTTCCCTTCTGGTCCCTGTCCTCCATTCGTTGGTGTCCCCGGGTCCTGTGTTTCCGTCTTTGGTGCCCTTGTGTCTGTCTATGTTCCCTGTCATGTGTTGGTTGTTATCTGAATTGTTCTCCTTATGCCTGTTCTGTGTCCGTGCTGTTCCCCATGCTTCATTGATATCGTTTCTTTTGTTTCCCTAGGTTCTGTTGTGCTCTCAGTCTCGTCTCTTCGCTCTCCTTAGATGTGCCCAGAGTGCGGAGCTCCAGTCCCTGTCCCTGAGGAGGTCCTGGACTGTTGGACCACTGGTCCTCCCCCCCTAGTGGAGTTGGCGGAGGAGCTTGAGTCTAGTCGACGTGTTGTAGTTTGGTCCTGTTTATCTGTCTGTTTGATTATACCCTAAGTTTACATGATTCCGTGAGTCTCGCTCCTGTTTCCCCAGTCCGTGTTCCCCTTGATCCATAACACCAGGAGACAGGTAGTTACTCTAGGAGAGCTGGATAGGGTAGAAGATCCTTAACCTATCAGCAGGACTGGTATCTGCTCCATTGTGAAAGGAGGAACGGGATGAGCACTGCCAGAGCACTACAAAATGACCTCCAGCAAGCCACTGGTGTGAATGTCTCTGACAAAACAATCAGTAATAGACTTCATGAGGGTAGCCTGATGGCCTGACATCCTCTAGTGGGCCCTGTGCTCACTACCCGGCACCATGGAGCTTGATTAGCATTTGCTACAGAATACCAGAATTGGCAGGTCTGCCACTGGGGCCCTGTGCTTTTCACAGATGAGAGCAGGTTCACCCTGAGCACATGTGACAGACGTGAAAGGGTCTGGAGAAGCTGTGGAGAATGTTATGCTGCCTGTTACATTGTTCGGCATGATTGGTTTGGTGGTGGGTCAGTGATGGTCTAGGGAGGCATATCCATGGAGGGACGCAAAGACCTCTACAGGCTAGAAAACGGCACTGCCATTAGGTATCGGGATGAAATCCTTGGACCCATTGTGAGACCCTACACTCATGCGATGGGTCCTGGGTTCCTCCTGGTGCGCGACAATGCCCAGCCTCATGTGGCGAGAGTATACAAGCCAGAGTCCTGCACTGGGTCGGATACCCGCAGATAGTTGCTGAAACGGGCAGATTTTAATGTTCTGGAATTTTATGGGAGGGTATGCGGGCGGGTAATTCATTGCACACGGGCGGGTAGCAGGTCAATCAAAACAGTATTGTAGCCTGCAAAAATAACATATAAGCGAAAATATCTATGTATTAGACTGTCATGTACAAACTGTCATCATCACAGTGTGTTCAGTATGTCGGGGGTACCTTATGGTGCTTTCGATTATTTCTCTCCAAGTCGGAACACAGATGAAAACAAAAACGTCACTTCCCGTCGGAAACACGCCTCTTTTATGACATTGATGTCGGACAAGATTTTGTTGTCCGAGTTGCCCCTGTGATGTAATTTCAACACGACGGCTTACACACTCAACAGTAATTCTATTTTATAAATCCTTAAAAATGTTTATTTTGTTAAATGTATTAATAGTCATAAATGTAACTTCACGTGTTCAATTTAGAGAATACCATATCATAACCGTAAACAGTATCCTATCATGCAATATCAGATTTATACCAGACTTGTTAGTGTCTTTGGTTTGTTTGTAGTTTGTTTGCCTCTCGAAAAAAGAATAATGCTAAAATATTTTATAAAGCTTTTAATGTGGTTTGACTAGTTTGTGTTTCTTGTTTGTTTCTCTCGGAAAAAATAATCTCACTCCAAATCTGCTAAAATATAAAGCAACAACACACAGCAGCGTGTTCATGGAGGCAGCCATGTTTGTTCCGAGATGTGGTAGCGTGCTAAGTAAATGTAAATGTAAATTTATTTTGTTGAACATATTATTTAGTATAAACGTTTGTTTTTAAAATGCTTTTCTGGAACAATTCACTTTAGTAGCAGGACCTCAATGTACCCTGTGAGATGATTTGAACTGTCATTTGAATATGACTAATATATCAGTCATGGATAATTAATTGAAAGATCAGTGTACCACAAACCAGGGATGTCCTACATTTTCCTACCACAGTTGTGTTTTTTTCGTTATTTATTGTGTGGTAAGGAGTAGTACTGATTCCTTACCCAATTTTTGTTATGTAACATAACAGTAATAAATACATTCATGTACTGTAGGACATGTTGTACTACACCTGTATATCAGGCATGTGGCCATATAGTAAAATAATGAGTCTGAACCCCCCCCTCCCCCCTGATATTTATTATTCGCTACTGCCCAGGCACATAGCCAGGTAGCAAACTTACGAGTTTGTTCCTCCCTCGAAACCAGTCGGTAGGGTTGCTGGACTCATCCGGAAATTTATTTCTGACTACAGGCCTGCTGTATGTGTAAGTAACCCTGAGCAGCATCCCAGTGTAAACACCTGTACCACCATCCCAGTGTAAACACCTGTACCACCATCCCAGTGTAAACTCTGCACCACCATCCCAGTGTAAACACCTGCACCACCTTCCCAGTGTAAACCCTGCACCATCATCCAAGTGTAAACACCTGCACCACCAACCTAGTGTAAATACCTGCACCACTATCCCAGTCTAAACACCTGCAACATCATCCCAGTCTAAACACCTGCAAAATCATCCCAGTGTAGAACACATGCACCACCATCCCAGTATAAACACGTGCACCGCCATCCCAGTGTGAGTGAATGAGACACAAGAGCATCCAGGTCATGTCTTAAGCCTGGGAACAGCACTCGAGCCTAGCAGGGTGATGCAGGGAGCCTCTGAAATGAACAGGAAAAAAATATTTAGGCACAGGATCGCGTGCAGTCAGAGGCAGGAACCGTTTCCTCCTGGGGAGCCGGGGAGCTGGCCACAAGAACCGCGACGAGGGACCAAATTAGAACAGTGGAACAACACGCAGCAGCCAGTCGGGTCTTTAGCACGTCAGTGATTTACATGGGAGAGGTGAGTAGGGGGGGCAGGGGCGTGGGTGACACTGTGATAAATGAAGGGGATAGGGAAGGGGGAGGGGAACTCTGGGCTTCCTGCTCTTATTCTCCATTTTTTACGAAGCTCCGTTAGCCTGTAAGAACTTCGCTTCCCCAAATTGTACCTTTGCGCTTGTTTCCCTGTCGAACTTTCCAACGCGCGCCTCAGCGGAGGACAGGGACCGCCGCCTGCCGAGATGGGGGGTTGATAACAGCAGATAATGGGCCGCGTGGGTCACATGACGTGTGCAGAAAGGAGAGATCTGGCAGACAAGGTTAAAGCTCCCATCCTCTGCAGGAAATACGACAGCGTCTTAATGAAACGCTAAAATACACAAAATTGCATTGAGACCACCAATCATAATTCTCTGTTCTTATCGTATAATTTTTTTTCAGACATGTTCATATTCTCAAGACATTGATTATTAGCAGAAAACTACGGAGGGAGAGGGATATTTAAGTAAACTAACAGAATCCCATTGCCCATCAGAGCTAGTTGAGAATTTATTTCGGGAAATTAGAAACAAATTCTCCGTGGCTTATGAAACAGGAACCACACAGGACACAATAATGACTGTAAAAGCGCAGAAAGACATTTTCGTACTGTAATCTTTAGATTAGCCCTTAATATACAAAAAGGGTGATTTGAAACTAGTTGCTTGTTTCGTTCTCCTTGTGCATGTAGGTGTAACACGGCTCTTCCTTGTTGATCAGTTCTGCTTTTTTACTTGCAGCCTCTTTCATTATTGCATGATTACGTTAATTATGGAAACATTACCCTGTAATACCGTGAAAAAGCTGAGAGAGAAGAAAGCACCCTCTTCCAGCAGAGATGGAGAGCAGTGGATTCAGGAGATGGGTCTGCTCGGCTTTTTGGAGACAACATAAGCCATCGAGCTGATAAAAACTGATTAAAAGGCTGCGCCTGGGAGACTGATGAAGGTCTGGCCAAAGGTTTGTGTTCTATTCTAGCCACATAGCCTCCACCCCATCCTGAGAGAGAGACAGAGAGAGAGAGAGAGAGAGAGAGCGCAAAGGAAGCCCAAATGTCTTTATTTTAGGGACGTAGCATAGCTCCCTGTTTCATGCACCATTTTGTATAAATGATGTAGCGATGGATTGCCACACTCTCTTGTCAAGTGCCTTGGGGCGACTCTGTTGTGATATCAGCTATATAAAAATAAATTGATTTGAACTGACCGAGCAAAGCATGAGCAATCACAAAACTACAACAAACACCGAAGGCTTCTTGGACAAGATTTGTTAGCAGAAGTTATGGATCGAAAGTGAGAGATCTTTCTGGTGAGATCCGGAAAACGACAGAAGGGAAGCCAAGGCCTTGTGTCGAACCATAATGTTTGGCGGCCTGATGCTGGTTTCTCTAACCTCAGAGTGACTGAAACTCCACTGGTCCTGACCTGTTTGTGGCAGATATGAAATGCCACATCTCACCTGTTTGTGGCAGATATTAAATGCCACATCTCACCTGTTTGGGTATTGGGGTGGAACAGGGGGGCACTTTGTATAGGATACTGTTTCTTTTGGGGTTTCCATAATACTGACAAAGTGAACCTTCTCTGAAAACAGGAAATATAAAATCACCAAGGTTAAAGTACAAATGGTGAAGGCTTTATGCTTACTTATTATCAGTGATTTAACGTGGCAAAAATGTGCTGAAATAGAACTGTGCAGTGTTACTTTTGTCCATTGGGGGGCATCATTATCCACAGGTACGCTGGGGGTCCAGCCTCACAAGTCAGCAAGAAACATGATTTTAAGAAAGAACATCACAAGAGGGTATTTCTATGTCTTAATTCTGCAAAATTATGTAGTTATGGTTATGGTACTGGAATATATACAGTAGTGAATACTTATATGCAGACAATTTGGACATAATAAAATGTGTATCAACAGTCGATCATAAACTGGCATTCGGCAGAATATCCATATATTTACACTGCAGGCATTATACAAAATCATAAAATTATTATACACACACACACACACACACACACACATGCATATATTGTAATGTTTATTAACTGCCTGAGCAAGCTGCATATTTAAAAAGGCATTGATTGCTACATGAACAATGATCAAAAGCCAAAAAATATGGAATACTTCCATATTCATGTCTGAGCCTGTTGCTATCAAACAAAATATTTGGGACTTTCATTAATTAGGTAGAAACTAGATGGTCACTGCAGTATGAGAGACTGACAGGTGGGGTTTGTCACTGAGGACTGAAGCTGATTAAAACGTCTGCATAGATGCTAAGTCTCTCTAATACTGGTGACAGGTACCTCTCTGTCCTGCTGCATCGCCATGACGACTGCAAAGCTCCAGTGGTCCAAGTTTCCCCACCAGGTACCCAGCTCCCTCCTGCAGCCCTGCTGCACCAGCCAATCAAATCAGACCCAATCCTGCCATAGATTTTATGTGCATCTCCTAAATATTCTTATTAGGCATATACCCATTTTTAGACTGCTGTACAAAAACATTTCAACAAATGTTATTTACAGTGTGTTTACAGTTAAGTCAGCATTCAGCATAAAATAAGGAGTCGGTCTGGAGTTTTTGGCATCCTGTGGATAATGCAGCTGCACGCGACTTAGACCGTAGGTCACCAGCGAGCATCTTTAAAACCGAACCTTTCTGGAGGAATCGACGGAACAAATCTGGCTCTATTTCTGGGGCTATGACACACCGCGGCTGCGCCGAAATGACAACCAGACGGTCACACGAGAGCCGGTGTTCTTCTAACGAGGGGAAGATGTCCTGCTTAGCCCACAACACAGGCAGGCTGGGGTTGGGGGGTGAGGGGGGGAACCTGAAGCCCAGTTAACCTGACTGCCCCAAAGACCCCCATCCCTGAGGTCTCCCAGCTGTCTTTCACCTTCTCGATAGGTGTTTTAGGAGTAAGCTATTTTTTTCCTGTCGTTATGACCACCTTGCCTTGTGACCCCTGCATTTTCCATTAAAACTTGCCCCCCGCCCCCCGACTTGGCCTCTGTTAACACAGCGGGTGCAGAGCCAGTCCTTTTTATATTTTCCTGCTCTGGACAAAAACCCCAAGATCCACTTCCTGCTGACTGTAATTTCAACCGAACAGAACATCTGAGGCCAGATGAGTAACAGGCATCCGTTGTGCTTGTGAATCCTGGCCGTGATCCCTGGGAGGCATGCAGACTGTGCGGGTGTCCAGCAGCCGGACAGGAAGCGCGACGGAACACAAAATCACACTCAGGTGATGGAGACCACAGGGGCACTGAGATCCTGGCCATACTAGATGGCACAATAAAGAGGCACCTGCTCTGATGACCAGGCATCGGATGGGTGACATAGGGATCCCCCATCCTCAGAGGGGACAGTTTGCCCATTGTCCGTGCCACACATGAATTTCTGTTACTCATGGAAAACAAATCCTCTTTTAATGGTTATTTATTTCCTCACTACAAAACAAAGGCAGCATCAGCTCCGGCGATCATGCAGAACTTCAGAGAACAGTCCTTTGTGAAGCAGTTATTAATGCCAGATTAAGGTGAGGTCGAAACATCTTAATGTAGCGCCTGGATGCCGGGGGCAGGCGTGGTGACTGCGGAGTGCACCTCGAAGCTCCAGGGATGGACCGTGGATGAGATGACTCACGGTCACCCTGTGCCACACAGCTGGCCTTTGTCACGCTTCCCTGCTCCAGTGAGGTTTGGTCTGCACTGGGCCTTTCTGTGGAACTTGCAAGGGCAGCGGCTGAAACCATCTTGTATGAGGACTTGGGGGGGGGGGGGGGGGGGGGGAGGGAAAAATGGGGTGGGTGAGCCGGGTTGCCAGGAAAGACAAATGTCTTCCTTTTAGCCACCTACACCGTCCGGGAGGGTAGAAATGACAAATGACGTGTTTAATGCAACGTCGAGCGATACCACTCTCAGGTCTGACCATGTTAATCATTCTAAGGTCCAGATTTGATGGAGCAAAATGTTATGTAAAACCCGAGTACCCTCCCCGGAGTTAGAAAGATAACATCTGGTGGCTGATAATGGAGTAGCAAAGTCAGGAGTCACCAGGACACGTCACAGAGGGGGCTCACATTGACCTCTGTTCCCATGCAGGTGGTCTCCTTGGCCTAGATAATGTCACATACGTCTGCACCAATGCAGGTAGCATGTGGAAGTGTACAGACAACTTAAGACTCCCGTAAAATATATTGCAAAACCTAGTGCATCCTGGTAACCTCACAAGTGAAGAAGAACTATTGACTAGCATGGACAGTCTTTATCATCTAAGTAGTCTTTAATTTTGGTCAAAAAATCAAAGGAAGTGATTCATATTGGAGGGGCACAGTGGAGACATGAGGTCTAGTATGACAACAGAAGGACCGAGACCCAGATTCAAAACACTAATAGCTAGAAGTCTAAGTTCCGAGGCTGGAGTTGTTTTCTGGACTCGTACAACTTAACTGACAGAGAACTTGTGTCCACCTTCTAACACTGGCCGTATGCTGCACGCTGAGCTGTACTGTTATTTCATCCTGAATTTAGCTGCTCTGTTTATACTGCTCATTTCCTTCATTGTCTTACACATCACCCGAACTTGGAATAACATCTAGAGACACCACAAACAAATAAATGAGTCCACACCAATATGCGACAAACTTAAACTCACAAATCCCATGTTAGCTACACAAAACATACCACAAGAAGTGTAAAGTATTTGGCAACCATTTTAATTCACATAAATCATTTTTTTACAAAAAGGGAAGTGGGAGTTGTGGGTGGTGCAGTGGTCAGCACTGTCGCCTCGCACCTTTCGGACCCGTGTTTGGGTCTCCACCGTAGCTCCATGTGCGAGGAGTTTGCATGTTCTCCCTGTGTCATCGTGGGGTTACCTCTGGGTACTCTGGTTTCGCCCTACAGTCAAAAAACTTGAAAACATGCTGAGACTAATTGGAGTTACCAAATTAGATGTGTACCCATAGATGTGAATGTGCCCTGTGAAGGGCTGGAACCCCATCCTGGGTTGTTCCCTGCCTTGTAGCCTCTGGGATCGGATCTGGAGCCCTGTGACCCTGAATAGCAGAAGCCGTTACAGAAAATGGATTTAAAATATTCATTACTTATTTATAATAATTACAGCATTAATAGCAAGGGCTTGCTGTGATTATGTAGCATTCACAGCATTTTAGCACTGACTTTACCCCTGGTGAAATGATACAGAACTGACACTGATACTGTTCCTGTCCTGACACTGGCACTGTCCCTCACATTCAGCACTGACTTTACCCCTGGTGAAATGATACAGAACTGACACTGATACTGTTCCTGTCCTGACACTGGCACTGTCCC